>ML677458.1:312059-356189 GCA_007922305.1 Dermatemys mawii | reverse complement strand
GGGGGGGGGGCTGTGAGGGGCGCCCCCCCCACAGCAGGATGCTGCAGCAGGGACACAGTCTGCAGAAAACCCCCCCTCCGTTGCAAAAGGGGGGGCAGATGCTGCAGGGGCAAATCCCGCTCCCCCAGTTCCTTGCAAGAGGTGGGGGGCAGGGGGAGCGTAGCGTGAAAAAACTCTGCTTTGGGGGCACTGAGCATGCGCACACGGGCTGAGCATGCGCGGTGACATCTGCTGAAGCCACTGCCCTTCTCCCTGCCCTGACTTGGTGCTGTTTGCTTTTTGCAGGGCTCCAAAGGGGGCAAATCAGAGGAGGGGGGTGGCCAGGCTCGGAGCAGGGGGTGGAAATTGACTGGGGGTGGACAGGGCTGAAGGGCAAAGTGGGGCGGGGGGGGAGGAACTAGGGGTAACCTTCAGGGTCAGGAGCTGCCTGAGGGTGACAGAGGGCAAAACCCCAGCACAGGCAAAGGGGTGGGGGGGCAGTTATACCCCAGTTTTTGCCAAAATGTGGGGGAGGGAAGGGGCTTCTTTATTTCCCCTCCCACAGGCCAGCACCTCTCAGCATGGGCTCCCCGGGGCCTGGGTTCTTAAAGGCCCGGGCGTCCCAATGCCTAGCGGGCGCAGCTCCCCCTCTGTCTGACGTAACCCACCGAGGGGCTACCGTGCAATGTGTTGCATAGACCCCCTCACGCTACCGGCCCCATCAGCCACTGCTCCTGTGAGCACGTGGAAACCAAGAGCAGTTTTTCACAAGGCAGGGGGGCTGAACCGGCTCTGTGCAGCCAGGAATTTCCAGGGGGAGAAGCGTGTGTTGGGGAGGGAAGATAATTGCATCTTTTCCCTGTTTGTGCCCCTTCCCTCTCAGATACTGAGAGATTTTCTCTAGTTCCTCCCCCTGTTCTCTCTCCGTATCACACACAGATACAAATTCCCCCATTTCTCCTAAACTTATTGACTCTCCATTCTCTTCCTACCAGGTGGGTCTCCCTGGGCCCTGCTCCGGGCTCCATCTCCTGCATTAGTCTCTGGACAGTAGGCGTGTGACGGACATCGTAGGGAAGAGGTCTGGCGGGGGAGAAGGTGACGAGGGACCTGGCAGGTGGGGGGCGAGGTCTCATGCAGGAGTGGGGGGGTTTGAGGCAGGACCCAGCTAGCGAGGAAGAGGTCTCGCCAGGAAGAGGGTGTGAGGAGAGACCTGTTAGGTTGCGGGGGGGAGTCGGGACTTGGGAGAGGGTCTCAACAGGGAAGAAGGAGTGAGGTGGGTCCTGGCAGGCAGGGGAGGGGGAACGAGGTGAGATCCGGTGGGCCGGGAAGGGGGTCTCGCAGGGAAGAGGGTTGAGGTCCAGCAGTGGGGAGGGGGGACCCGGCAGGCAGAAAGTTATGGAAGCCCCTTATACTTATCACTTCTCCTGTCTTACTCACAACACTCCTGCTCATATATCCCAGCACGATGATTTTTTTTCTCTTGTACGATGTTACCTGTTCAAAACCAGGCCGTCCTGCCTAGGCAAAAGTTATTAAATGGGCTTGTCCTAAGCAAAGAATGTGCATCAGTCTCAGTTTACAGGTGAGTAGCAAACAGACCCATCCAGTCAGCAAAGGGAGGAGACCAAACAATTTGGGGTTTCTTGCCAGATCCTGGGCCTTCGTCAGGGTTATTTTTACACTTCTCTGGCGGAGAATCCTTTATTAAACCACCCCAACGCTCACCAGTGCCAGTGAGGAATGGTTTCCCCAAACGCCGTCCATTTATTTCTTTAATCCGATCATGGCACAGGTCTAAATGGGGGACTAAAGACAGGCAAAAACACCACTTCTGTTTCCTCCACATCTGCCTAGTTAGGGACAGGAGTTCCCATAGCATAGGATTTGCTAGGGGAGATTCAGGAGTAACTTCCTGTCAGGCCCTGGGTCACAACTGCTTTGGGAACCAAGTACTTGGGCATTTTGCCCACGTGGAAGTCTCCTACTATGGGAGTCCCTCACGGGATCATCTGAGACGATACTGATCTACACCAGGGGTCTCCAAACTTTTTGAGGTGAGGGCCATATTAGATTTTTGAACGGGCTTCACGGGCCGCTACCACGCTCCCCCCTTTTGTTCCTCCGGCCACTGCCATGACCCCCCTCTTTGCTCCTCCAGCCACACCACTGCCATGGCCCCCCCCCTTTGCTCCTCTGCCACGTCCCCCCGTCTTTGCTCCTCTGGCCGCACCAGGGGAGCACTCACCCCTCCGCACATGGGGCTGCCAGTAGCAGCTTGCGTGGGGTGGGGGCAGCGGTGGCTCCTCCATATGCCTGCTCATCTGGGGCCTGGGGGGCCGGACAAATCGATGCCGCGGGCCGGATCCGGCCCCCGGGCCGTAGTTTGGAGTCCCCTGATCTGCACAACTGCCATTGATTTATGTTTTTCCCAGCGAGCTCAAACAGGAGTACCAAGGAACCTTCAGTCCTGATGGATCGGGCCTCGTGTGCACACCCCGCAAGCAAGCATCCCTGGAGTAGAGTCCATCCCTTTGGGAAGTCAGGAGCGCTCGTGAGGATCAAAGACTGGCTTGGGGGTTAGACAGAACCACTGAGATATTTGGGGATAGGGGAACCTTATATTAAGGGGAAAAAAACTGTAAGAAAATGGCCTGTGACTAGAGATATATTTCTTTATATAGTGCCTTCTATTTAACTACACATAGTAGTAAGTTTTATATATAATTCTCTCTCTCTATATATATATATATCAAATACTGTGTGTTCCAACTGGGGCTGTTCCTACTGAGTTGCTAATGCTACCTCCCCGAACATGCTCCCTTCTTTCAGAATCCTGTGGGGCACTATCGCTGGTTGCAGTCGCTCGTTTGCTTCCAAAAATGAGCATGCGAAATATCTGACCTATTTTGTTAAATCCCAGCCTTTAGCATAACTACTCCCACAAAGCTTTAAACTCACAGAACAGGCCCTTACCTGTAGCAAGCTTAATAGCCCATTTGCTTATGTTCACCTAAATGCCCCCCCCCATCTGCAAGTTCCAAGCTAATGAGTGCTGCACCCCTCCCAATCTTACACTCTCATAATGTCATTTTACCCCTAGCAAGCATAAAATCCCCCAGGAGACATGAAGCAGGTCATAGGATCAGGCCAGGGGTCAATACATGGGCTACGTCCTTACAGCGAGAGTAGTTGTGCTTTTTACATCACGAGAGCTAATTCACATGTTAGATGAGGTGGTGGTCTTGGGGGAAATAGGGGGGCGGTGAGTGGGGGCAGTGGGGTGAGAAGAGAGGGTGGGGGAATTTGGTCTGTGCAGGGCTGCGGCGGCCAGAGAAAGAGGCGACTTTCCCCAGGGCCAAGGCTGGGGCTGCTGGGGAGAGACCCCCACCCCTTCCCCGCCCCAGCTCAGGGGCTGCCACGGCAGGGGGGAAAGGGCACATCCATCACATCAGAAAGGTAAGACTGATATGAAATATTAAAGGTAAGACTGATATTCAAATATGAGTTGTGTGCTTTTATTTGTAGAACAAAAAAACGTTCATTATTATCGCTTTTTCTATAGCACTTTTATCCAAAGCGCTTTCCAAGAGCTAGCCAACGATAAAAACAACATTTGGAAAGGTCGTTGAGTGGTCCGCCGAGACCCTCAGCAATTTTCAAGTGGCCTATGAAAAATAAAGCTTGAGAACCACTGGCCTAGGGGACATGAGACCCAGGTAGATTTAGCTAGTTGAGGTCACCCATCTCTCTCCCATCTGGGGCTGATGGACACATCTGGCAGATGGGACGTACTCATACTTCCAAGACTCAAAGGACAATGAAATGGATAGACGGGACCCCAGGATTCACCTCACGGAAGGGCAAACTGCAAAAAGAGGCAAATTGCCTAGGGGAGCTGAGAGAACACGGTGAAGCAAAGGGGCCAAATAGCTTAAAGGTCAATCAACGAAAGTCTTAGAGGACAAAATCAAACTAAACTCTTGCCAGCCCTAGACATGGTTTTCACCCGGTTTATCTCCTTTGCAGATTCTCTGATGATAAACAAGGGCCGAGCTCTGATGGAATGTTTTCCCACACTTGGCGCATATATAGGGACCCTCGCCGGTATAGATCCTCTGATGTCTAATCAGGTTCGACCGCCGAGCGAAGGTTTTCCCACACTGAGAGCATCCGTAGGGTCTCTCGCCCGTATGGATGCGCTGGTGCATAATAAGGTTGGAACTCCGCGTGAAGCTTTTCCCGCACGCCCGGCACTCGTAGGGGGTCTCTCCCGTGTGGGTTCTCCGATGCGTCACAAGGGCTGAGCTGTCGCCGAAGCTTTTCCTGCACTCGCCGCATTCGTAGGGTCGCTCCCCGGTGTGGATTCTCTGATGCGTCACAAGGTGCGAGTTCCGAACAAAGGTTTTCCCACACTCGCCGCATTCGTAGGGCCTCTCGCCTGTGTGGATTCTCTCGTGCTTAATAAGGCCAGAGCGGCAACTAAAGCGTTTCCCACACTCAGGGCATGTATTTTTTCTCTTTCCCCTGAGGATTTCCTGCTGGGTTGTGGTTTCCTTGAGGTACTTCTGAGTTCCCCGACAGGAAATAAATTTACCCACTTTCTCCCCTGGCTGCTTTCCTTGCTCTGTTTCTGGCTCGTGCTGACTCTCACCGGCTTTTCCCTGCTCGTGGTTCCTGGACAAGCTCCCTCTGGGTCTCCGCTGATGATTCTGCTCCTTGTTCTCACTCCTCATCCCAGCACCTGCTGGGACAGAGAGAGAAACCTCAGAAACAGGGCTGGAGAAAGGGCAAGCAAACCAAAATAAACACCAGAAAGATGGGGGAAAGAAATCAGGAACTGAATTCCCCCAAACTCTTCCCCATAGCGGGGAGTAAGGGGGAATCAATTTTGCCTTCACATCTCATCCAAACACTTTGGGGAAGGAAGATGAGGGACAGATCTATTGCCAGGTGTCTATCACAGTGGGCAGGAAGCCATAAGCGATAGCTGCCCTGAAGACCTAACCCTTGCTGGGGACAATCCTGAACTCCGAGAATGCACAATGTCTTGGTAGGGAATCCCAGATGTTTCCTTCAGGCACGGACCGTTTTGGTTTAATGATCCCTCACCTGCACGGGCGTCTCTCGGGATCTCTCTTTCCTCAGAGCCGTGTAGATCCAGCACCCACGGCTCCTCCCCTCGTTCCAGCTGGGAGATCACGTCAGGTTTCGAAACTGGAAACCCTGCCAAGGGAAAAGAAAACAAGGGAGATCAGGTGAATTCATAGGCTGCTTGTCATAAAACCATTCTGTTACTTTAGCAAGGACAAGTGCAGAGTCCTGCACTTAGGACGGAAGAATCCCATGCACTGCGACAGACTAGGGACTGAATGGCCAGGCAGCAGTTCTGCAGAAAAGGACCTAGAGGTGACAGTGGACAAGAAGTTGGACATGAGTCAACAGTGGACCCTTGTTGCCAAGAAGGCTAACGACATTCTTCAGCTCAATTCAGCAGTAACTGGAAGAAATTCTACGGCCTGTGCTATACAGGAGGTCAGACTAGATGACCTAGTAGTCCTTTCTGGCCATAAAATCTATAGCAGATACAAGGAAGGACTCCGAGAACATGCCATTGTCTGTGTTATGCTCTACAGACTGGAACGCCGGCATTTGTCGGCCTGCCCTGCAGCTGTGTGCACTGTCTCCGCTATAGCTGTAATTTGTGGCTGGAGGGATTAGTTGGAGCAGCTTGGGAGAGCTGGGGCTGTAGTATGAAGAGACGAACAGGTGAAAGTTGAGGGACCTGGTCTGCTCCATTTCAGTGCTGAGTGTTGTCGTTTGTGTCAATAAAAGTGCACCAAGGTGTGTTCTTGCCACGGGGGGTGTCAGCCGTCTAGGGCAGGGGTGGGAAAACGTTTTGGCCCGAGGGCCACATCGGCGTTAAAAATTGTGCGGAGGGCCGGGTAGGAAAGGCTGAGCCCCCACAAACAGCCTGACCCCGCCCCTTATCCAACCCCCACCCACTTCCTTCCCCCCTCAGAACCTCTGACCCATCCAAACCCCCCCCCGCTCCTTGTCCCGATTGCCCCCTCCAGAGACCTCCCCACTCTAACTGCTGCCCCAGAACCCTATCTAAGCCCCCCTGTTCTTTGTTCCCTGACTGCCCCCACCGAGGTCCCCACACTCTAACCACCACCCTGGGAACCCAACCCCCTATCTAAGCCCCCCTGCTTTGTTCTCTGACTACCCCCTCCCAAGATCCCCCCTACCCTAACTACCATCCCCTGGGACCCCACTCCCCATCTAAGCCCCTTGCTTTGTTCCCTGACTGCCCCCTCCTGAGATCCCCCAACCCTAACCACCACCACCCTGGGACCCCACCACCTAACCCCCACCTCTTACCTTAGTCAGCTGGGCGCTCCTTGACGGCCTGGCTAGGGAACGCGGTGTCTGGCGGCTCCCCGCGCTCGAACTGGACCCCAGCCAGAGAGCATGGGCCCCTGTGACTCCCTGTGCTTCACCTGGCCGCCAGGCCAGGGAACGTGGGGCCAGGGAGCGTGGGGCCCCACGCTCAAACCGGACTCCGGCCAGGGAGCACGGGCCCCCGCGACTCCCCGCACTCCACCTGGCCGCTAGGCCAGGGAGCGCGGGGCCCCCGCGGCACGCCGGGCCAGCGCTTCGGCCGGGAGCAAGCTCACGGGCCATATAAAAATGGCCGGCGGGCCACATGTGGCCCGCGGGCCGTAGTTTGCCCACCCCTGGTCTAGTGGGATACATGCTAGTGATCTTGAGGGCTAACGAATTCAGTGCCCCCGAAGGACTCCTCAGGGCGAGGGCAAGGGAGTGGCATCATTTGGCTAGTCTGAAGTGGGGCGTGTAGAGCGGGCTCAGAGTTTGATGCCAGCCGGGGGTCGGACGCTTCCGTTCGTGACGCTGGACCGAACCCCAAGTTTGGCCTTAGCAAAGAGAAGTTGTTCGACTTTGCGGTGCCCCTGTGCCCTGCCCCCAGAGGGATCTGGAGCAGGGGAGCAGGGCCGGTGCAACCACTAGGGGAACTAGGCGGCCACCTAGGGCGCCAAGTGGTTGGGGGGCACCGAAAAGTGGTGCCCCCCAAATGTTTTTAAATAGCGGAGCACGAGGCTGACGCTGCTCTTGGGTCCAGAGGGGCCGCGGGCTGAGCCGGGATCCCTGCTGCCCCCAGGGCCAATCCCTCCCCCCGGGGGAGCAGCTGGTGGGGGAGCGGGAACGGGGAAGGTCTAGCGCTAGCTCTCCCCTTGGGCGGTCAGCGGCGGCAGCAGCGTGGGTCAGTCCGCAGGCAGTGAGTGCCCGCACGCTCCCATGGGGCTGGGCCGCAGGGAGCACCGGGGGGATGGGCACGTCCAGTCCCTGGCCTGGGGAATGGTGTATGTGGGAGCAATCCGGGCACCCCTCCCCCAGCCAGTGCCACCCCCTCCAAACCCCCCCCCCGACCAGCTACCTTCTCCCCTGTGCACCCAATGACCCGCCCTGTCCTGCCATTTTTGGCTCTGGGCAACCTCCACCTGGCAACCCGCTATGGTCACCTTCACCCTGCACCAACCTCAGACCCGCCCCGACCCCGCCTGCCATCTTCGTCCTGCCCACTCCTCCCTTGTGCAAATCCCTCCCTGCCACCTTCACCCCTTGCAAAAACCCCGGGTCAGACACCCCCACCCCGCCTGCCAGCCCCTTGCAACAACCCCGGGCCAGACACCCCCACATCTGCCAGCCCCTTAAAACAACCCCCTCCTGCCCACTTCTCCCTTGTGCCACTCCCTCCCTGCCACAAGCCCCTTTTGCCTCTGTGCAACCTCTTCCCTGCCACTACACCCCCGCCCCCTCCACCGCTTGGCCACCTTCACCCCCTGCAACAATCCTGTGCACCCCCCTCTCTGCCACCTTTACCCCCTGCTAGATCCCCCATATGACACCCCCTCTTTGGAGCCCCTCCCCCACGTCCCCTGCACTTTGTGAACATCTGGGCCCCGGGGGGTGAACTTGGCCATAAGAAGGTGGGGGTTGGACATTGGAGTGGGGGTCACAAGGTGGAAGTTTCTCCTTGGGTGCAAAATATCCTTGCACCGGCCCTGCAGGGGAGGGTCTCTGGTGGTGTGTGCGTCACTGGCATGTTGGAGTGTTGCTGAAAAAGAGAGGAGGGTGATTTGTGGGGGTGACGTGAACCTTCTCTCTTCATTTTCCCGTCTAAGAACCGAGGGGTCAGGAATCCTTACCTAGTGAGGTCACGTTCTCATAGTTCTCCTGCATGACGTCTCTGTAGAGGGCTCTCTGAGTGGGGTCCAGCAGAGCCCCCTCTTCCCTGGTGAAATACACAGCCACCTCCTCGAAGGTCACCGGCCCCTGAAAGAGCAAGAGTCCAACACTCAGTACCTGCTGCCCCACTCACAGCCCCACTATTCGTGGGGGAGAGGAGCCAATCAAAGGGAAGCTCTGGGTGGATCACAGTCAACAAAGTCCCCTCCCCACCCTGCTCAGAGCATCCTGGAAACACCAGGGTGAGGGGATGAAGCGAGAGCCCCTCTATCCCAGCAGATCCATCACACGCCTACTAGCCACAGACTGATACAGGAGATGGAGCCCCTAGCAGGGTCCAGGGAGAGATCTATGGCCCGACACCCTCCTCATTGCGAGGAGCTGGATGTGAAGGGAGGGGAACCTCCCCTAAACCTGACTGGTAGGTGCCCCCTTCCTATCTCACAGCAGCTGCTGGCTTACGGGCTCCAGCATTTGGAGTCTGGGAAGTTTGCCCAGCCCAGGCCCGGGGGGGCTCTTTCCTTTTCCATCAGTTAGGGAATTTCCAGCCCCAGTTCCCATTTTGTTCCTAGAATCCAGGCCCCAGGTTAAAACGTCCCAGCAGGTTTACAAATCCTATCCCCCTCCCCTTCCTCACCCTCCTGCCCCCTTCCCTCTCCAGACCGCGCCCCCTGCAATGTTCCCATCTCCTCAATATTTACTGCCCCTCTCCATCCAGCAGAAACCCCCCCCCCACAATAATCCCTACCTGAGCTGGCTCCTCCATAGCCATTTCTCTCCCCTGTCCCGTGGGAGGACGGGATGAGCTGGAGTGAAACATGGACGTCGTTCCGCAGCCTGCGAGAGAAAGGAAGGCGATTGAGGCCCGGGTTTTTCAGAGCAGGATTTAGACATTTCCCGTTACAATCTCTACCAGGCCCTTTCGTTGCAGATGGATGTTCCAGACGCTACCGTGCAAACATCAGAAAGAGCCAAAACACGAGTAATAATGGGCAGGATCCGATTAACTCTCCTGTGGGCCCGGGGCTAGTAGATTTTGTAGGGCCCCTGTATACAAGTCTTTTTCGTGGGAGGATGTTTGGTGCAGGAGAGGGCTAGGGCAGGGGATTGGGGTGCTGGGTCTGGGAGGGAGTTTGAGCACCCCGCTGTACCATGGGACTTTTAGCAGCCCAGAGTTGGAGATCGTTGTCTGTGATTTATTTTTGCGGGGCGCCCTTTGAGCCGGGGCCCTGGGTTGCAGCCCCTAAAGCCTTAATCCAGCCCTGATAATGGGGCAGAGCTGAACTGCCCAGACAACTGTTGGAAAAGTAATATGGCCAAACACAAAACACCCAGCAAGTTCCTGGAGTCTTTTGGGGACAGTGTTTTGTTTCAGAAGACGGCAGAAGTAAAGAGGAGGGCAGCCATTTTAGAATAGATTCTGACTACGAGGGAGGAATTGGTTATGATAGTTTTCACGATGTAAGGAAAGGAAGGAATGTGACCAGCAGAATAAAGATGGTGGTGGACATAAAAAAATAAAAGCAGACTTAAAGAAAATCAGAGAACTGGTAGGAAACATCCCATGGGAAGAAAGTCAAATTAAAGGGGAAAAAAAGGCTTAGGACAGCCAATAGTTTCTCACAGTTAGTATTAAAGGGGTAACAGCAAACTTTCCTGATGTGAAGGAAAGAGAGGAAAAGATTTTCGGGTCTCTTTAAAGACCCGAAAATAAAAAGGAATCCTACACAAAGTGGAAACAAATTGCTAAGGAGGAGTGTAAAAGTGAAGCACAAGCACATCGAGAGAAAATCAGGAAGACTAAAGCACAAGATGAGTTACACCTAGCAAGGCACAAAAAGGATCAAAACATAAGAGTTGTATAAATACATTCAGAGCAAGAGAAAGGTGAAGGAAAGGTAGGTCCACCAGTGAAGAGAGAAGGCGAGTTAATGACAACAGGTCTGAATTGTTTAATGCCTTTCACCATAAGTCTGCCCTAAAAAGCTTAATTGTGACCAGACGCTTGACACAATTATCACTAACAATGTGAGGGAAAGAACAGAAACTACAATCACATAGAAAAAGGGCAAAACTGACAGCTGATATAGCAATGTTCAGAAATTAAAGGGAAATCTGAGGATCAGTTTTAACAATTAGAGAGGCAAGTGGGAAAATGTGAGGGATTTTATATCCATACTCAATTATGGGCAAAGAGGCAAAATTTGAGTGAATTTCATAAAAGAGAGAGAAGGGGGCAACTTTTGCAAGGGTTTGTTATCAATCTTCAAGAATTTGCGACTAGGGCAAAATCTGAGGAGATATTATTTGATAATTAGAGACCCAGGGAAGAATCTCAGGGCCAATTAAATTAGGCTATGTCTACCCCAGTGGGTCAAACCAGGGGTACGCATACCCCTGGGGGTATGTAGAGGTCTTCCAGGGGGTACATCAGCTCATCTAGAGATTTGCCTGGTTTTACTACAGGCTACATAAAAAGCACTATTAAATTCAGTGCAAACTAAAATTTCATACACACAATGACTCGTTTATACTGCCCTATAGACTGAAACGTAAGTCCAAGATTTGTATTCCAATTGATTTATTTTATACTTTATGGTAAAAATTAGAAAATAAGCCATTGTTTCAGTACCTGTGTGTTGTGACACATTTGTATTTTTATGTCTGATTTTGGAAGCAAGTAATTTTCAAGTGAGGTGTAACTTGGAGGTACACACAACAAATCAGCCTCCTGAAAGGGATACAGTTGTCTGGAAAGGTTGAGCTACTTGTCTACATTAGTAACGTTACAGCAAAACAGCTCTCCCCCCGACATAATTAAACCACCCATAATGAGTGGTGGTAGCTATGTGGGCAGGAAAGTGTCCCCTGCTGACGTAGCGCTGTGCACGCCGGTACTTCTGTTGGTGTAACTTATGTTCGTCAAGGGGTGTGTGGTTTTTTTCACACCCCTGAGTGACAAAAGTTTTACCGACAAAAAAACAGCGTTAGTAACAGATAACTAGAGAGAAAGTGGGACAAAATTTTAGGATAATCCATGTCAATCTTTGAAAAATTGGGGAGAACATGGAAATATTTGATACTAGCTAAGAGAGGGGGCATAAGAGCCCAGTGGTTTGAGCACTGGCCTGCTAAACCCAGGGTTGTGAGTTCATCCTTGAGGGGGCCATTTAGAGATCTGGGTCAGAAATCTGTGGGTGAGATTGTGGCCTGTGTTGTGCAGAAGGTCAGACTGGATGATCATCCATGGTCCTTTCTGACCTTAAATAGTCTATGAGAGAGAATTTTGTCAAGAGTTGAGAGACATGGCAAAATGAGAGAAGATATCCTTAAACACCCCCCTCCCTGCCCTTCCCAGATCAGCTGTTTTTCTCCTCCCGCTGCAATCTCCTGCCTGCGCAGAGTTCACGCTGTCTTTCCCCTCCCTGCAACTCTGGCTTATCCTTTTCCCTTCCTGACCCCCACGGGGGCCCCGATTCCTTCCCCGCCCCACCAGTTTTGCCCTCTGGGGCAGCTCCTGACCGGAGCTGGAGGCAGAGAGAAGACAGAGGTATCATAGGGTATCCAGACAGCAAATGTGAAAAATCAGGATGTGTGTGTGTGTGGGGGGGGGGATTAATAGGAGCCTATATAAGAAAAAGCCCCCCAAATCGGTACTGTCCCTATAAAATCAGGACATCTGGTCATCCTACCTGGAGCCTCCGGCTCAGGAGTTGAGGCTGGTAGAGCCCAGGGCTCCCCTAGGGGGCTAGATCCAGCCGGAGAAAGTCCCCCCCACTTGGCTGGGTATAGGAGGAGCATGAAGGAAGGGCTCTCCCCAGCACAGACCCCGCCGGGGAAGCAGCCGCTGGTCAGCTCCCAGGTCCCAATGGAGGAGGCCGTCGCTTCCATTTTGCAGCGAGCGGCCCTGGTATCATCTGTGCACTTTGTTCTCTTCCTGCCTCCTGAGCTCTCCCGCTCCAGCCCCTTCCTGTGTGTCTCAATAGCAACCCGGGCTGCAGTGCTCACTGGGACAGGGGTTTCCTCTGCTGGGGACCCCCCCTCACCCTCGCGCACGCCCCAGGGCTGCTGCCCCCCCCAGTCAGAATTGGCTCATCTTTGAAGGGGGGATGGAGCTGGGCTGGTCTCAGGGGTGGCAGATGACAGAACAAGGAGCAATGGTCTCAAGTTGCAGAGGGGGAGGTCTAGGGTGGATATTAGGAAACCCTGTTTCCCTAGGAAGATGGTGAAGCACTGGAATAGGTTCCCAAGGAGGTGGTGGGATCTTCTTCCTTAGACAAAGCCCTGGCCGGGATGATTTTATTGGGGTTAGTCCTGCTTTGGGCAGGGGGTTGGACTAGATCCCTCCTCAGGTCCCTTCCAAGCCTGATAGTCTCTGATTCTCTGATACAGATGTTCAGCAACATCTGCGGAAGCCGCTGGCCTGACCCGGCCTTTCCTTGGGGTGACGGGTTGTTCCCACACGGCCCAGCATCATGAGATTGGCTTTGAAATCATGAGAGCGGGACTTAACCGCGGCTGGAGCCCTCTGGAGCGTCGCTCCAAACCCGCAGGAGCCCGGGCGCACCCCACAAGGCTGAAGCCCCTGGTCCCGGCAACTCCCTATGGTGCAGAAACCCCCCAGCCCCAGGACACCCTGCAAGCCTGAAGCCACCCCCATCCCTCACACGCAAATGCCCAGGACTACAGTGCCGGGGGTGGGGCAGTTCTGAATTATCCAGAAGCTGAGATCATCGGCCAGGGAGGCTAAGTCCCTCCTCCCCCCAGATAGCCAGGTGTGGCCCCATCCATGCTCCACCCTGGGGTCCCTCTCCTGTGTCCTGTTCTTTCCCCATATCCCCCCCCAACTCCTCTTCCCACCCTACCCTCTCCCTAACAGCTGGATGGGGCTGGGCTAGGGTGGGTGAGCTGGCAGGTTGGTGGGCCGGGACTCGGGGTCTTCCACCGCAGGCAGGAGCCGGACCCCAGACCCGGACCCCGCCACAGGCAGGAGCCGGACCCCAGACCCGGACCCCGCCACGGGCAGGAGCCGGACCCCAGACCCGGACCCCGCCACGGGCAGGAGCCGGACCCCAGACCCAGACCTCACGATGGGCAGGAGCCGGACCCCAGACCCGGATCCCGCCGCGGGCAGGAGCCGGACCACAGACCTGGACCCTGCCACAGGCAGGAGCCGGACCCCAGACCTGGACCCCGCCACAGGCAGGAGCTGGACCCCAGACCTGGACCCCGCCACAGGCAGGAGCTGGACCCCAGACCTGGACCCCGCCACAGGCAGGAGCTGGACCCCAGACCTGGACCCCGCCACAGGCAGGAGCTGGACCCCAGACCTGGACCCCGCCACGGGCAGGAGCCGGACCACAGACCCCGCCGCGGGCAGGAGCCGGACCCCACCTAAAACCTGGGGCAAACCCTGCGTTCCCACAGACCCACTCTCCAGCCCCTGCTGGCAGGAACAGTGGCGCAGACCCCTCAGCCAGCCCCACCCTCTGCCAGACCAGAACAGCGCATTTTGAATTGTTTTTAGCACACAGCCGGGCCGCAGATGCACTTTACTCGTGGGCTCAGAGGTATGGGGGGTGTTTGGGGCACGCTTTTGTGCTGCTTCCCATCCTGTGAGCCTCGTTTTCCTTTCCCTAGCTGACAAGGTCGCAGTAGAGGGAACATAGAACATAAGAAAGGCCACACTGGGTCAGACCAAAGGCCCATCTAGCCCAGTATCCTGTCCGCACACAGTGGCCAATGCCAGGTGCCCCAGAGGGAAGGAGCAGAACAGGGAATCATCTAGTAATCCATCCCCTGTCGCCCATTCCCAGCTTCTGGCAAACAGGTAGGGTGTCCAGACAGCAAGTGTAAAAAATCGGGACAGCGGTTGGGGGGTAATAGGAGCCTGTATAAGAAAAAGACCCCAAAATCAGGACTGTCCCTATAAAATCAGGACATCTGGTCACCCTACAAACAGGTCAGGGACATCATCCCTGGCCATCCTGGCTAATAGCCATTAATGGACCTGTCCTCCATCAACTTCTCCAGTTCTTTTTTGAACCCTGTTATAATCGTGATCGTCACAACATCCTCTGGCGAGGAGTTCCCCAGGTTGACTGTGTTGTATGAAGAAATACTCGCTCTTTGTTTGTTTTAAACCCTGTTCATTTTACTGGCTGTCTCCTAGTTTTTGTGTTATGAGGAGGAAATATCCCCCTTAGTCCTCTGGTTTCCAAGCTGGGAAGTCCCGGTCTTATTTCTCCCACCTCATGTGGACTTTGTCTGCCATATTCTCCACAAAAATCAATGCCATTTGAGCCCAGGCTGATTGCTTGGTGGCCAAAATCATAAACAGAAATCTTGATTTATTCACAAAGGCCGTAGTTCATGATTTGCAAATATTCTTTTCTCTTTTGGGGCCGGGGTCCTATTTTAGCTGCCCTCTCCTGGATTTCTCTCGACGCGGGGGGTGCCCAGATGTCCCAATTTTATAGGGATAGTCCTGATTTTAGGTTTTTTTTCCTTATACGGGCTCCTGTTAACCCCCATCCTCTGTCCTGATTTCTCACATTTGCTGTCTGGTCACCCTAAGGAGTAGGTTAATGCTGGTGGAGGGGGACCATGTCACTGCTCTTTCAACACCAATCGTGTTTCCCTCCCACCCATGGGTGCATGTCCCATGGGTGCATGGGTTTGGGATCTGCTCTGCCCTCCCCTCCCCCCCGAGCCGGATTTCCCGGGGGTCCCAAACACCCTGCAAGGGGCCCGCCCGGGGCAGGGCCAGGCCCGGGTAGGAGCCGCCCCTTCCTGTCCCCCCGTCGCCCGGGAGCCCTTTGTGTGTTTGCGGAGCGGAGCCATGGCCGGGGCCGGGAGCCCGGTGTGGAGGCGGCTCGAGCCCGGCAGCCCGCGGGGCAGCGCGGTAGGACCCGGCGCGGGGGGGAGGAGCGTGGATCGCGGATCGCGGACACGCGTGGGGTGAACACGCTGCTGCGGGGGGGGGGGGCCGGAGCCCGGGAGCGGGGGGATGGGGTGGGGTCAGAGCCGGGGCTCTGGGGTGGGGGGGTCGTGGGGCTGTTTGGGGGATATGTGTGTAGCGGGGGGGGGGGCATGTTCAGATCTGGCCCGGTTGGGGAAGTTGGGGAGCAATGGCTGATGTGGGGCTGGGCCTGGGGATGTTTGCAGCCGAGGGGGGGGCGGCACCCCCCCATCCACCCCGCTCTCTGTCCCCTGACTGCCCCTGGATCTCCTGCCCCTAACTACCCCCCTGCTGCCCCATCCAACTCCTCTCCTTCCTGACAGCCCCCCCCCCGGACCCTTGCCCAATCCAACCACCCCTTCTCCGTGCCGCCCCATCCAACCCCTCCTCTCATTCCTGACTGCCCCCTGGGGATCCCTGCCCCCGTTCAAGCCCCCTGTTCCCCGCCCTCTGACCACCCTGACCCCCCCCAAACTCCCCTGCCCTCTATCCAACCCCGCGCTCCCAGCCCCCTTATCGTGCTGCCTGGACAGGCAGCCGTGCATCGCGCAGCGCAGAGCACTGGCGTGGGACACGGCTGTGCTGCCCCAGGTGTTCACAGCCTCGGCGTCCAGAGCATTGCGCCGGTGGCACGGTGCGCTGAGGCTGTGGGGAAGAGGGACCAGCAGGGAAGGGGTCAGGGGGAGCTCAGGGGCCGGACAGGAAGGTCCCGCAGGCCGGATGTGGCCTACAGGCTGTAGTTTGCCCACCCTAGGCCTAGGGTGACCAGACAGGCTGTAGTTTGCCTGGCTTAGGGTGACCAGACAGCAAATGTGAAAAATCAGGACAGGGGGTGGGAGGGTCATAGGCGCCTATATAAGAAAAAGACCCAAAAATCGGGACTGTCCCTAGAAAACTGGGACATCTAGTCACCCTACTTCAGCCTGGGGTCCTGAGTTTCCTCCGGAGAATCCGGTGCCCCTTTCACCAGCCTGGCGGAGGCCGAACAAGACGTGGGATAAAAGTCTTTGAATCCCAGAGATATCTGGCCGCTGGGAGGCCGTTTGCAGCCGTTTCTAACCCCCTGCCCTGCTTCTTCCAGGAGCCCCCACGAGAGCGTCTGGCCCCTCGGAGAGAAGAGAGAGAAGCAGCCACTGCTGAGAAGCTGCTGGTAAGTGCCAAGGGCCCCACGCTTTGGGATCTGAGTCAGGGGCCCTCAACCTTTCCAGAAGGCTTTTCAGGAGGCCGATCTGTCTTGTGTAGCCCCAAGTTTCACCCTTCTTAAAAACAACTTGCTTACAACATCAGACCTGTGAATGCAAAAGTGTCCCAGACACACTAGTCCTGGAGAATGGCCGACTTTCTCATCGTTAACCGTGTAATTGTAAAATAAATCCCTTCGCGGATAAACCTTGTGCTCACGTTTCAGTGCATCGTCTATACAGCAGCCTGTGAAATTTTAGTTTGCACGGACCTCGCGAGTGCTTTTTATGTCACCTGTTGTAAAACTAGGCAGATCTCTGAATGAGTGGATGGACCCCCATGGCAGACCCCCGTGGCAGACCCTGGGTGACATGATCAGTGCAGGGCCCGGCCTGCCAGCCTCAGCCCAGAAAGCATCCCCACTGGAGCCCAGAGAGAGAGCAGGAGAGAGTCAGTCTGTGTTAGCCCAGAGCCCCTGCCCACGGGCTGGCTGCATGTTGCAGTGATGGGGGGTCCTTTCAAGCACCTACGGGAAGAAGCGGAGCAAGGAGATGAAATGTGGGCTGGAGAGATGGAGCGTTTGGCTCAGTTCAAGCTGATGAGGTTTTGGGGAAAATAGTGCTTCCTGTTGGCGATGTATAGCTCACCCCTGCCCCGATCCCTCCATCCTTCCTGGCCGAAATGCCCTCCCCATCACCTCCTGCAAGAGATCCTGTGTTCTGGTAAATAAAGCCATCTGCTGTGGGGCATATTTATGATTAATCAAAGGCTCTTCAGCAAAGTAAGGAGTCATGGGATAAGTGGGAAGGGCCTCTCCTCGATCAGTAACTGGTGAAAAGATAGGAAACAAAGGGTAGGAATAAATGGTCAGTTTTCCGAGTGGAGGGAGGTAAATAATGGTGTCCCCCAGGGGTCTGTACTGGGACCAGTCATATTTGACGTATTCATAAATGATCTGGAAAAAGGCATAAATAGTGAGGTGGTAAAATTTGCAGCTGGTACAAAACTGCTCCAGAAGGTTAAGCCCAAAGCAAGACCGCAAAGAGCTACACAAGGAATCTCTTGTGCAAAACTGTGACTGGGCAAGGAAATGGCAGATGAAATTCAGCGTTGGGAAATGCAAAGTAATGCACTTTGAAAAACAGAATCCCAACTATACATATAAAACGATGGGGTCTAAATTATCTGTTACCGCTCAGTGTGCGGCGACAGTCGAAAAAGCAAACAATGTTGGAAATCATTAGCAAAGGGATAGAGAATAAGACAGAAAATATCCTATAGCCGCTATATAAATCCATTTTACGCCCACATCTTGAATACTGCGAGCAGATGTGGTTGCCCCATCTCAAAAAATATATATTGGAATTGGAAAAGATACAGAAAAGGCAACAAAAATGATGAGGGTCTGGAACAGCTTCCATATGAGGAGAGATTAATACGACTCGGACTTTCAGCTTGGAAAAGAGATTGCTAAGGGGAGATATGATAGAGGACTATAAAATCATGACTAATGTGGAGAAAGTAAATGAGGAAGTGTTATTGACTCATGACACAGGAACTAGGGGTGACTCAATGAAATTAATGGGCAGCAGGTTAAAAACAAACCAAGGGAAGTGTTTCTTCACACAGCGCACCATCAACCTGTGGAACTCCTCGCCAGAGGATGTGGTGAAGGCCAGCACTATAATAGGGTTCATAAAAGAACTAGATAGACTCATGGAGGATCGGTCCATCATGTTAGCCAGGATGGGCAGGGATAGCGTCTGTAGCGTCTGTTTGCCAGAAGCTGCGAATGCGCGGCAGGGGATGCATCACTTGATAATTACACGTTCTGTTCAGTCCCTCTGGGGCATCTGGCATTGGCCACTGTTGATAGGACACTGGGCTAGATGAACCTTTGGTCAGACCCAGCACGGCCCCTCTTATGTTCTGTGTTTCCCTGTTACCGAGCCGCCCTCTCCCCATTGCAGCAACGGGTGGAAGCCGAGAGGCGGAAGATCGTCTGGGAGTGGAAGGGGCTGCGAGGGTTTCTGGAGGAGCAGGAGCAGCGTCTGCTGTCCCGGCTGGAAGAGCTAGAGAGAGCCATTGTCCAGAGAAGGGACGAGGGCGTCTGCAGGCTGTCCCGGGAGATTTCCCTGCTCCGTGAGCCGGGAGGAGGGAAGGAGCAGCAGCTGCTGAGGCAATCCCTGCAGGTCAGACTGCGTCATTTGGAGCCCTAGACCCCAAAGCACTTGACAGAGCGGGGTTGGGGTATTATCCCTCTGGAACACATGGGGAAAGTGAGGCAGGGAAAGGGATGGGGAAGGGGCCCAAGGTCACACAGTGAGTCTGGCAGTGGCACCAAAGGTGAGTCCTGGGTTTGCAACCCCAAGACCTTCTCTCCTGCCTTGTTAGTGTCTGTCTGCATTTGCACTTGGAGGGTGAACTCCCCGCCCCCCCGTGCCGTGGTCCTGAGCCAGGCCTAAGGCCCCGCTGCCACCAGATTAATGGGTTTAGTGGGGCCGGGGGGGCTTGTGGGGCTCTCAGCACCCGCGGGAACGTCACGTTCAATGCAGTGAATATTTTCTTCCTGTGAAGTGCCTGGGGAGAAACTTCCCCCGCCCCCCGCCATGGCGGTTTCTCAGCAGGGATTCGTGGGGCTGCGGAGGACAGAAGTTGCTGCTTGAGGGGACGGCAGCTGGGAACATGAACCCGAGTGTCTGGAATTAGACTCCAGTGGTGTCCAATAGAGCTCCCCAGGCTGGGATAAGTCCTCTGACGGCCTCTTCTTTCTCTCCCTCTCTAGGGTACTGGGAGCACTGGGGGCAGGTAAGTCCTGGGCTCTGTCTCACTCCCCTCATGGTCTGTTAGGTCTGGGAACTGCCCTGGATACTACGCTCCCGCTGCCCTTGGAGCGTGCGACACGCCGGGGATTCTGGGTCTCCTCGTGGCTGCCTCTGCAAGGGGAAGAGTCTGTTAACTCTGACCACTAATGAGGTCCCACCAGACATATGGGCCAGACCTTTATGTGCCCACCTGTATTCCAAGTGGGCAAGAGCCTCAGCTTTCCATTTCTGTAAAATCAGCTTTGTAGCCCCCCAGAAACCCACCCAAACGGACACGGCGACAGTGTTGCCTTCCTGAGTCTGCAGACAGCCTGCAACACCGGTTCAGAGCAGCGTGAGGAGCCTTGTCCTCCGTTCGCCTCATGGCAGTGTCAACAGACATGACGACACTTTTAACGTCCACGTTCAGTTTTCCATGGCTGATCGCTTGAGCAGGTGGAAGCGGGAGGGGCCGGGAGAGAAGCCTTTATGGGGTGGGAGTAGGGAGCTGATGTAGAGAAGGAAAAACAGAGAAGGGACCCAAAGACAGTGAAGAGAGAGAGAAGTGGTGAAAGGAGGGTGGGAAAGGAAAGGAAACAAACAGTAGAAATAGCAGGGACCCTCATCGTGCGTGGGAGGGGGCTGTTTCCTCACTGAGCGACACTGATTGTGAAAATAAAGGACTTCATCGAGAACAGTAGCTAATTGTCGGCGTGGGGATCAGGCCCATTTCTCACCCCTCCTCCTTTCCCGAGCAGGGAGGGCGGGATGTTTCGGGAGCCGGGGTACGCGGAGCTGGAGAAGAGACTCGGCGATTTCGCTCTGAAAAGCGCCCGCCTGCAGGAGGTGCTGCGGGGGTCCAAAGGTGAGCGGGAGTCTGCGGGCGGCGTCCCCTCTGGAGAGCAGCGGCTGCTGGCCGGACGCCCGGCTCTGAAGTCGGCACAGCCGCCAGCAGGATAGAAATCAGGGTGGCAATACTGTGTCCCCACCACGACAATAGCCTTGTGACTTCCTTTCGGGGTAGGAACCCCAGTTTGAGAAACGCTGTGTACTTCTGTGTGTTTTTACCCATAGGTGCCAACTTTCCCCGGCGCCAGTGGGTGCTCGGGGGCCCCCCAGCCCTGCCCCGACTCCACCCCTTCCCCGCCCACATTCCTACCCCTTCCCCAAAGTCCCCCCTCAACTCCGCCCCCTCCCTGCCCCTATTGGACTCCTTCCCCAAATCCCCACCCTGGCCCCGCCTCCTCCCCTAAGCGCGCCGCGTTCCCCCTCCCTCCCAGCCGTGCGAAACAGCTGTTTTGCGGCACAAGCGCTGGGAGCTAGCGGGGGAAAAGCGGCGCACTCAGGGGAGGAGGCTGAGGTGAGCTGGGCCGGGGGTGGGGAGCTGTTGGTGAGTACAGAGTTGGCACCTTTGCTTTTACCCTATAGTTTTAGGAAACTTTTATAGTATAGGGTAAAAGTAAACACAAGACCAGATTTCACGGGGGGACCAGATTTCACGGTCCGTGACGCATTTTTCACAGCCATGAATTTGGTAGGACCCTATTAACTATTGGGAAACTCCCCCCTGAAGGCGGGAGCGTCAATTCTCACCTCTCCCGTCCTCTCCTTTCCCTAGAGATGCTGCGGCTGGAGCTGGGGAGCGACACAGGTACGTGTCTGTCTCTGATGGGCCGTGGGGAGAGTTCAGACCAGTAACCATGTTAGCGAGAGGGCATCCCGGCCTCCCGCCCTGCTGTGCAGCTGGAAGCAGGATGAGTCCCATGACTAATTTACTCTTGCTGTGACATCTGGTTCAGATTCAGAGCGAATCCAGATCTCAGGGTTTGTTTCCCTTTGGGGACAGAAGAACACCCTGAATATGTGGTGTAGGGGAGACAAGAATAAAACCTCCACCCCCTGAACAGGCCGACCGCTGTACAGAGCGACTGAAAACGGTATTGGAGGGTTGAGGGCAGCAAAATCTCAGGAGCAGGGGCTGGAGGCCGGCTGTATCCTGTATTGATTGACCCTGAATGTATTGCGCCCGGAGTGACTATGAAGAGGAGGAGAGGCTGACATTGTATATACGCCGATTTTGTATGTAGGACGGCGCTACAAAGCGTGTGTAGAATTGGTCGGTCTCACCCGCTCTTTTCACATTGGCTTTGATTTCCCCCCTTTTTTATATATATATATTTTGATAAACACTTAAAAGCGGTTAAGCCAACAGCGTATTAATTAAATCCCAGTTAGTGTTTCCCCCTGGGATTTTGTCAGGTGACGTAGATTCCCAAGGCGTTCCCTTTAGTGTGCTTTATTTGGGCAAGTGTGTTAGTTTTGTTATTGTTTAGTGGCTCTCAGCCTTTCCACACTACCGTCCCCCTTTCAGGCATCTGATCTGTCTTACATACTCCCGAGGGTCACCTCTCTTAGGCCTGGGCTACACTGGGGCGGAGGGGTGTGTGTTTCAAACTAAGATACGCAACTTCAGCTACGCTAGTCGCAGAGCTGAAGTCGACGTAGCTTAGTTCAACTTACCTGGCCGTATTCACGGCAGTGAGTCAACCGCAGCGGCTCCCCCGTCGATTCTGGTTACTCCTCTTGCAGAGCTGGAGTTCCGGAGTCGACAGGGATACATCGAACACTACTCGCCGATCCGGCGGGTAGTATAGATGTACCCTTAGAAACTACTTGCTTACACAATCAGACATAGAAATATAAAAGTGTTACAGCGTATTCAGTATTACTGAAAAATTGCTTACCTTTTCATTTTTTCCGTATAATTATAACACAAATCAATTGGAATATAAATATTGGACTTACATTTCATTGTATAGTATATACCGGGGTGGGCAAACTACAGAGGGTCTCGGGGGATGGTCGGAGGATGCGGGGGAAGGGTTGGATAGGGCATAGGAGTCCAAGTGGGCCTGTCAGGGGGAGGGGAGGTAGATAAGGGGCGGGGCAGTCAGGAGAAGGGGGGTTGGATAGGGGGTGGGGTCCCAGGGAGTGATTAGGGGTGGGAGGGGTCTCTGGAGAGGGTGGTCAGGGGACAATGAGAAGGGGAGCTTAGGGAGTGGGGTCCTGGAGGGGTGGTGGTTAGGGGTAAGGGTCTTGAGAGGGGATAGTTAGGGGACAAGGAGTGGGGGTTCTGAGGTGGGCAGTCAGGGGGTGGGCCCAGGCTGTATGGGGAGGCACAACCTTCCCTACCCGGCCCTCCATACAACTTTGAACCCCAGTGAGGCCCCCGGGCCAAAACATTTGCCCACGCCTGGTACATACAGTGGTCTAAACAAGTAATTGTCTGTATGAAATTGTAGTTTGTACTGACTTCGCTAGTGCTTTTTATGTAGCCTGTTGTAAAACTAGGCAAAGATCTAGCTGAGTTAACGTACCCCCTGGATGATCTCTGCATATCCCCAGGGGTACATGTACCCCTGCTGAGAAACACTTGTTTAGATGATTTTGCTTATTTGCACGTGAATCATTTTTTACTATGTTGTAATGAATAATTAATTTGTGGGTTTGAACTAATTGATTTGTTAGTGCAAGTCGTTTACAGCGTTTGCTTTGGGGTTTTTTAGCATTTTGGAACGTGTAGGTACGCCAGGTACAAAGATATAACAGGAAGCTACTCCTCACATAGCTTTGATTTGTACATAAAATGAAAGTCGATACATTAGTTTTTACAGGTGACTTTCAGGCTAATACAGTAGCAATTTCAGAATAATAACTTGTGACAGGAATTAATTTAAAGTGCTCTGAGATTTTTTTTTTGTTTTAATATCTTTTTGTGCTAAATTGTGAATAACGATTTATGTATGCAATGGGTAAATTGCCACAAATATTTTCCTTATAAGATGGATACTGCAAACTTGGTGGACAAATACGTTACTTGTTCTTTAAGTTTTAAGATTACTGTCCTTTGATGTAGTTGGGTTAATTTTGTGCTTTTGCAAATTATTTTTAACATAATTAATTTTTACTCTTTTTTTTTCCCCCCCACCCCCTAGAATTTAGGAGATTAATTTGGCAAATGACACTTAACTAAAATTCAGTCACATTTTTAAAGTAATTTTAAAGACAGGGTGGTTAATGTTAATAGTGACTTTTTTATAGTTTGATAATTCTTTTACAGCAATTACATTTTTGCTTGCATAAATACTAGTTTGGGGTAGAATCAGAGGGGTAGCCGTGTTAGTCTGGAACTGCAGAAGTAACAAAGAGTCCTGTGGCACCTTAAAGACTAACTAAAGTATTAGAACATAAGCTTTCGTGGGCTAATACCCACTTCGTCAGATGTAGTTTGGGGTATTGAGTTTATTTTTTTATATAACACTGCACTTATACTGTATTCTATACATACAATCTTTAAGTAGCACTTTTTGCTTCTTTGAGGGTAAGTTAAGCCAGTGTCTTGAATTATTTTTGGTTTTGATTTTTTTTTAGCCTGGTTTTGTGCAGGTTCCCAGTCCCAATCCTGATGGATTTGTAGTAGTTTATTAAAGTGTACTCCGGCATGTTCTGGGATGAATTGCAGGGTCACAGAAAACTAGGTATTTCTGATACGTTTTAAAATTCATTCAAATTTGCATTTGATGAACTTGGGGATTGTAGACCATTAGAGGAAATTTTAAAGCCCAAATAATTTACTATCTTTTTTAATTGACTTTTTAGTAAACACAGTTTTGACAAGCATTTTTTAAGTTGTTTTAGCACAGTTGTCAGAGTTTTATATGATTTTTAGTTGTACTAAAATGAAAACTATTATTATTTTATTTTACTTTAGGTAAACCTTTGTGAATGAAACAATTACATTTGGGGACATTTTTTTCTCCAGGACAATTTTTCCCCCAGGTACATTGACTTTTTAAAAGCAAAAGGTAGCTTATGTTGTTTTTTTGGAACTATTTTTAGGGTTTAAAAGGTGTTCACTACATTTAAGAGATGGTAAAGTAGTTTTTTTTTTACTTAGCGTGGCTAAGTTTTGATTTATAAATGGAATTTGCTACCAGTGTAGGAGCATTTGTTTAGTTGTTTATAATTAATTCTTAAAATTTGATTAGATTTAAAAAATCTGGCCACAAAGGCATATTATGTGGAGAAATATCTACTTATCTATCTACCTACCTATAAAAATAATTTTGCATGGATTTTCCAGCAGCTAAGACTACGATATTGTTTTATATACATTAGATTTGATTTTGAAGAGGTTTTAAATTTTACTTTGTGGAGATGTTCTTTTTTTTAACAATTCAGGCAGGTTTTACAACAGACATTTTGGAATTATTTTTTTAATTATGTATTTTTGGCTAAAGAATTCTTTAATTCTGTATTTTTTATTCTATATTAATTCTGTATTAGAATTTTTTGTATTTTTTTACTTCTGTATAGAATTTTTTATTCTATATTTAATTCTGTATTATTTATTCTATATTAATTCAGTATTTTTTAATTCTGTGTTTCATTTTTGGCTAAACTTTTGCCAGTTTTGTTAATTTATTCACTTGTTTTAGAAAATGATATGCTGCTTTTTGAGGATGAATTTAATTTTTAAAAAACTTTACGTAATACGTTAGACCATTGAACTGATATTTTATATTAAACAGAACTTTGTTGATTGATTTTTATTTTTTAAATGTAACTCATTTTTGCCCATTAATTAGCTAGGTGTAGGGAGAATTTTTTAAAATAAATCCTAAATTGAAAGGAAGATACAGCATAACACACACCCGCGTTGATAACATTTTGGGGGGTTAGTTTTTAATTTTACCAGTCATAGTGACTGATGGAACAAACTTTTTGCCTTCCTATGTGGAAGATGACACAATACCTAAATTAAAATGTGGAGAGGAATTTTAATCGTTTTAAACAATGGATTATTCACTAAAATAAAGGCATTACTCTCCTTAAAATTTAAGAGATGAGGGATTTTTTTGGGCATGGCGGGTGTTATGCTAATATTAGGCTAGTTTCCTGGAAACATGGAATGGAATGTAATTAGCTGGCCTTTCTGAATTGGTGTGTTTACAGGGAAATTTTTTGGTAAAGGGTTGAATTTCTACAGAAGCTACTTCTGGAATTGTTTCACCAGATTTTAACAGGCCTTTTGTGGGTTTTAGGGTTGTCCTTTAAATAGGTAAAACTTTAATCATATTCAAAATCTAAAACTGTCACCATTTATACCACTGTATTTGTTCCTAGGTAAGCTGGGCATAGTACGGAGCTTTGTATTTGAGAATTTAATTTCCTGATTAAAAAGTTCCTTTAAAATTATGGTCTTTACATTGGGGATGTTTTTGATCTCCAAAGTAGGTTTGCCTTAACTTTTTATGAGCCTTTAGAAATACTACTATTTTTTTTTTTTGCCAGATATGTGTTTTGTGGCTTTTCTTTCTTTCTTTCTTTCTTTCTTTCTTTCTTTCTTTCTTTCTTTCTTTCTCTCTTTCTCTCTTTCTCTCTTTCTTTCTTTCAACAGTTAAGCACAAGTAAATATTAGCATTTTGGATTAGATGAATTAAATTTTTTAATTGTTTGGTTTAAATATGGAATATTTTTACTAACTACTTTGGAGTTGCTTTTGTTTACTGTTTGTATTGTTATTACCGGCGTGCATGTATTATTTCTTCTTCTCTCTCTTTTTTCTGCTAATTATTTTAAAGCTTTTTTAAGTTTTCAGAGGACACAAAGGTGACACAAGTTTACTTCTTTGCTGATTTTTAACAATGTTATACATTGTCATTTAAAAACTACAGTGGTGCAATTAACTTTACTCTTAAGTTTTTTAGTTTTCTTCTCAATGTCACTTGAAGATTTAAATTATATGTAATTTTATAGTACCAATTTTTTTTTGCTTTTTTAAAAGCATTACATTTTATTTTAATGATTACGTTAAACTAATTTTAGTATCTATTTTGCACTTTTAATTGTAGTAATGCTAATTGTTTTTCTTTTTATTAAGTTTATATAGCCTGATTTTGGTGCTTCTTTTTTTAGACTGCTACATTTTGTAACATTTGTGAGTGGTTGATATTAATTTTTTTTAAAAAATAAAGGCTGAGCTTTTTTAACACTTATTTGAAAGTTTAAGTTAATGGTAATGTAAAGTATTGTTTCTGACTTTTTGATAGCTGAAGTTATTTTTTATTTGTGAAGTTTTTAAATTTGTTAGTAATGCATGTACATTTTTAACTGACTGTTTTTAACAAAGTATTTAACTCCTGCAATACAGACTGTAGCTGATTTTTGTAGCCTTTAAATTAATAAAACAGTGATTAGTAGCTAATTCTGTTAAGGCACAAATTACATGTTTTTCTGTTTATATAACCTATTCTTTTTAAAAGAGACATAGGGTTTTTTAATTAATTTTTTTTTACTCTAAGCTTATTTTTTATGCTCAAATTTATGCTGAAAAGGAATTATATTTCTTGCAATGATTTTATACATTTAAGATAGAACCTTAAAGTTTTTTCCAATAAGTTTCTATTCATCTGTGATGATCGTTAATTTATGGGAAACAGCTTCAGCAGTGCTAAAAGTGCTAGAATTATTGTAAAGGGTTGTACCGGCTTCTGAGGTAACGGGATAAGTTTTGTTACTAGCTTTGCTTTTTTATGGGGTCTTTTTAGAAAATAATGTAACTTGCTGAGAGACTTTAAGAAAAACAAATGGGATACATTTACAGTCAAAAATAAAAAATGCAAATTATAATCTCTCATCGCAGGAGAAGAGGGGAAAGAGGGAATATCGGTTAAAACATAATCAGATCAAGGCCTCTCAGGAAGACCGTCTTTCAGTTGGCTTTGTTTCTTCTAAGTTGGGGTTGAAGAAAGTGAGATGATTCAAGATGAGATGCAATGAGGACAGGTCAGGATGTGCTGAGAGAGGACTTTCTCTCCCCAAGTCTCTTTTTAAGAACCTCCAAAAGTAGTAAAAGGTAGAGGAACTAAACCTTCCTAACTTTTAGTTTCCTTTCCTAACTAAACCTATTTCCATCAGGACAGACTTGGCATAGATAGCTTTGTTCCCATGTTCTCTTGTGCACCACGCGTATCCGCAGTACTGTCCTTGAACTGTATCAGTAGCTTCCTTTAGTTTGGACTAATTTAATTGTCTCCGTCTGGTCTCATTGCACCCACGAATAGCATTCATTCTTGAAAAGAACTTGACCCACTTTTGTTGTAGGTTATTGTAACCTCTTAAGAACTTTCATATACTTTTTACAGTGAAGATGACAAATGTTAGATCCAATTATTAAAACAAAATGCTTATTTGAAGTCTGTTTTTTCTGACACCCCCTCTTATATTAAATGTAAAAGTAAGAATAAAACACATATCCATGCCGAGCCTGTATATAAAGTGTACGTGTGTGTTTCAAGTGTAGTTGACGGAGAATGCTTGACCGTAACGGCTAAGGGGGCATTGGAGGTGGGGGAATGAGATTTTCTTTGCTTTAGAGCATAATAAAGCTTCCATCACCTTACGGCCCCCTTCCTCAACCCTGCATTGCCTTTCCTGAGCCTACAGGCCGTAGAAACACCGGACTAGGTCATTATTTTGTATCACCATTAGTTATGAATGGGAAGAGAACATGGTATAAGTATGAATGAGCTGCTTGGTGCTATAGCATATAAGGACTGACCCTGGGAATGATTCATTCTGATCAAACCCACATTTCAAAATCTCTTCCCTTCCTTCACAATCCCAGCTGTGGAAGTAGGGACCTTGGAGCTGTGCCCAGTAACCCTTTCACTGCTGCATCACTATCGCAGGAAGTCCCTCCGGTGTTTAGTAGAGATGGGGACGGGGCAGCAAGTTTGGATCCCAAATGTCATTTGCTGCCATTAGCGATTGCAGGAGAGGGAGGGAACCCCGGCGTAGGTATGGGCCAAGTCTCTCAGCCGGAGGGAAGGGAGAGGGGGACGGAGATAGGAGAAGTAAGTGGGGAGAGCGGTGACAAGGCCCAAACTGGTCCAGTTATAGAGTCATAGAGTTTCAGGCGGGACGGGACCACTGGATCATCTGTTCTGACTTCCTGTGTCATAGGCCACCGACCCTACCTAGCAGCCAGAGTGAGATCAAAGTATCACAGCCCACGGCAGGCTAGACTGTTATGTGCCAGCGGCAGAGAATGGGAGGTAGGGAGTAAGATGCTTGAAACCTCTGACAGGGAAACGATTACCCCTGCCCTGTGTCCCATCTCCAGCTGTGGATGCTTCAGAGGAAGGAGATAGAACCAAAACACCTCCCAGAATCCACTGAGGCAGGGGGATGACATCCCTTCCTGACCCCTGCCGTTGGCCGGCTGGAAGCCTGAGCTTTAGGAAGATGAGAGGCAGACAAGCATCACCGCAGACCCGAATAAAACTGGAGAAGGGAATGGAGCCCCAAAGAATTCTGGGTAACAGGTCGGCCAAAGGGGCAGGTGCAATTCCATTGGCTCATAGGACTGGAAAAGCCCTCGAGAGTGTCACCTAGTTCAGTCCCCGGCACTCCTGGCAGGACCAAGTATGATCTGACCCATCCCTGACAGGTGTTTGTCTAACCAGCTCATAAGAAAAATCTGTCGGTAGGGAAAGAGCCAGGGGAGGTGAAAGGCATTAAAGCCCCGCTTCTCACCCTGACAGGCTGCCAATTGACGCCCGCCTTTGGCTCCCGCGGCGCCCATCCTCCCCGGGGACGAGGCAGGACAGTGGCTGCAGTGGAGCCAGTCCAGGTGAGGGTCCTGAGGGACTTGCTGGTGGGTTTGTGCTGCAGAGAGCGGGGGCAGAAAATACAGAGGAGGCGGGGATTGCTTGGGAGTTCGGCCAGGGGGTAGGAAATCCACAGAGTGGAGAAAGGGAGGGGGACAGGGTGTGGTGAGCCTTGTTCAACCTGGGCCCTGGATTCTAGGAACAGACCTATGGGGGGTCGGGGTTCAAATCCCCGTATGAGCGGAACAGGAAATGAACCCCTTGGCATGGCCTGGGAAAATTTACCAGATTATTAATGTTGGAGCCTGAACCTACTAACCAAAGGCTTCTGAGCGGCCTGAAGGGGACACCCACCAGAGAGGCTTTGGGGAGATGCCCGTTCCCCTGACATCCAGCTGTTGGCGATGGGGAGGGAGTTGGGCTTTCTACCAGGGGGCATGGAGCCTGCTAGGGGCCCCGTCTCCTGGATCAGGCTCCGGCGAGTAGGCGTGTGATGAATGTGAAGACCCTGCCCCCTCGAGAAGCGTGTGACATTCTCTCTCTCTTGCCTCCCTCTGAGGCCTTCTGGCCGCTCTGAGCAGGGTGGAGGAGGGACCTACTGGTTGTGAGCCACTCAGAGCTTCCATCGGTCAGGTCCCTCCGCCCCACTGAATAGCGGGGCAGCAGGTACTGAGTGTTGGATTCTTGCTCTTTCAGGGGCCGGTGACCTTCGAGGAGGTGGCTGTGTATTTCACCAGGGAAGAGTGGGCTTTACTGGACCCCGCTCAGAGAGCCCTCTACAGAGACGTCATGCAGGAGAACTATGAGAACGTGACCTCGCTGGGTAAGGATTCCCGTCCCCGCGGTTCCTGGCAGGGGAAATGCAGGGTTAAGGTTCACGCCACCCCACAATGCCACCTCTGCTCTGCCCTGTTTCAGCAACACCCCGACATGCCAGTGAGAAACACCCCAGCACTTTGCCCTCCCCCACCGCGAGAACAAAGCAGACGCCGTATCGCACAACGTCTAACAACCTATGAACGCAAAATGGGGGTTTAAAGAGAAGCTGCCTGCCCCCAGCCTGCTCGCCAACGCTGAGCAGACGCCACACAGACCAGCTAGACTAGCAGCGTGAGATCACCCTTTTACCGGCAGACATTCCAGTGTGCATCCTGCCGAGAAAGCAGGAGGGCTTTTCCCGCCCACGTAGCTACCGCCGCTCGTTGCGGGTGGTTTAATTAATGCAGAGGGGCTACACGAGAGATCTTGCAGCGGCACAGCTCTCTAGTGTAGACGTGGCCTTAGGTTGGCGGATTTCACTCCTCGGGCTGCAGCTCTGCTCCGGGACGCTTGTGTAATAAAACGAGAGTTAGTTTGCTAACAGAGAACGGTTATTTAGGTGACACCAGGGAGAGGGATTTGGGATCGAAATAGTTACAAACTACCCCAAGTTAAAATATGCTTCTGAGACTAAAACCTGTCGTAACTAACTGGGCGTTTTGTTTAAAGTCGTTCGCTCCCCACGCTTCTCCTTCCAGCGTGGCCGGCCAGCGCTTAGTCAAGTTCCAGCACGGCAACACGCAGCACACTTGGTTCCTGCGTCTCCTGCTCAATTCTCCTTTTACCCACCTTATCTCCCCCCGAGATGTCTGTTTCAAGAGCCCATATTACTTCCTCCTGTTTTCCCTTTCTGTGCCCTTCCCATCCCCCTACTCATTTGCACGTGAACAGCTTTTCTGTTGGTTTGATTCCACACTGGTTAATTCACGTCATTGTTAGAGGCCGGCTTTCCCTTCGCCCTCCCGTGCGTCTTGTGACGCAGACAGAAAGCAGGAGATCAGCAATCCAGAGTGCGGGCAATGCCATGTTTAGTGGCATTAATCAAGCTATCCATAGCTCTTCCCAGTGTCCCAGTTTCCTCTTCTTTAAAAAGCATAATTATACCTGTAGTGCACACCCTTGGTCCCACTCCTTAGAATTTATGGTCCTGTTCCGTATTGGAAGGCCGTGAGTCTGGGGTCTTTGGTACCACCTCTTTCGGATCCCATGGGAAGGGTACGGAGTGATGTGGTGCTTTGGTCAGGGACAGGCGTTTCTTTGGCTTTCAGTGTATTTTATACCTCCCCCAAAAAATCACCCCTCGCCCTTCCCTGCTGGTTGCTTGACCCTTATCTTGGGAGAGGAGTTGAGGCAGGATTGTCCTTCAAGTGTACGCTTGTATATTAAACTTCCCTTCTTCCCAGTGATACTTTAGTGGTATCTCTTATCACCCCGTCTGCTTGGCAGCTGATACAACAGCCAGTGTCTTTGTTCATGCATATTAATAAGAATACAAAAATATCAAAAGTCAACTGAGCCAACAAGACTCAGATTCCTATCTCAGGCAAATATACAGGCCTGAAGACTACATTGTCATCACTAACACCCCTAGCAATCCTCACTGAATTTGTTCTGCTGGTTGGGTCATTAGCTTCCCCAGCTTGGGCCAGGTAACGATGGGGAGTGTGATATGAATGTTGTTGCAGATAGGTAGCTACCGGCCTCCGCTCCTGTCCACAAGGGAACTTGTTTCTCCATGTCTGGTCACAAACTCGAAAGCATCATCAAGGCAAGTATCCATAATTCCTCATGTGGTGGTCAGATGGTCATTTCACAATGATAGTAATGACCAACATATTGCAGGCTTTCAGGTGAGACCTTGCTCAGTTGAGCACTTTTATAGTACAGTAATATTGCATACAATCAGCCGCTACCATTGCTTTGTGGTTCAGACCCCCCTGGGGTTGTCACCATGCCCTGGTGAGTGATGGGGCTAACTGCATTTCTGTCCCCCTTCTTCAGCTCTTTGAGTTCATCTTCTCCAGGGTCAGGTCTTGCCCCTTTCCATCTCCTGGAGTGGAATTCAGCAGTTCTGCTCCTAAACCAGGCCCTGGGCTACCATACCCTCTGTGCTTACCCAGCAGGTCAGGGTGAGTGCAGACACCCCTACTAGTTAGAATCAGAGAATATCAGGGTTGGAAGGGACCTTAGGAGATCATCTAGTCCAACCCCTGCTCAAAGCAGGACCAATCCCTAATTAAATCATCCAGCAGATTTTTGCCCCATATCCCTAAATGCTCCCTTCAAGGATTGAACTCACAACCCTGGGTTTAGCAGGCCAATGCTCAAGCCACTGAGCTATCCCTCCTCCTACAAAGGGGGAGGGGGAGGAGATTTGAAAATGGTCTTCTTGCCTGCGTGGCTGACCAGCCCCTGATGGACGTCTTTAGACATCCAACAGGGTCTTTGTCTCTTTCCTGCAAACAGTTACCTGAGCTGGCTGTTCCACCTGTGGCGGGATCCCCAGGGTGCAGCCTGGGACCATGGGACCCCTGTTCCCCCATGACTCTCCAACCTGGGCTGTCTCTCACAATACCGTGCCAGTGACAAGCAGCAAACCCCTCCAGGTGCTGTGGTCACTCAGCACCACCGCACATGGAGCCGCACGCCCAGCTAGATGGCATGGATGCTCCCAGAGCTGCTCATGAATCACACAGAGAAAGGCACCAGAGCCAAATCCCACCGGCTCCCAGCCTTGTCCTGCTTGCTCAGCTCGTCTTGATTTATTAACTGGTTCACCACTTTATAACTGTCAGGGGGGTGAAGCACTGGAATAAATTCCCTAGGGAGGTTGTGGAAATCTCCATCATTGAAGACTTTGAAGGGCAGGTTAGACACACGCCTGTCAGGGATGGTCTAGATCAGACTTTTGTACTGGTGACCCCTCTCACATAGCAAGCCTCTGAGTGTATAAATTAAAAACACTTTTTTGAATATATTTAACCTCATTATAAATGCTGGAGGCAAAGAGGGCTTTGGGGCGGAGGCTGACAGCTCGAGACCCCCCCATATAATAACTTTGCAAACCCCTGAGGGGTCCCGACCTCCAGTTTGAGAACCCCCGGTCTAGATAATACTTAGTCCTGCCTTGAGTGCAGGGGACTGGACTAGATGACCTCTCGAGGGCCCTTCCAGGCCTATGTTTCTCAGCGCTTTCCTGACATCTAGTAACCCTGAGATGCTGCATTCGTTGACATCCCGGCTCCTTCCTGTTCCTTACTGCTCTGAACCCCACCAGCCCGTGTGTGACACCTTCTCGGGCCATCCAGAACGGTAGGTCGTTGTCTTCTCCTCCTGCCTCAGAGAGCTGTGCTGGAGTTAATCTTTGTATCCGCTCCCCAGTCCTAAGCGCCCCCCCCAAAGAAACTCCTCAGGGCGCTGCCAGCTCTTACTTTGCCATGTAGATTAACCCTTAGCATACACCTTTCCTCCAACTCCCCTGAAGCACCTCCTGTAGCGTCCAGCCCCTGTCACTGGACACTCACAGAAATGACCAGGTTTGGTGCCCCCAAAGTCCTTCATAACAACACAGTGCTGTGATCTCTTCACGGGGGAAACATGCAAGTTTATTGACAAACCGGAGATTCAAATGTGCAATGAGCAAGGGTAATAAGAACTGAATTAGTTAGAAATAAAACAAAAGTATGCAGTAAAACCTCAGAGTTTTGAACACCAGAATTAGGAATTAACTGGTCAAACACACACCTCATTTAGAACTGGATGTACGCAATCAGCAGCAGAGACCAAAACAAAACAAAACACAGATACGTACGGCGTTAAACGTGAACTTACTGCAAAAATAAAAGGAAAGTTTAAAAAAAGATCTGACAAGGAAACTGTTTCTCTGCTTGTTTCATTTCAGTTAAGATGGTTAAAAGCAGCATTTTTCTTCTGCAGAGTAAAGTTTCAAAGCTGCGTTCAGTCAATGTTCAGTTGTAAACTTTTGAAAGGACAATGGGAATGTTTTGTTCAGGGTTAGGAATATTTCAGAGTTACGCACAGTCTCCGTTCCCGAGGAGTTTGAAACTCGGGGATTCTACTGTCCTGTGCTTTCTAGAGACCTAGACTTAAACTTATCAAGATCCAATCCTTGTCCGCTGCTAAACCAGAATCCAGGACATTCACCAGCCATCACTTCCGCTAAGAGTGTTCTTCGGTGAAATGGAGAACAAAAGGGATTCCTTTTCCTGCCTTTTATAGTCCAGTAAACCTCTGAAATAGATCCTTTGGAAGAGGACTGTCAGATAAGACACCGCTTCCCCCATCGCTTCTTCTCCAGTGTGCTGGTACTATGTTGCCTTCTCATCCCCATGTTAACTCATTTCTCCTCTTTGCTTACCTTGCACATGTAGGTCCCATTGTATTTACCTCCAGTGCTGAACTTAAACCACTTCTAGTGGCACAGCTGTGCTGCCACGAGAAACCTTGCATAGCTGCATTATGCCAACAGGAGAGAGCTTTCCTGTCGACGTAATAAAACCAGCTCACCGCGCGGCAGTGGCCACATCGGAGGGAGAGCGTCCCCTGCGCCACACACGAGCGCTGAGGCCAACAAAACTTATGTCGCTCGCGGGTGTGTGGTTTTTTTCACACCCATGAGCGACCAAAGTTTTGCCGATATAAGTGCTAGAGTAGACGTGGGGCACACATTTCCCAGTGATCTCAATCATAGGACTGGAAGGGACCTCGAGAGGTCATTTAGTCCAGTCCCCTGCCTTCATGGCAGGACCAAGCATTCTCTAACCCATCCCGGACAGGTGTTTGTCCAACCTGCTCTTAAAAATCTCCAGTGATGGAGATTCCACAACCTCCCTAGGCAATTTATTCCAGTGCTTAATCGCTCGGACAGCTAGGAAGTTTTTCCTAATGTCCAACCTAAACCTCCCTTGCTGCAGTTTAAGCCCTTTGCTTCTCACAGAATCATAGAAGATCAGGGTTGGAAGGGACCTCAGGAGGGATCTAGTCCAACCCCCTGCTCAAAGCAGGACCAACCCCAACTAAATCATCCCAGCCAGGGATTTATCAAGCCTGACCTTAAAAATCTCTAAGGAAGGAGATTCCACCACCTCCCTAGGGAACCCATTCCTGTGCTTCACCACCCTCCGAGTGAAAAAGTTTTTCCTAATATCCAACCTAAACCTCCCCAACTGTGACTTGAGACCATTACTCCTTGTTCTGTCATCCAGTACCATTGAGAACAGTCTAGATCCATCCTCTTTGGACCCCCTTTCAGGGAGTTGAAAGCAGCTATCAAATCTCCCCTCAGTCTTCTCTTCTGCAGACTAAACAATCCCAGTTCTCTCAGCCTCTCCTCATAAGTCATGTGCTCCAGGCCCCTCATCATTTTTGTTGCCCTCCTTTGGCCTTTTTCCAATTTATCCACATCTTTCTTGTAGTGTGGGGCCCTAAACTGGACTCAGTACTCCAGATGAGGCCTCACCAATGCCAAATAGAGGGGAACGATCACGTCCCTCAAACTGGTGGCAATGCCCCTACTTATACAGTCCAAAATGCTGTTAGCCTTCTTGGCAACAAGGGCACCCTGTTGACTCTTATCCAGCTTCTGGTCCAATGTAACCCTGAGGTCCTTTTCTGCAGAACTGCTGCCTGGCCATTCGGTCCCTCGTCTGTAGCAGTGCCTGGGATTCTTCTGTCCTAAGCGCAGGACATAACTCTGCACTTGTCTTTGTTGAACCTCATCAGATTTCTTTTGGCCCAATCCTCTAATTTGTTTAGGTCCCTCTGTATCCTGTCCCTACCCTCCAGCGTATCTACCACTCCTCCCAGTTTAGGGTCATCTGCAAACTTGCTGAGGGTGCAGTCCACGTCATCCTCCAGATCATTGATGAAGATATTGAACAAAACCAGCCCCAGGACCGACCCTCGGGGCACTCTGCTTGATACCGGCTGCCAACTAGACATGGAGCCATTGATCACGACCTGTTGAGCCCAACGATCCAGCCAGCTTTCTATCCACCTTATGGTCCATTCATCCAGCCCATACTTCTTTAACTTGCTGGCAAGAATACTGGGGGAGACCGTATCAAAACCTTTGCTGAAGTCAAGATATAACACATCTACTGCTTTCCCCTCATCATAGAAGGCAATTAGGTTAGTTAGGCATGACTTTCCCTTGGTGAGTCCATGCTGACTGTTCCTGATCACTTTCCTCTCATTTAAGTGCTTCAGAATTGATTCCTTGAGGACCTGCTCCATGATTTTTCCAGGGACTGAGGTGAGGTTGACTGGCCTGTAGTTCCCCAGATCCTCCTCCTTCCCTTTTTTAAAGATGGACAATACCTTAGCCTGTTTCCAATCATTGGAGGAGGTCTTGGATCTCCATGAGTTTTCAAAGATAATGGCCAGTGGCTTGGCAATCACAGCCTTTAGCATCACACTCCTTTAGCATCCTCGGATGCAGCGCATCCGGCCCCATGGACCTGTGCTCGTCGAGCTTTTTTAAATAGTTCTGAACCCCTTCTTTCTCCACACTGGTCACCTCCTACCCATGCTGTGCTGCCCAGTGCAGTAGTCTGGGAGCTGACCTTGTTCGTGAAGACGGAAGCAAAAAAAGCATTGAGTACATTTGCTTTTTCCACATCCTCTGTCACTAGGTTGCCTCCCTCATTCAGTAAGGGGCCCACACTTTCCTTGACTTTCTTCTTGTTGCTAACATACCTGAAGAAACCCTTCTTGTTACCCTTAACATCTCCTGCTAACTGCAACTCCAAGTGTGATTTGGCCTTCCTGATTCCACTCCTGCATGCCTGAGCAATATTTTCATACTCTTCTCTGGTCATTTGTCCAATCTTCTACTTCTTGTACGCTGCTTTTTTGTTTCCTGATGAGTGCCTGGCTGTGTGTTCCCAGCAGAGATGGGGCTAGTAAACCCCTCCTAAGCACGGTGTCCCGCACCTTTGAGTATTTGGGGAGCTGCCTTACAGTGGGCTGTTAAAATAAGAGAATGGTTTTTTTCTGAATGAATTAATTGAATTCACCTGATCTCGCTTCTTTTCCTTCCTCTGAACAGGGTTTCCCGTGTTCAAATCCGATGTGATCTCCCAGGTGAAACAAGCGGAAGAGCCAGGGGCCTCGGCTCTCCAGGGCTTAGAGGAAAGAGAGATTCTGATGGCCACCTGTTCAGGTGAGGAATAAGTAAATCCACTCAAAAGCTGTCAGCGCCTGAAGGAAAGAGCTGGGCTTCCCTACAAAGGCTTTGTGAGTGCTCCAAGTTCAGGATTGTCCCCAGCAGATCCTTAGGGCAGTTATCGCTCATGGCTTCCTACCTATCCTGAATCACACCTGACAGTACCTCGCGCCCTGGTCTCCCCTCCTCTGGATGTTTGGATGGGAGGAAGACCGACTTCACCCTTTTCTCTTTCTCCTACAGGGAAGAGTTTGGGGAAATTCAGTTCCTGATTTTTTTTCTCTCTCTCCAGCTTATTTTGGTTAGTTCTTCCCTTTTCCATCCATGTTTCTGAGCCTTGGTCTACAAAGCAGAGTTAGGTTGACATGAGGCAGCTTACGCCGACCCAACTCGGAAATTGTCTATGCTAAAATGCATCTCTCACCCCACTGTGCCGACTTAAATAATCCCAACTATACATCTAAAACGGGGTCTAAATTAGCTGTTTCCACTCAAGAGAGGGATCTTGGAGTCACTGTGGATAGTTCTCTGAAAAGATCCACTCAATGTGCAGCAGAGTCAAAAAAGCAAACAGAACATTGGGAATCATTAAGAAAAGGATAGCTAATAAGACAGAAAATATCCTATTGCCTCTATATAAATCCATGGTACGCCCACATCTTGAATACTGCGAGCAGATATGGTCGCCCCATCTCAAAAAAGATATGTTGGAATTCAGTAAAGGCAACAAAAATGATTAGGGGTCTGAAATGGCTTTCGTATGAGGAGAGATGAAAAAGTCTAGGACTTTCCAGCTTGGAAAAGAGATGACTAAGGGGGGATATGATTGAGGTCTATAAAACCATGACTGGTGTGGAGAAAGTAGATAAGGAAGTGTGATTTTCTCCTTCTCATAACACAAGAACTAGGGGTCACCAAATGAAGTTAATGGGTAGCAGGTTTAAAACAAATCAAAGGAAGTATTTCTTCACACAACGCACAGTCAACCTGTGGAACTCCTCACCAGAGGATGTGGTGAAGGCCAACACTATAACAGGCTTCATAAAAGAACTAGATAAACTTATGGAGGATAGGTCCATCAACGGCTATTTGCCAGAATGGGCGACAGGGGATGGATCACTTGATCATTACCTGTTCTGTTCATTCCCTCTAGGGCACCTGACATTAGCCACTGTCAGAGGGCAGGATACTGGGCTAGCTGGACTTTTGGTCTGACCCAGTATGGCCGTTCTTATGTTCTAAATATTTCCCCCTTTGTGAGAAGCATGATGCTTAAGTTGATGTAATTATGTCGATGCAGTGCCAGTGTAGACACTGAGTTGCTTGCAACAACTGCTGCTGCCTTTCAGAAGCCATCCCACAATACCCCACGCTGGCTGTTAAGTCAGTGCAAACGCTCCCGGTGAGGACGTGCACTGCCCATACAAGGAGCGTAGCGTGGACGTGCAAAAGCAATTGAATTACTGCGGTGGGTGCATGTCGACAGAACTTAGGTTGACTTAATTTTGTAGCGTAGACTTGTGTTGAAGTTCCTTTCTCTATCTCAGCAGGTGATGGGAGGCTGAGTGAGAATATGGGGCAGACTCCTCAGCAGGAAGACACTGAGCAAGTGGAACAAAATGGGGGATTATTGCAAGGATCCCAAGGGAACGTGTCCAGGCATCATGGGCGGGGAAAAGCCTGTGAGAGCCAGCACAGGCCAGAGAGGGAGCAGGAAAGCCAACCAGGGGAGAAATTAGGTAAATCCCCTAATTGTCAGGAAACTCACAACAACTTCAAGGACACCTCAGCCCAGCAGAGAATCCCAATGGGAGAGAGACCCTATAAATGCGCTGAGTGCGGGAAGACCTTCAGTTTGAGTTCAAACCTTATTAAACATCAGAGGATCCATACAGGAGAGCGCCCCTATGAATGTGGAGAGTGCGGGAAAACCTTCACTCACAGCTCCCACCTAACTAGACATCAGAGAATGCACACCGGAGAGAGACCCTATGAATGCTGTGAGTGCGGGAAAACCTTCCGGTACCGCTCAGACCTTATCACGCATCAGAGAATCCACACGGGGGAGAGACCCTATGAGTGCTGTGAGTGCGGGAAAAACTTCAGTCAGAGCTCGAACCTTATTAAACATCAGAGGATCCACACTGGAGAGAGACCCTACGAGTGTTGTGAATGCAGGAAGACCTTCACGCGGAGATCAAACCTTAATGCGCATCAGAGAATCCACAAAGATGCAAGACCCTATGAATGCTTTGTATGGGAGAACCTTCACACTGAGCTCACACCTTATTACACATGAGAGAGAAAGTTGTTGGGATTTTTTTGTTAGTTTGTTTTGAATTAATGCTTTTGTTAATTGCCACCTAATGTTCTTCAAGGATATTGGCAGAATTATCTTTACTGTGGTCTCCCACCTCCGCAGGTGAGTTGTCCACTTTTATGTTTTGCTGCTTGCCCACCCTTGGGATGAACACCATGGTCCTCTCTATCAACTCCTGTGAATCTTGGGAGAGTGTCTCTCTCTTGCCGGGAATGTTCATCCAAAGGGATGGAGATAAGGATTAGCTACATTGGGTTACAATCTATGTGGGCCTCATCTCCACTAAGTGTTTCCCATGCTCATGTTCGCTATCCCGATGAAAAAGACAGCTACTCTTGCAGGAGCGGGTGTGGTTAGCAAGGCTATTTCCTCATGAGCCAACCTCCTCTTTTATCGCTTGTCATAGTCTAAAAAAGCCCAGAGCATCACATTTATATTGTTCCTCCCATTGCAAAGCAGTTGCGAGAGTCACCCCAAGTTCCCCTTTGAGGATAAATTGTCTCATTCCCTGTCAAATGTTCTCACATTGCCCTAGGGTGTGTGGAAGAACAATTCTATACTTTTTGTACCATTTTTGCATTTAAAATATATTTAAATATAATAAAAAGCGGGAGCACGGGTGGGGAAAAAAGTGTCTTTTCTGCCACTGTGATGCCCGAAGAAGGTGGGGAGAGTCAGAGAAATCCCCTCCTTCCCCATCACCCCATCACCGTTCATCTCTGCACAGCTAACGTCCTGGCTTCACATTCTGCCCCTCCACATCCTAGAGAGTCACGTGATGTGCCAACCTCAGTTTTCTCTGCTTCAGAATGGTGCTTTCATTTTCTTTGCTCCTCAATCAGACTCATTAGGGCTGGAGATGAAAGTGTCACCCCCCTGGAAGGGGAATTCAAATGGATCCCAAACACTGTGATCATACTGAGTTTAAATCCCAGTTTTCATCCATTAGCAAAGCCACTGTTTGACTTTTTCCTGCTGAGTTGGGATTGTTCGCGGATGGGAAAGTTGGCTGGTTTTGCGCCACTCCCCCTTCCATCTGATGATGCTGAAGCTTCTATAAATAACACAGCTCAATGCTAAGGAGACAGTAGTGAGTGAAGGAGGTTTGAACAACTGAGAGAAGATGATGGGAGAATCAGTGGTCCTGCTTCTGAGTTATCAGATATAACCTGCTGTGGAATTTCACATTATGACCCTGAATGTGTCTCATGACCTCAATGAGGTGGGTTTTCCTATCATGCCTGGAGGCCCTTTGGTAACACAACTGGATATTAGTTTAGTTTGACAGGACTTTGAGACAAATGACCATTTGCTAAAACAGCCATTTGTATATTTTTGCTTTCCTCCCACCTCTCTATTATAACACAATGGAAATTCAAGTGCAGTTCAGTCAACAGGCGAGAATACTCCAAGCTAGTTGGCATGCGAACAAAGCAATAGTAGTGTTTTAAGTCTCCAGTCTGAAATGGTGAGCAACAGCAGACTCCAAACTTTGCAGCTAACTGAAGTGACTGCCTGCGATCACAGTGCTATTAAGTTATTTAGGTCAATATTATCTCAGATGATCCAGGGAGACAATTCTGGGCATGTATTTTTTCCCCACAAAGCATGTGAGCCAGGCGGAACCCAGGTTATTCTGGAAGATATCTCCTGTGTTTTGGGAAATACTGTCCTTAACGATGCAGATGTGGAGAAATAGACGTGGTGTTTTGTTGAATTCACCCCTTGTAAATGTGTATAAAATGAAGTAAGTGTTGAATGTGATGTAGCTGCAGGAAAAAAAACTGTTTTCCTATAGAAATCCCACCTCTACTAGCTTACAGAAATTCGGATCCAGGTTTGTATTCAGTCTCTAATTTAGACCTGTGCCACCAGATTAAAGAAAGAAAGTGAGCGTGCCGGGGAGAAGCCATTCCTCGCTAACACTCTTGAGATTTGGGGTGTGCATTAACCTTGACCCGGGCCAAGGATTTGGCAAGAGCTCAGGTAGAAATAGCAGGCAGCCCATTGTTGGCTTGAATCATAAAGTCAGCAAGCTCTGGTGAACAATGTTTTAGAACACCGTTTCCTAGCTCAGTGTCACGGATTACAGTCCCAAAGGATGCCAGGGCTAGATCGTGAACAATTGTCCTTTTCCATTTGGATCCAACGTTTCATGTGGTAGCAAGAGAAACCTCTCATGTCTTCAGAGCACAGTCTTTCCTCAAGGATCCCAATCTGGCTGCCTGGTTGGACAACGACGACTTCCCTTTTGTGCAAATGAATGCTGCCAGTGAGGGAAAGAATGTGTCAGATTCTGAGTTCAGACTTCAGGATACACAAATGTCGAATCCTGATGCTATTCTTTTGCCTCATAGTTTTGCTCTTGTGTCTCAAGCAGTTGTATCACTTCTCTTCCACCTCCTGCTACTTGGAAAGTTTAGGAAGTGTGGAAATACCATACAGGTGTTGTTTGCTCGTGATGCAAATCTTGCTACGTAGGGCAAACCTCTTTTCTCCAAAACTTATGACAGAGACCCTGAGTTAAATGAACTTGTAGAAGTGGAAGAAGTTGGGGTAAACAACAACTTGACACAAATGTTCACTTGGTGGAAGTGGGAATTAAAAGAAAACTGACGTGTGACAAGATTTTGTAAGCTTTGAATAGGTTATTGTAACCAGCAAAAATGAAATTAAACACAAAGCTGGTGGTGAAAGAGTAAGAGACTAATTATGTGAAAATTGGAAAACTGAGAGAGGTATATATTTTGTTTGTTTTGGTAGTAATAAAGGAAACGATGGATAATCCTGAAAAGTTTGTGATGTAATTTACCGCCTTCAGACTAAAGAGTTCTGAAGTAAAAACTCACTCCAAGTATTGAGGTGGTGAAATATGTAAGAGAAATGTTGTATATGAGAATACGGACTCAATATAGATGTCAATTATTCCTGTTATGAATGGAATTTATTTTGATAAACATCAAAGCGAATTTCTGCAAACTTGTCTTTAAGTAGTTTTTTCTCTTATGTAAACTTACCCAGTTAGACTGTAAGAATTACTGAGTTACCCCTCTTCTCTTATTTGCAAAGGCTATGATGTCTCTCATGAGATGTTTACATTTCTTTGTAAGAGGAGTGTTGCAGTGGGTAATTTCTCTGTTAAAACCTTTGCAACCAGTTATTTTTACGGGGGTGGGGGCGGAGTCCCCTTTTCCTTTTCAGGCCAGCTCTGAGAATATTAACCCTGAGACCAGACTTTGGAAACGTCCTCACATTTCTTTCACATTTGAGACCTTTGTGGTTCACATATTCCCTCCAAATTTGGGTTGTAACAATAGCTATTATAAGAAAGCTGCTTGGTTAAGGGAGACTTTTCCTAGCTGACATTAGCCCAAAGTATATCTCATTCCAAGTGGGTCGGGGCATGTTGTCTGTAGACAAGGCATATTTCACCTCTGATTTTCAGCTAGCTCCTTGGATTTGAGTTTTAGCATTTATGAGAGTTGATTATCTGCTGTATTAATCTAATGATTTGACTCAGTTGATGACTTGAGTCCAGTGCAGTTGCATTAGCTCTTTGATTTTATGATTTGCTCTTAACTATATTGTTTAGTATTTTTATAGTAATATATAATAATTTAGCCTTAGTGCTAAGTGTTCTCAGTTTTATTTGTTTGTTCATCAGCCCTATATATTCTTCCTTGAGTGTCAGCATTGGTTAATAGTCATCAATTCTCTCCTTTGAATTTGTCTAGGGGTATGAGGCAGGTGTGATCATGGCGGGCCAGGGGCCAGCTTAGGGCAAGTCCCCCATGTCTGAACTGGACACTAACAGATACTGGAATCAGTCTTGTGGGATAATTTTGATAAAATCGGTATTAGAATGCTAAGGAAGTATTTAACGTTTAGACTCTGTTGAATGCCACTCATTAATCTTAGTTGTTCTATCTGTGTTCTATGTTGTAATATTTGGGGGGTGTGTCGTGTGACTGTATGAATTACCATACAGAAGAGGGATGTTAATTAGTGTAAAGGGCTGCTCTTCTCCAGAAATAGTTCCCCCTTTCCCCAGCTCCCCTATAGCCAGATGGACTATGGTTGGATCTTACAACTAGAAACCGTACATCTGGATTGAGAAGCCATCAACGAAAGACTTATTGTTGTTCAGCTGTCATCCCCATGAAGAAGAGTTCTGCGCATGGACTCATCCCATCAGCTGAGTTTAAAGCTCAGAACACAGGGCAGGAGGGGGATAAATACCCCCAAACAAAAGGAACTATGGATCCCGATGATGATTGGATTCCTGGAGGGGCAAGGTGTTTCTAGACGTAAGTAAGAGATCCCCAGTTGCTTAGTCTGGGTTAGTCCTAAAGAAGAAATATGGCAGAAACTGAAGACTGTGTAACTCATTCGTGCATCTATGTTTGCTTGCTTTAACCTTGTAAGTAACTCTTGGACTTCTTTTTCCTACTTAATAAACCTTCATATAGTTTACTGTAGGCTACAAGAGTTGATTTTGGAATAAGACCTAATGTGTTTATCTCCTAAAGAGTCCTATAAAATCTTCAGTCAAGGAATACTGAGAATGCTTAGTTGTGTGTGTGTGTATGTGTGTGTGTGTTTGTGTCTCCAAAGTCAGTTTTGTGCGCTGCAAAACAGATACGTGCTACTACAAAATCTTGACAGCAAGGAGAGCGGCTCACGTCTATGTTTCTTAAACAGCTAAAGGCACCAAAGTTTTTAAAGGGACCGAGTGGAGGGGACACACCCAGGCCTAAATCCTCCCCCCTCCCCAGCAGCAAGCAGGGCCTTTTCAGTGAAAATAAATGCCCAATGGACACATGTCCTGGGGAAAACACAGGAATGAAGAGAAATGGAACCACGCGGGTGCCTGAAATGGATTGGCTGAGCTCAGTGCTGGAGCTGAACTCACGTAAACCCAACTGGGCCGATAC
>ML677458.1:295907-312049 GCA_007922305.1 Dermatemys mawii | reverse complement strand
ACAGCTCAGTGCCCGCCCCCCCGTCCTCCCTCACTGCTGGCGGTGAATCTCAGTGCTGTCCCCCGCCCCAAGAACTGCTGGGTGCAAGTTCTGGGCCTGGTGTGCAGTAAATGTAGGGTTGACTCTGCCTGCCTGGACTATTCAGTAGATACATTCGGACACAACCCTATGTCTGCGGAAGGAGACACAGATGTGTTGTTCGACTGTTTTTCTCATTTTAAATGTACTTGATCATGCTGATGGCTAAAATGTTTGTACGAGACCATGAAAAAAACAAAAGAAAACCATGAAAATACCCATGAGAGAGAGGGGGTTTCTGAGAGCTGGGGTAGAGATGGAGATTTTCATGAAACGGGGACAGGCCAAAGTAGGGCCTTTCGCTGGAGCAAAGGGGGAGGTTTTTTATGTTTTCGTTTTAACCAGCCTCACATCCTGTAGTCCCAAATGCCACACCCTACCCCCAACATGTGACCTAGAGCCTCCCCACTGGCAAAGCCACTTGTGACTCCTGAAACAGCCCTACTGGTCTGGCCCTCCTCCCCAGGTCAAAAACCGAAGAGCCCCCAGCGTTCCCTCTCCTAGCTGGATCCCCTGAGAACCAGAGCTCTCCGCCGAACTGCCGTGGTTACTCTCCTGGGTGTCTGTTCAGGGAACAGCTACCGGCTTCTCCTGAGAAATGATTCGCTCATCTCTAGATTCTCTCCCGGGGGCTTTGAGAAGCAGGTTGGGGCCTGTATGATAAAGTCCCTTTCTTCCCAGTCCTGGTCTGTCGTCAGTAGCCTGCTGTCCCCTGGCAGCACCAAGGGAGGTTTTCCACAATCAAGGAGACCCCCAGCCCGGGATTAAAGTCAGCTTCAGGCTTTTGGATTTGGCAGCTGGATGTTCGCGACCAAACTCACCCAGCCTGTCACACCCTCCTCTGAGATACAACAGCCCTGCCACTTGCCAATAGAGGTACCCTAACCCCTCAGTTCCTTCAATGTGTCCCCTTCTGGGGTCCAGCCGCCATCACCAGATACTCAGAGAAATCCCAGCTTCTCCCTTCCTGAAGCAATGGTGTAGTCCAGTTTACCAGTTTTACACTAGACCACTGCTCCTGTAACACAGCACTGGAGTACAGTTATTGAACAAATGGGAATGTATTTAACCAGGGAGAGAGATTTAAACAGGAATAAACATGAGTGATGGAAACCAACCGGTACCAACACAACAAAATGGCAAAATGCAACCTACACTTTTTAATAGTTACCTTTTTTATATGATAATTGAACAGTACATCGCATAAGTGGTTAGCAAGGGATGGGTGACAATTCCCTCCCACCTGAATGGGCCGTCCCCACCAAAACCTATGACTGGGGTGACTCACTTTCATAACAATACCATATGGGCATAATTTTCCATGTACTTACATTTCTCCTTCAATACAACTTGTACACACCTCTTGCAGTGAGTAGGAGTAAGAATAAATTTACAACTTTCAGTAGAGACCTCATTGCCATCCTTCCTGGACATATCCTAGAATCGGTGTCTTAGGTGTGGTGAGTTTGTCAGGTCTGAAAGAGGAGTTGCTTATGAATAACAGTGACCCCTTTGCCAATAGGTACTGTGACGGAGTCAGTCCAGAAGGATATAGGAGAGTGCTGGAAGGCAGGTATATTAGTCTCAGGATGTGCAGGTCCCTGTTCCCTGGATAGCCAAACAAAGGCTACTCCAGGCCAATCAAGACACCTGGGGCCAATTAAGAACCTTCTAGAAAGGAGCAGAAACAGCTAGCCTAATTGGGACACCTGAAACCAATCAGGGACTGGCTGAAACCAGATAAAAAACCTCTCAGTCAGGTGGGTGTGGGTGTCGGGAGCTGTGGAAGGAAGTTATGCTGTTGGTGAGACTGAGTGTTGGACAACATATCATACTGAAGGAAGGAGGCCCTGAGGTAAGGGTGAAGTGGAGTTTGAAGAAGCAGGGACTGCTGTGGGGAAGTAGCCCAGGGAATTGTATTGTGTTTTGTGGATAAAAGGTCAGCCATCTTAGCTGATACTATTAGGGTCCCTGGGCTGGAGTCCGGAGTAGAGGGCAGGCCTGGGCTCCCCCCTTTTCCATCTTCCATACTGGCCTGTGATAAAGGTAACTCACTAGGTGGTGACTCTTGCCAATTATACTGAGAAAGGGAGGTCACTCTGGGGCCTAGATGAGTTTCTGAGGCCCCTAAGTCTGCCAGAAAGCGCAGGACCCACAAGTACAGACTTGGAGCTTTGTTACAGTACCAACGAGCTTTTGACACACATGCGCTGAGTTATACGAAGCTATACAGTCACACCCTGATATAACAGAAAGGCCAGCACAAAACACGGAGAAAGGAACAATAACATACTAAAATGGCATGATTAGTATCTTATCTCTATTTCTCTCAGTCGTTGGACCGATGGGTATGAAGAGCCGTAGCTACAGTTGAGGAATCAGGTGATCGGACAGCTGACTCAGCCCTCCATGCTAGTAGCTTTCTCACATACAGTGAGATGGGTCAAAATTGGAATTTATGTCATGACTTGTTTAAGATTAGCAGCCGTGTTAGTCTGTATCTGTAAATACGATGAGGAAGACTTGTGGCACCTTAGAGACTAATCAGTTTATTTCAGCATAAGCTTTCGTGGGCTATAGCCCACTTCATCGGACGCATAGAATGGAACAGAAGTAAGATGTATTTATAGACACAAAAAGCAAAAAAATTGGAAATTACCATACCAGTTCTAAGAGGCTGTTAAATTTGGATGGGCCGTTAGCAGCAGGAGAAAAAAAACCTTTTGTAGCAGATCTCTGTTTGACTTCAAAAGTTCTTATCACCTGTCAGATAGCAGGGCTGCAGGTAGCCCATCCCTACAGACAGCAATTTCTTACACGTACGTGTGATAAAATGCTACCCATAGGACCGTGCAACCTGCCGCAGCAACAAGGCCAGCTGATGTAGCTAATTCAAGCAGTATCACATGTCAAACCAACCAGAGAGCTTTCTTTAACAGGGTAAGAAGCCTTGTGGATGCGGGGGAAGTGGGCGACATGATCTATCTTGTCTTTCGTAAGGCTTTTGATACTGTTTCCCATCAGGTGATCAGATGTCCCCATTTTAGAGGGACAGTCCTGATATTTGGGGCTTTTTCTTATATCGGCTCCCATTACCCCCAACCCCTGTTCCCAATTTTTCACGCTTGCTGTCTGGTCACCCTACCCCTTGACCTTCTCGTAAATGAAAGACTGGGCATGTTGTCTGTATCCAAGGCATAGCTCATATCTGATTTACCTGGAAGATCTCAGGGGAGACACCATAAATTGAGGTAAGCCATCCACAGACACCAAGTCCTTTGCCTGTCAGGTCACCAGGGGGTCTAAGAGAGACTGGTCCCCCCTGGGAAGGAGGTCATGACATCAATGACCGGGTAGACCTGTATTCTCTACCTAATAAAACCTGCTAACGAGGAGAGCTGGGCCAGCCACCCCGTCGCTTGCTTCCTTGACTACAGCTCTAGCTCTCACTACACAAAGCCAAAGACTGACGGAGCTGGAGAGTTCCACGCCCTTCTCATTTTAGTATCTTATTTTTCCTTTTTCTGTTTTTTCTCTTTCCTTTGCATGAACAGGGAGATGTCCTGACCTTTCCATAACATCAGAGTGTGACACTATGACTGTGTTGATCACCTGTAAAATCCACAAAGGTAGGCATCAGATAGACTAGTTGCCCAAAGATAGCCCTAAAACTCTCTCCGATGACATTGCGGAGTGTGTGTGAACATTAGTGTGCTTGCGTAGCATGAAACAATGTGCTGTCCGCTTCGGCACCGGGCAAGGTGGCCTTGCCCCCTCCATGAAGGGGTGGCAAAAATTTCTAATGCCCTGTGGCAAACTCCAGCCTCGTTGGTCCCCATATCTAAGAGGGCAGAACGCAAGTACTTTGTTTCCGCTAAAGGGGAAGGAATACCTGTATGCTCCCCCAGTGCCCAACTCCTCGGTGGTCAAGTTGGTCAACCATAAGGAGCGGCAGGGCCAGCCGGCCCCTAACCTGAAAAATAAAGACTCAAGGAGACTGGACTCTTTTGGGAGAAAAATTTAGTCGTCCTCGAGTTTTTAGTTGCGGGTGACAAACCACGAGGCACTACTGGGCAGATATGAGTTCAGTTTGTGGGGCTCTCTGCCCAAGTTCGAGGCCTCCCTCCAGGCGTGTGATAGGAAGGAGTTCAAGACGCTGGAGGAGGAGGGTACATTGACTGCCAGGGCATTTCTACAAGTGACTTCGGATGCGGCTGCCATGGCCACGCGGTCCACGGTCTCCGCCGTGTCCATGAGGAGGGCGTCATGGCTCCTGCTCTCCAGGCTGTCCAGTGAAGCGCAGGTGGCCATGCAGGATCTTCCGTTTGATGGCAAAGCCCTGTTTGCAGAACAAAGGGGTACAGAGCTGCATGGCATGAAGGACTCCCGCACGACCCTCCGGACTCTGGGTCTCTATGTCCCAGCTCTGGCTAAATCCAAGTTTAAGCTGCAACAGGCTCTCCCCTTCAAGTTACCCAACCGAAGTATGAGGGCGCCTATGAGAAGTTGAGGGACTATAAAAGGCGGCCCCAGAGGCAGTCGCGACCAGCCCCGCAGCCTGGGTCCTCTAAGGGCAGATAGGTGGGGAAAAAGCAGTTTTGATGGGATGCTCGAGGGCCCTTAGCGTGCTATAAGGGGCGCTGAACACTCCCCTACACTCAGTTCCTTCGTCAGACCACAATGAAGAGGGGAAGGAGGGCAGGATGTGGAACAGACATGAGCAACACATCTTGAAGAACACCAGTTACAGAAGGTAACTGTCCTGTCTTCTTCGAATGCTTGCTCATGTCTATTCCACAGGACGTGATTCCAAGCTCTATCTGATGGAGGTATGTAGGAGTTCACAAGTTCCCGGGACGGAGGACCGCCCTGCCAAACCCGGTGTCATCCCTGGTGTAGTGCGAGGTGAACCAAAGACCAGGTAGTGGCCCTACAAATGACCTGGATAGGGACATGGTCTAAGAAGGCAGCCAACAATCCCTGTGCCCGGGTCGAGCATGCCTTCACAATTGGCAGTGGGGAGACACCCGCCAGGTCATATCAGGTACGGATGTATGAACTGATCCAGTTGGAGCGTCGCTATGTGGACATCGGCCGGACCCTCATGCACTTGGCTCAGGCTACAAACAGCTGTGAGGACTTTCTAAATGGTCTGGTCCACTCAAGATAGAAAGCCAGAGCCCTGCACACGTCGAGGGTGTGGAGATGGCGCTCCTCACTGGACACGTGAGGCTTGGGGCAGAGGACTGGCAGGAAGATGTCCTGGCCCATATGGAGGATAGAGACAACCTTCGGGAGGAATGCAGGGTGTGGGCAGAGCTGGACCATGTCCTTATGGAAAACCGTGTAAGGGGGAAATCAGACATCAGGGCCCGAAGCTCTGAGACCCGCGTAGCTGACGTGATCGCCACTAGGAAGGCCACCTTCCTTGAAAGGTGGGACCAGGAGCACGTGGCCAGGGGCTCAAACGGGGGCCCCGTGAGGCAGGACACCACCAGGTTCAGGTCCCACTGCAGAACCGGGGGCCTAGCATGGGGGAAAAGACGATCCAGCCCCTTGAGGACCAAGCCCGTCAGGGCATGGGAAAACACCGTGTGGCCCTGCGCTGGTGGGTGGAAGGCCGAGATGACCGCGAGGTGCACCTTGATGGACAAGGGCGCCAGGCCCTGGGATCTAAGGTGCAGCAGGTAGTCTGGGATCAGCTGGATTGGGGCAGCCACTGGGGAAACTCCTTTCTCAGTTACCCATGAGGAGAAACGTGCCCACTTTGCCGAGTAGGCAGGGTGCATGGAGGACCATCTGCTCTACAGGACACGCTGGACTCCTTCCAAGCACGTCCTTTTCTCCCTACCTAACCACTGAGCAGCCCTGTTGTGAGGCGGAGGGCTGCTAGGTTAGAGTGGAGGAGGCTGTCCTGGTCCTGCAAGATCAGGTCCAGGCGAGGCCACAGCAGGGCGATCGTCAGGCTTGTGAGGGTCCTGTACCAATGCTGCCTGGACCATGCTGGGGCAATCAGCAGGACCTGGACCTTGTCCATCTTTATCTTTTCCAGCACCTAGCTGAGCAGAGGAAACGGGGGGAAAGCATAGAGAAACCAGGCCAAATGGAAGGACTGTAAATTGATAATGTTCCTGACCCACCACAAACCAGAGGAACCGTCCATGTCCCTCGAATAGGTGGATATGGAAGTATGCATCCTGAAGGTTGAGGGCAGCGAACCAGTCCCTGGGATCCAGAGAGGGGATAATGGAGGCCAGGGAGATGACGGGAAACTTGAGCTTTAACATGAAGCGATTGAGACTTCGCAAGTCCAGAATGGGCCTGAGTCCCTCTTTGGCCTTCGGGATAAGGAAATAGCAGGAATAGAACCCCTTACTCTTGAATTCCCCGGGTACCATGTCCACCACTCCCAGGCCCAGGAGCTGCCCCACCTATTGATTGAGCAGGGCTTTGTGTGAGGGGTTCCCCAGGCAGAACGGGGACGGAGGATGGTTGGGCAGGGAGGAAGTGAACGGGAGGGTGCACCACCTGGAGATGGTGTTGAGGACCCACTGGTCCGAGGTCAGTCGCGACCACTTCGGAAGAAAGCACACAACTGGTTGGAAAAGGGGAGCCCTGAACAGAACTGGTAGGGCACCCTCAAGCATCCTGTCAAAACCACTTCTTTCCTGCCAGTCTGCCCTTAGAGGATCCAGGTTGCGGGGCCGGTCGTGACTGCTCTTGGGGCCGCCTTTAATAGTCTCATGACTTCTTGTAGGCGGCCTCAAATTTTTGCTGGGCAGGGTGCACGGGGGCCTGGTGTGGCTTAAACTTGGGTTTAGCCAGAGGCGAGACATAGAGACCCGGACTCTGGAGGGTCGTGCGGGAGTCCTTCATGCTGTGTAGCTTAGTATCCATCTGCTCTGCAAACAGAGACTTGCCGTCGAATGGGAGGTCCTGTATGGCAGCCTGAGATTCACTGGACAGCCCGAGCTTCGCTGGACAGCCCAGCCAGCAAGAGCTACGATGCCCGTCTCATGTACATGGCAGAAGCCACGGACCACGCAGCCGGGTTGGCTGCATATGGTACCGCCTGCAGAACAGCCCTGGTGCAGCATGGGGGTGGAATGTGCATTTGGACGTTTAAAAGCTCACTTGTGCTGTTTGCTGACTAGGTTAGAGTTCAGTGAAACCAATATTCCCATTGTTATTGCTGATCACTGTGTGCTCCAGAATATCTGCGACAGTAAGGGGCAGATGTTTATGTCAAGGTGGGAGGTCGAGGCAAATCGTCTGGTGGCCGATTCCGCACAGCAAGACACCAGGGTGATTAGAAGAGCACAGGTAGGTGCGCTGCACATCAGAGAAGGTTTGAAAACCAGTTTCATGACTGGCCAAGTTATGGTGTGACAGTTGTGTGTATTTCTCCTTGATGCAAACCTGCCCCCTTGTTGATTTTAATTCCCTGTAAGCCAGCCACCTTCCCCTCCTTCAATCACAGCTGGAAAAGGAAATAAAGTCACTATTATTTTAAAACTATGCACTCTTTATTAATTGATTTAAAAAAGGGAGATAACTGACAAGGTAGCCCAGGTGGGTGGGGGAGGAGGCAGGACAAGGCCACATTGCTTATTGTAGCCACACTACAAATCAAAATTTATTGAATGCCACCTTCTGTTGCTTGGGCCATCCTCTGATAGTCTGCATGGTCAAATGTCCTCTGGAGTGGAGTGGCTGGGTGCCCAGAGCTTCCCCCGCACGTTCTTGGGCGTCTGGGTGAGGAGGATATGGAACTTGGGGAGGAGGGCAGGCAATTATACAGGGGATGCAGCAGCGGTCTGTGCTCTTTCTGCCTTTCCTGCAGCTCCACCAGATGCATGAGCATGTCCATTTTCTCCACCATCAGCCTCAGCATCGCAATCTGCCTCCTCTCCTTGCGCTCACTTAATATTTTCTGGGACTCTGCCACTGTTTGCCTCCACGCATTCAGCTGTTCTCTGTCAGCGTGGGAAGACTGCATGAACTCAGAAAACATGTCATTGTGAGTGCGGTTTTTTTCGCCTTCTAATCTGCGATAACCTCTGGGACAGAAGTGACAAAGAGTCCTGTGGCACCTAAAGACTAGGTGCCACAGGACTCTGTCACTTCTGCTATTCCAGACTAACACGGCTACCCCTCTGATTCTCTGGCACAGAGATGATAGGGGGAGCGTAGAAGCATTTGCACCTGTAGGGGGATAAAAAGGGAGAGTAGAATTTAAGACGATACTTTCACAGTGAATCAAGCAACTCTCAGGAGATAGCACATGTGCTTTACGTACAAGTCGCATTTTACCTTTTATACTAAGTGCCTGCTGGTATGGTGTGAGACAACATACACTGCTGGGCAACAGAATTTGGTTTGCGGGCATCCATAGTAAGCCAAAGGGTACAGGGGTTTAGCTTCTACCACCTTCATAACATATGGGAATGGTTTCAAACTGTAGCATCTTTCTTTCCCATAGCAAGCAATGCCTGTTGGGTTGGCCATTTAAGGGGGGCAGTAGTTTTCAGATGGATGTGCAGCACAACCCTCCCCCGACCCCAACAGGTGGTGATTCTCTGGGACAATCCTTTTAGCCGAACGCAAACAGCTCAGCATGAACGGACTCCGCTGATTGTTCCTTTAAAAAAATTCCCCTATTTCAACCAGATGACCATGAATGACATCACTCTCCTGAGGCTAACACAGAGAGATAAAGACCGAATGTTGCTTGAATGTGACCAAAACCCTGGACCATTTTGCTGCCATGCTCTGTGCTGCAATGATTCCTGACAACTTGCTACTGGCGTGGCATGGCAAAGTGTCCTACCATGGAGGACGGAATAAGGCAGCCCTCCCCAGAAACCTTCTGCAAAGGTTTTCAGAGTATCTCCAGGGAACTTCATGGAGGATTCCCGCTCCATCCCCAGACACGTTAACAGACTTTTCCAGTAGCTGTTCTGGCCGCGAATGCATCTTCAGGGCAAATTAATCATTAAACACACTTGCTTTCAAACCCAGTAGTGTATTTACAAAGGTACACTCACCAGAGGGGCCTTCTCTGGCAGCAGATTCCGGGAACCCACCTTGGGAGTGTGTTGACTCCAGGATGATGAAAAGTTCCTGGCTTCCAGGGAGAACAGATTCTCTGCTTGCCCGCTGTGCATTCGCCTCCTCCTCCACAAAAGGCTCCTCCCTGTTCCATGAGACTCCCCCCTTGTAGGTGTCCACAGACAGAGGTGAGGTAGTGGTAGAGACCCCCCCAAAACTGCATGCAGCTCATCATAGTAGGGGCATGTATGGGGCTCTGACTCAGAGTGACTGTTTGCCTCCTTCATTTTTTGGTAGGCTTTCCTGAGTTCCTTCATTTTCCCACGGCACTGCTGTGTGTCCCCGGAGTAGCCTCTGTCCATCATGCCCTGGGCGATTTTGCCAAATATACTGGCATTTCTTCTTTTTGAAAGAGTTCTGCCTGCACGGATTCTTCTCCCCACACAGCAAGCAGATTCAGTGTCTCCCGTTCGGTCCACGCTGGAGCTCATTTGCGATTCTGGGACCGCATGGTCACCTGTGCTGATGAGCTCGCCACGCTGACCAACTCGGAAATGAAATTCAAAAGTTCCTGGGGCTTTTCCTTGGCGAGTGCATCTGAGTTGAAAGTTCTGTCCAGAGGGGTCACATTGGAACACTCCGGGATAGCTCCCAGAGGCCAATACCGTTGAACTGCGTCTACACTACCCAAATTCAATCCAGCAAGGTTGATTTTAGTGCTAATTCCTTCGCCGGGGAGGAGTACAGCAGTCCATTTTAAGAGCCCTTTAAGTCAACAGAAAGGGGCTCGTTCTGTAGACGCACTGAGTATAAAATTGACCTAACGTGGCTAAATTCGACCTAAGACACCTATATTTAATAGATACCTGACATTTAGTATCTTTCTGCAGCTATATCACATTCAACACGGATTTCATTTTCTACACATTTACAGCATCTCCCAAGGGTGAGCTGAACAGAAAGGTGACTTCCATTTCCCATCCTTACCTAGATAGGGATTGCATTTCCCAAATAATAGGCAACATGCACCTGATTAGGAAGGAGATCTCTTCAGGAGCAACCTCCTGCAGGGCCTGGGCCACATGCCTGGGTTTTTTGCTTAGTTCCAAGTCATTTACTAGGGAATCCTCTTCCTAGCCCTTTAGAAAAAAACAAACAAAAACCTTACCAATTGACCAACCAGGGGACTGGGATGATGATGGGGAATAAGGGAATCCTTCTGACCTACCCTATCTTATTCTGTTGTTACAGAGGGTGACATGACATTATCCCCTATCCCTGCTCTTTGTTATAGTTCAATATAGTTTAAGTGAGGAAAATGGTAGTAAAAATATCTGCTCTTCAGCACAACGTGAAACATCATCAGAGCAACTGGGAAGGAAATAATTTGTTCCTGAAAGGGGAATTTGATGATTAGCAATTGCTTTGAATTGGGGAATAGTATAAGTGTGATGCTCAGGGTTTGTTTAGACTAGAAAAACTGGTAGAGTTTAGTCACGTGGAGGGGAAAGCTAATACTAACCACTGCACCTGGCCTGCATCTGCTTTATATCTTATATAATTATCTTTTTACACCAAGATCACTAACTTGAACAGCCAACGCCGTGTACAGTCCTAGTGGATGTAAGGCACAGGTAGTTTTTGCCTCAGTGTAGCTTGTTGGGATCAAAGATCTCTTTCCCACCTGGAGCTAAACATTCCTTTTGAGTCATAGGAGTGCGTGTCCCTCCAGCCAGGAAAGGAGTTGACAGAAAAGTTGACAGGACTGACCCCAAAGAAGGGTGAGCTGCAAAAGGCAGAAGCACGCAACACATCCGGGGGAGCTGAGAGACCACGGTGAGGATGGTGGAAAGATCACTATGTGGGAATGTGATTTTTTTAAAAATAAATCTTTGGCCAGCCCTAGTCAAGGCATTTGTTATGGTCCTCTCTCATATGGATTTGATGATGTTTAATAAGGTTTGAACTCTGATTGAAGTGTTTCCCACATTTAAAGCATGTATAGGGCATCTCTCCTGTGTGGATTCTACGATGTTTGATAAGGCTTGAGCTCTGATTGAAGCTTTTCCCACACACAGAGCACGTGTAGGGTCTCTCTCCACTGTGTATTCTACGATGTCGGACAAGGTGTGAGTGCCAACTAAAGCTTTTTCCACACTCAGAACATGTATAGGGTGTCTCTCCTGTGTGAATTCTCTGATGTGTGATAAGGTTTGAGCTCCGATTGAAGCTTTTCCCGCACTCGGAGCACGTGTAGGGTCTCTCTCCAGTGTGGATTTTTTGATGTGTGACCAGGGTAGAGCTCAGATTGAAGCTTTTCCCACACTGAGAGCACGTGTAGGGTCTCTCACCCGTGTGGATTCTCTGATGTAAGATGAGGGCTGAACTATTAATGAAGCTTTTCCTGCACTCAGAGCATGTGTAGGGCATCTCTCCAGTGTGGATTCTCTGATGTGAGATCAAGGCAGAACTCTGACTGAAGCTTTTCCCGCACTCAGAACATCCGTAAGGTTTCTCACCCGTGTGGATTCTGCTATGCCTGATGAGGGCTGATCCATCAATGAAGTGTTTCCCACAGTCAGAGCATCTATAAAGTTTCTCCCCCGTGTGGATTCTCTGATGTGCGATAAGGTTTGAACACCGATTGAAGGTTTTTCCGCACTCAGCGCACGTGTAGGGTTTCTCTCCGGTGTGGATTCTACGATGTGTGATAAGAGTTGAGCTCTGACTAAAGCTTTTCCCACACTCAGAGCAGGTGTAGGGCGTCTCTCCTGTGTGGATTCTCCTATGTCTGCTGTGATCTGAGCTCCGATTGAAGCATTTCCCACACTCAGAGCATGTGTAGGGCATCTCTCCTGTGTGGATTTGCTTATGCGAAATGCGGGCTGAACTACCAATGAAAGGTTTCCCACACTGAGAGGATCCCTAAGGTTTCTCACCCGCCTGATTCTCCTGTGTGTGATAAGTTCAGAGCTCTGATTGACACTTTTCCCACACTCAGAAAACATGTAGGGTCTCTCTCCTCTGTGGATTCGCTGATGTGTGAGAAGCTCAGAGCTCCAACTGAAGACTTTCCGCGCTCATGGCGTGTTTTTTTAGAGATGATTCTCTCACATGTAATAAGGTCTGAGTGGCTACTGAAGTTTTCCTCTGGCCGGTGCTGACTCTCACAGGCTTTTGCTTTCTCTGGAAGGGCACAAGTCCCGGAATCATTCCCTTTGGATCTTCCTGAGAACATCCCATGGGGTTCTACTTCCTCAGCATCTTCCTGCAGGGGTTTCTCCTCATTCTCACTCACCTTCCCATCACCTGATGGGAGACAGAGAGAATCCAGACAGATCATTGGTCTGTGCCGGAGACAAAGAAAATCTCAGAGACAGGAATCGAAAAAGGGATGAACAAACCAAAATAAGTGTGGGAGAGATCAAACCTATCAGGAGCTCATTATCCTTAAACTTTTCCCCAGAGGAGGAAGGAAGGGATCAGTTTTGGCCTGCATCTCACCAAAACTCGCAGGAGAAAGCGAGATTGGGGAGAGACTTGCTGCCAGTTGTCACTCATGACTTCCCACCTATCCTGAGTGACATCTCCCTAATGATTCCACACCTGCAGGAAACAATCCTGAACTTGGAGAGCTCACAACATCTTTGCAGGCCATCCCAAATGTTTCCTGTATTCACAGACAATTTTTGAGTTGGTTTAACCAATTCCTCACCTGTGCAGGAAGCTTTTGGGAGCACTTTTTTCTCAGAGTCAGGGAGGTCTGGGACCCACAGCTCTTCCCCTCAGACCAGCTGTGAGATCACATCAGCTTTGGAAACTGGAAACCCTGCTCAAGGCAAAGAGAATAAGGGAGGTCAGTTGAATTTGTGGGATACCTGTCAGAAGGAATATTTCATGGTTTTAACCCCAGCTCATTTTTAAGTAGTTACATCTCAAGGTCAGCTTCCTTGGCTCAAAGTGGCAGGAGAGTTATTATTATTATAAATCATATTCATTACCTTAGTGCCTAAGGGCCAACTTAACAGTGGGTTCCCATTGTGCTAGCCACAGTGCAAATCCAGAATAGTAGATGGCCCATGTCCTGAAGAAGTTACAATCTAAATAGACCAGACACACACAAAATGGATGAAGGGGTAGAACCCACCAGCAGAATGAACTACGTGAAGGCAGAGTGACAGATCTGATGAACTCAGGTATATATCCTGAAACTATCATATTTAATGTTATCATAGAATATCAGGGTTGGAAGAGACCTCAGGCAATCATCTAGTCCAACCGCCCACTCAAAGCAGGACCAATCCCCAATTAAATCATCCAACGGTGTTTTTTCCCCATATCCCTAAATGGCCCCCTCAAAAATTGAACTCACAAGCCTGGGCTTAGCAGGCCAATGCTCGAACCACTGAGCTATACTCCCTATAACGAGCTGCAAAGTCACTATTGTATTGGCTGGGAATCAAACCCAGGTCAACTGCTTAGAAGACATCTCTGCTCACCACTGACAGAGGAAAGACTGATAGGCCTAGACTTGACTAGATTTATCCAGACTTGTGCAGGCTAACAGGCCTGGACTTGTGTAAAAGGAAACTTTTACTTGGCTTTTACTACTTGACCTTTAACGCTTCTGCTTTTCTTATCTGATGCAAGGGGGATAGAGGGGGGTAAAGGGGATTGTTAAATGCCAACCTTATGCCACTGCTAACCGCAAGGTCTTACACATAATTGTTGCTTGCAAAACTTCCTAATTAGTCACAGGTTTATTCATTCCATATGGAGCATCATAACAGACGCTTGCTTGTGTCATTTACTGCAGTTTTGATGCATAAAAGATGTAAAAATTTCCTGTCCGGGGTGCGACTCCTGGGCTGTCTTTGGGCGGTCAGGGACTCGTTACCCGTTTGCATGCAAATGTAATGTGTGGTATACCCAATAAAGGCCTCAGATGTTTCTGATCAAACACAACGTGTGTGGTTAATTTCCACACCACCACGATACCACCAATGCACTTGAATCATTGAGTACTTCAGCTTTTTACACATCATCTGTCACTTCGTTGCCTCCCCCATTCAGTAAGGGCCCCACACTTTCCCTGACAAGTTATGACGAGGGCCAGTGTTTTCTGGAAATGGTCTTTACTGCAATTTTTTCTGAAATGACTCTTCATTTCTGGACTCGCCCTTCATATCCGGGATTGCTGAACAGAGGGTGGGTGGGGCATGCAGGGTCACGACCCCCCCCTGGATTTCTGCCCAGAGACTCCTGACTCATCCCAGGGTGCAGCGCAGAGGTGATTTGTGGACAGGGCACAGAGGGTCATATCTCTTCCCTCTTCTCCCCCCCGGATTTCTGCCTGGAGACACCTGACTCCTCCTCAGGACACAGGGCAGAGGCTGGGGGCTGGCTGCTGTTGAAGCTTGGTACCAATTTCTTCCCTCCTCACACAAGTCTGGACTCAGCAAAACCATGTGGCGGTTCCCCTGGGGCAGGCAGGGCACTTGGCAGTGGGACGCCGGGCTCCCTCATCATGCTGCAGAGCGGACAGTGCTCACATCCGCTCTAGGCTGTATCCACAGCACCTCTCCCCGGCTCATCTCCCCTGCACACAGCTGGCTCTAAGCTCCCAATGCCCAGTGTCTGGGCCTCACCTCCCCCACACAGCTGGCTCCTCTCCCCTCCCCACAATGCACTTTCATGGTGTAAAGCAGAGGTCTCCCAACTTTGAGACAACAGCCATATTAGATTTTTGAAGGGGCTTCATGGGCCGAAGCGACCACGACTCTACTGCATCAGTGTCACAATAAATTCTAAATCAGCTCGGCTACTCGGCTGCAGCAGCGACTCTCCCCCAAGTTGGCTCCCCTTTTGGGGGGACACTGGCTCCCGGGGGCACTCACCCCTCTGCACAGCTCAGCTGAGCTGCTCCCATGTGCGAGTCGCTGCCGGCGGCCCCTCCCCCTGCCTGCTCAGCTGCAGAAGCCTTTGCCTGCTCGCTTCTCCCCTGTTGGTTGGAGAGCCGGACAAATTGAATCCGTGGGCCGGATCTGGCCCTTAGGCCGTAGTTTGGAGACCCCCGCACTAGAAGGACATGTAGCACCCCAGGGACAGGGGGCCATTGGACTCACAGAGGTGCATCCCAGAAGGCCTGAGACGGAGCAGTTTTGCACCAGGTTGATGGGCTGAGTGGCCTCTCACTGGGGGCTGCCAGCAGCCTGGCACATGGAAGAGATACAGGGTGCAGGAAGCGGGGCAATGTCCCAGACAGCACCCCAAGAAGGGAAACGGAGAGGGGACGAGGGGCACTGCAGGGAACTCAGAATTCGTCCTGAAGACCATTGGCAGAAAGTTTCCTTCCCCGGCTTACGGGAGTCAGACAATGACGCAGAGATCCCTTGGCAAAGGGTCACTTGGTCTTTGCCAGCAGCCAAGACCTAACAAACTCATCACAGCAAATACATCTGTTGGAGGATGATCATGTGAGGTGTCTATAGAAAGCTCATACCCGGTCAAGACCCACAATGACTGAGAGATCAATGGATGGGTCATAGGTACGGAACAGAACATTGACAGTGAAAATCTACTTTATGGACTTGGAATGGAAAATCAATCACCGAGAGGTAAAGGGGCCCCGGGATTGGCCCATCCACCCAAGAGGGAGTCGCCACTCCTCACTAGTCAGCTGGCAAGGTAACGCAAGGCTCAAGTGACCAGCCTTGCTCCCTCCCAAACTATCAATGGAAAACCATCGGGGCACCACCAAACAACTGAAACTGGGGTCGGGGGGGGAGCTGAAGGTAACACAAATTTGTGGATCATCTGAAATCTAAAATATGAATAGTTTAAAGGTACATGTTACGCGTGTGTGGTGTGGAGGGGCAGGCCAGAGGGGCTTGTTCAGAGGAGGGGCAGACCTAGAGCATGGCTGGACCAGGGGCAGTAGGCTTATAACATGACCCCTTCCGCCGTAACAGAAAGTACATGAGAGAGAAGCAGCACTTCCGAATCACCCAGCA
>ML677458.1:270428-290907 GCA_007922305.1 Dermatemys mawii | reverse complement strand
AGTCTGCCCCCCTTCTGCCCCCTCCCACTTCCTGTCCCCTGACTGTCCCCCTCAGAACTCCCGACCCACCCAACCCCCCATGCTCCTGCCCCCCAACCACCCACCCCCCCGGACCCCCGCCCCAACCCCCCCCCCCCCCGGAACTCAACCCCCTATCCAACCCTCCCATCCCCTGACTGCCCTGACCCCTATCCATACCCCACCCCCTGACAGGTCCCCCAGGACTCCTATGCCTATCCAACCACCCCTGTTCCCCATCCCTTGACCACCACCCCGATCCGTCCAACCCCCCACCCCTTGTCCCCTGACCAACACTCCTAGAACCTCCACCCCATCTAACCGCTCCCTGTCCCCTGACTGCCCCCAAGAACCTCACCCCCTGTTCAACCCCCCCTGCTCCCTGTCCCCTGAATCCTCTGCCCTGTATCCAACCCCCGTGCTCCCTGCCACCTTACCGTGCCACTTAGAGTGCCAGGACTAGCAGCGCACCACCCAGCAAAAGCCAGCCCCGCCATCCAGAGCGCTGGTGGCAAAGGGCTGAGGCTATAGCCAGGGGATGGCTGGGGGGCTAGCCTCCCAAGCCGGGAGCTCAAGGGCCAGGCAGGACAGGAGACGTAGTTTTCCCACCTCTGATCTATGGGCTACATGTGATAGTTAATTTACCCCTCAGTGTATAATTAGCTGCAGTTTTTCTCTCCAATGTGCGTTGCTTTACATTTGGAAAGACAAGGGAGGTGAGGTAATATTGTTTATTGGACCCACTTCAGTTGGTGAGGGAGACAAATCTCTGAGCTACACACAGATCTCTTCTTCAAGAGAATATCCTACAAATTTGCCTTTCTTTCTCTCTAGTTATCTCTTTCTAATCTAATATTCCCTGAGATTTTTTCCATGTCTCACTAATAAAATATTAACATGAAATATCCTCAGATTTTGACCGTTTCTCAAATTTTTGAATATATTTAGAAAAGTTTTGCATATATTTCCCATTTTCTCTCCATTTGTCAAATAACAATATGAAATTCACTCTCATTTTACTGCTTTACCTACTATGGACTGTCAGTATAAAATCCTGCACATTTTTCTACTTTCCTTTCTTGTTTGCAAAAACTGATCAAAAATTCTCCACATTTCCACCCTTTTCTCTTTAATGACTGAACGTGGATATCAGCTGTCAGAGTTTGTTTTTTTCCATGTAATTATCAAATGTCTGTTAAAAAGCATCTTGTGTTTTGAGACATTCCCATGTTTAGTTGCAGCAACGTCTTCTGTTTTGGAGGGAATTTATTGCCTTAGGCCTGGTCTACAGTACACAATTAAGTTGAGTTTAGCCATGTTAGGATGAATTAGAACTTAATCTGTTCACACAACCAACCCCATTTTATTGATTTAACAAGCTCTTAAAACTGATTTCTGTACTTCTCCCTGACAAGGAGAGTAGCAGTAAAATCGAGCTCGCTGGTTCGAATTTGGGGTAGTGTAGACGTATGCCTATGTTCATCACATCGGTCACTCTGCTGGTAGTTCTACCCTGTCCACCATTCTGGGTCTGTCTTGTCTATTTAGATTGTACGGGCCATGTACTTTTCTCTGTTTGTACTTTGCCTAGCATGATGGGGACCCACTGTTAGTTGGCCCGTAAGCACTAAGGTAATGAATATGATTTGTAATAACTCTCCTGCCACTTTGAGCCAAGGAAGCTGGCCTTGGAATGTTACTACTTAAAAATAAGCTGGGGTTAAAACCATGGAATATTCCTTGTAACAAGTATCCGACAAATTCCACAGATCTTCTTTGTTTTCTTTGCCTTGGGCAGGGTTTCCAGTTTCTAAACCTGATGTGATTTCCCAGCTGCAATGAGGGGAAGAGCCGTGGGTCCCAGACTTCCACGACTCTGAGAAAAGACTGCTCCTGAGAGCTGTCTGCACAGGTGAGGAATTGGTTAAACCAATTCAAAAACTGTCCATGAATAGAGGAAACATTTGGGATGCCCTACAAAGACCTTGTGAGCTCTCCAGGTTCAGGATTATTCCCTGCAGATGTGGAATCATTAGGCAGATGTCACTCATGGCTTCCCACCGATCCTGACTGGCAGCAGGTCCCTCCCCAATCTCACTTTCCTCTGAGAGTTATGGTGAGATGTGGACGCAGAACTGAACCCTTCCTCTTTCTCCTCTGGGGAAAGGTTTGGGGATAATCAGCTTCTGATATGTGCGGGAGAGATCAAACCTAGTTTTGGTTTGTCCATTCCTTTTTCCATTCCTCTTTCTGAGATTTCCTTTCTCTCTGGTGCAGGGAGGGACCTGTATCTGGATTCTCTCTGTCTCCCATCACGTGTTGCAATGGTGAGTGAAAACGAGGAGAAACCCCAGCAGGAAGATGCTGAGCTAGTAGAACCCCATGGGATGTTCTCAGGAAGATCCAAAGGGAATGTTTCCAGGAGTTGTGCACTCCCAGAAAAAGCAAAAGCCTGTGAGAGTCAGCACCGGCCAGAGGAAAACTTCAGGAGCCACTCAGCCCTTATTACACGCAAGAGAATCAAGTTGGAAGAGACACGCTACATATGCCATGAGTGCCAGAAAAGCTTCAATCAGAGCTCTGACCTTCTCACGCATCAGAGAATCCACACGGGTGAGAAACCTTATGGATGCTCGGAGTGTGGGAAACACTTCAGTCGAAGTTCACACCTCATCAGACATAGGAGAATCCACACAGATGAGAAACTTTATGGATGCTCTGAGTGTGGGAAACGCTTCAATCAGAATTCAAGCCTTATTAGACATCAGAAAATTCACACAGGAGAGACGCCGTACACATGCTCTGAGTGCGGGAAAAGCTTTAGTCACAGCTCAAACCTTGTCACACATCGTAGAATCCACACAGGAGAGAAACCCTACACGTGCACTGAGTGCGGGAAAACCTTCAATCAGAGCTGTGCCCTTGTGACACATCAGAGAATCCACACGGGTGAGAAACCTTATGGATGCTCTGAGTGCGGGAAACGCTTCAGTTGGAGCTCACACCTTGTCACGCATCAGAGAATCCACATGGGTGAGAAACTTTATGGATGCTCTGAGTGTGGGAAAAGCTTCAGTCAGAACTCAAGCCTTATTCGACATCAGAAACTCCACACAGGAGAGAGGCCCTATGCTTGCTCTGAGTGCGGGAAAAGGTTCAATCAGAGTTCAAACCTTATCACACATCAGCGAATCCACACAGGAGAAACACCCTACATATGCGATGAGTGTGGGAAAAGCTTCAATCAGAGCTCAAACCTTGTCACACATCAGCGAATCCACACGGGAGAAACGCCCTACACGTGCTCCAAGTGTGGGAAAAGCTTCAGTCAGAGTTCTGCCCTCATCAGGCATCAGGGAATCCATACGGGTGAGAAACCTTATGGATGTTCTGAGTGTGGGAAATGCTTCAGTCAGAGCTCACACCTTCTCAGACATAGGGGAATCCACAGTGGAGAGATGCCATACACATAATCTGAGAGTGGGAAACATTTCAGTCAGCGTTCAACCCTTATTAGACATCAGAACATCCACATTAGAGAGAACTGTAGCAAATGCCTTGACGAGGCTGCCCAAAGATTTTTTTTTTTAAATCACATTTGCTAATTGTCACATAGTGATCTTTGCACCATCTTCACCGTGCCTCTCAGCTCCCCCAGATGACTCATCTGCTTCTGCCTTTTGCAGCTCACCCTTCTTTGGGGTCACTCCTGTCATCTTTTCTATCAACTCCCTTTCCTTTTCAGTCAAAGGAGTGTTGTTCCGCCAGCCAGGATTGTTTTGCATCTCCAGCTTGCGGGGAGAGGGTTGATCCTAACAAGCTACACCGAGGCAAAAACTACCTAGGCCTTACATCCACTAGGACTGTACATGGCATTGGCTGCTCAAGTTAGTGATTTTGGTGTAAGAACACAATTATTGTTGTAGTACAGATGCAGCCCAGGTGCAGTGGTTGGCATTAGCGTTCCCCTTGACCTGACCTAAATTCCACCCCTTTTCCTAGTCTAGAGAAACCCCAAGCATCGTGGTTATACTGTTCCCCCATTTCAAAGCACTTGTTAGTTATCAGGTTCCCCCTTTGGGAACAAATTGTTTCATTCCCAGTTGTCACAGTTCATTAGAGCGATGTTGCTTCAGGTTTTCCTGAAGAGCAGATATTTTTACTGCCAGTTTTCTCTCTTAAAGTATATTGAACTATAACAAAGAGCAGGAACAGGACAGGGATAGGGGAAAAATGTCCTTTCACCCTCTTTAACAACCGAAGAAGATAGGATAAGTCAGAGAGGTTCTTTTATTCCCCAACATCATCTCAATCCCTCTGTTGTTCAACTGGTTAGGTCAATGGTTTTTCTAAAGGGATTGGAAGAGTAAATGACTTGTAACTAAGCAAAATATCCATGCATTTGGCTCCCAAACTAGTTGTGGCCCAGGCCCTGAAGGAGGTCTCTCCTGAAGAGATCTCCTTCCTAATCAGGTGCATGTTGTCTATTATTTGGGAAATGCAATCCCTAGCTAGGTAGAGATGGGAAATGGAAGTGACATTTCTGTTCCGCTCCCCCGGGAGGTGCTGCAAATGTGTAGAAAATGAAATCTGTGTTGAATGTGAAATAGCTGCAGAAAGATACCTATATTTAGTAGATACCTGACATTTGGTCATGTACAGGGCTTCTAAGACGCACTGGAATTTAGTCCCTAATTTAAATCTGTGCCACCAGATTAAAGAAATAAAAGGGCATATTTGAGGGACTTATACTTCACTATCACTACTGATATGTTGTGTGGTTGATGAAGAATTCTATGCCACAAAAGTGTAAAATTACTCTAAGGTCAAAAATTTGACAAGAACTTGGGTCGAAATTTCAGGTACTAGTGGTTGATTTTCACCCCAGAGATGGAGCTATGGTGATCTGTGGCCCAGGTAAACTATTTTTGTGCATTGCTCCCTAGTTAAGGGACATGGATCACACTGCTAAAAGGATGCCATTACTAAATTGGGAAACAATTGTCTTACCATTTGGATCCGAAGTTTCATGAAGCACAGAGAGAAACAGCTGATTTCTTCAGAGCTATTCCAGGCCTATGGGTTTAGTCTGGCTGCCTTGTTGGACAAGAAGCTCTTCCATGCTGGGCAAATGATGGTAGCCAATGAGGGAATGTATCAGATTCCAAGTTCAGACTGCAGGATACATGAATGTTGAGGCCAGAGTCTGTGGCTTGGTCTCTTAGTTTTGCTCTTGTATCTTATGCATTCATATCACTTCTCCACCTCCTGCTACTTTGAAAGATTAGAAAGTGTGAAAATAGAGCACAGGTATTCCAGGGGAATAATTCTTGACTCCAGTGAGCATGATCTCAGCCCCGTTCTGTGTATCACAGGTGTCTCTAGGAAAGGGCGGTGAATGGTTCTACTGTCCAGTGATCCTCACCCAAATCAACCTAGAACCTGAGAATCCTCCTTTCCCAGGTTGTGGGAGGGGAGACATATGAAAGAGCTCTGTGATCTATTGTATGTAGCTAAGTAAAGAGAAAAAGCCTTATATTCCCACTCTGTTTTAGGTGCCGGGTTTACTCTTTGAATTTCAGATGACTTCAAGGCTGAGAATTGTGCTTATTTATCAGTTTCTCCGAAATTGGTTCTTTGCTTTATAAACAGCTGTGATGTCCGAGTGGTTAAGGATCTGGGCTCGAAATCTAGTGAGGGTTTCCCTGGACAGGTTCAAATTCTTCTCACAGTAAAGACTGATTTTTCAGACACACATTTTCACCAGGACAATAAACCTGAACAACCTCCCCCTCCCAACTACACTCTGGGCTCCTGAAGTCTCTGCCACCCACCTAGTGCCCTATGGCTCATCCCTAATCTTTGATGTTGCTCCTTTCTATTGAATGTGAAAGGAGGGGAGGCCGTGCAGGAGTCTTCTGGGGACACAGATCTGAGGCTTTCAGGGAGACAGATTCTCTGAGACATCAGAGCACTGTAAACCATGCAGCTACCCACTAATCAGGGGCCTGTTCCAGCCCTGAGGCTGGGCTACCGCGATCCCTCCCCCAGAGCAGGGTGCCCAGAGATTACAGCTTGAAAATAGGCCTGTGAAACTAACTCCTGCTCCCCCTGACAGAACCTCCCCTAGACCAAATGGCCGCCCAGGCAAGAAGCTTCTTTGCTGCCCCTCCCCCACCATATGTGAAACTTCTGAATACCTCATTTTTAGAGCATTTGTAGCTCATTTCATGATTTTCATACACAATTTGGATGCATGATTTTCTCAATCATTTATGATAAAATTGCACGCTAGGATCTGTAAATCTGTATTTATTTTTGCCGTATATAAGCAACTAAAAAAAATCATTTCCTTTAAGCAGATAGAAACTTTTTAATTTTAACAGTAATTGAAATGCACCAACATCTAGCAATTGGACTGTCACCAACATAGGGTGGACCCGTATTAAACAGAGTTACAGTAAGAGACGGGGTTAGAATGTTAACCCTAGCGCCTTAGTTCAAAGGTGGTTTTTTTCTCGCCTTTGCCCTCATGAACTGAAGCGCGGCATTAGAGAGATCGAAACACTGGCCAATGACATTTTCAAGTGATAAAACAGCAAGAGATGTCAGTCTCTCAGTGGCCATTGTCAATTAAAGATATATTTTAATGAGCCTGAGCATCAAGGAGAGGGGGCATCTATCTCCTTCTGCTTTGCTGCTGGGCCCCAAGTCGCTGGCAGCCAGTAAGTGAAGCAGGGACAACAGGGTGAGGCGGCAAGTGGTAGCAGGACTCTTGCTGCCCAACTTCCTCTCCATGTCCCAGGGCCCCAGTTGCCTTCAGCCACCAGGTTACCCAGGAACTAAGGCAGGAATAGGGCGAGGAAGCAAGTCAAGCTGAGCAAGGCAGGTAAAAATTCATCTTGCCTTCGTGTGCCGCTCGCAGTGACGTTCCTTTTTGTGTGCCCTGACCGACAAAAACAACCTGGACAGAGAAGCAGCAGGCCAAAAAGGGGCCCTGTAGGTGCTGAAGTAGCTCAGATGGGTGGGCGTGAGCCTGAAGAAGGCAAGGTCCTGGTTCAATCCCACGCTTTGGCATGCTCATTGGGGATCCCTTTGTGTGCAGGGGTGTGCTGTTTCCTAGAAGCACAGTGGTACCTCTTCCCCACCACAAGTTCACCGTAGGCTTCCCGGTGGGGAAAGACAGTGGAGGCCTGTGTACCAAGTAGGCCAGCATGGGCTTTCTTTCTTCTCTTGCTCTTTCTCAGCAAGGGGAAGAAAAAGAGTCACAAGGACGACTTCCTGAGCTCTGGTTCCAGATCTTTGCTCTACCAGCTGACCCATCAAAGGGCTTCCACCACTTTCTCCAGGTTCCCCCATCGGTGTGTGCCCGGGCGAGCGCCAGCCAAGTGGATGGACTTTGAAGGGAGGGACAGAACGTGACAGAGTTTCTGTAGCGTAGTGGTTCTCATGTTTGCCCAACACGCAAAAGGCCCCTGCTTTGAAAGGGAGCAGAAACATGCCGCTTACTTTTCCTAGCTGTCCAGCAAGGCGCTCCTCCTTCTGCCACTGACCAGTCCCTGGGATAACCCCAACCCCTGCAGGGCAAAGGGTGGTGAAATGAGCTGAGAAAGCCCCTTGGCATCAGCAGGGGAAAGCTAGAGGATCTGGGCCCGTCACCTTTTGGACCCTTGTAGCTCGGCCTCCTCTGCTCTTGGAGGTTGGCCTACAGAGGCCGCTCCTCCTGCTGGCCTCACTTGTGTGACTTGCCAAAGGAGGAAATGAGGTGGGAATTGGGCAAAAGAGAAACGTCATGCTGAGGGAGGCAGGGCAGAAGCTAAGCGCCTCAGTGCGGCTAAGGGGTTGGTAGAACGCCACCATTTATTCTGCCAGTGCCTGGGGAGGTGCAGTTGGATGCTGGGAGGTTGAATCCTGTGCCTGCCTCTTGGCTCCCAGGGATGGCTACTTGCTGTCCAGGAGAAGGAGGACGGTTCTGGGTGAAAGGAAGCCAAGCAAAGCTATGGGAGCAAATTTGGTTGCATGGCACAGGCTCTGCACTGGGGCAGAGGGTTGGGTGCAGGTGTGGTGGGGCTTAAAGGCCCACACAACCCTCCAACAGCACCTCCTAGGTGGGTGGGGCCAAGGGGGTGGTCTCCTTGCACCGCTGCCTGCAGAAGTTGCCCCCACATCTCCCATTGACTGCGGTTCCTTGCAGCCACTTCTGGGAGTGTCACGGAAGGAGGGAGCCACCTTATCGCTGCTGGCAGATCTCTGCACACCCATTGGTGGGAGGGGGCAGAGGGCCTCCATGTGCTGCCTGGGATGGGGGGCAGGACACAGAGCTGCCTCCCCGCCCTGGTCAGGGGTGTGCACAGATGTGCCAGTAACCTGCCACTTCTGGGAGCGGCCTGGAGCCGACCGCCATGGCACGCAGGCAGCCGGCCTGGACTCAGGGGCCGGTTGTCAGATGAGATTTGTCCTACATTTTGGGGGTCCCCCGTCGTTGCGGGCCTCAGGCCACCACAGCTTGTTTGATGGTCAATCCGCTCCTGGCCTGCTCCAGCGCTCCGCTCCACCATCTCAGCTACTGAACGGAAGGTTGTTTGCCACGGCTACTGCCTGTTCCTCCAAGTCCACCTATCCGTGCACAGTTTCGCCGCTGTAACATGCTGGGCCAGTGAGTCAGCGGTCGAGGGACAGGCACCGTTCTCTGCTACCAACAGGCCCCTTTGTTTTGATTCTGGATCTTCACGCGAGGCAGCAGAGTGACAGGAACCTGGCCCCTGAGGCTGCATCCTGCTAGGAAGGGCCCCAGCCCTTCTCTCTGGCTGGGCTGAAGTCAAGGGGTGCTGCCATGGGAGGTAGCTGCCTCATCTCCCGGGCTGAGGCATCTGTGTTTCTTTGTCCCCTTCTCCTACCCAGAGAGGCAGCTGCTGTGGGGACCCATGAGCGAGGCTCTCGGGGCTTCGGTCACCTAGGTCTGGCTGGCAGGGAAAGAGCCAAGCCTCCATCTCAGCGTGGCATTGGCCTGCATTGCCAGCCATGGGAAGAGGGACTGTGGTTGCAGCTCAGGCTTGGGCCCCATGGCGAGGCTTCCCTAGCAGGGTACGCTGGGCACAGTCTACATAGCAGCGGGCGGGAAGGAAGGTGGAGCCTGCACATCTCATGGGTTTCTCCCCCACTACTCAGGCAGAGGCAGGAGGGGAACGACAAAGGCCTGGTTGAAGATTTTGCACTTGGACTGGAGGATTAGGCCTGAGGCCCCGGCGTTGCTGCTCGGACGTGGGGTTTTGTGGTGCTGTCCCCACGGTTCCCCCATTCACAAGGTCAACATGGTCCAAGGAGACCAGTTTGGAGGCAGCGAAAGGGCACATTTGCGGTAGCCAGCAGTTCTCAAGGAGCATCTGTCATGTATGTCCTGAGAGCTGTTCCCCCTCTGGGTAAGGCCCAGCGTTGTTTTGGTTTGTCAGCATGAAAAGGGGTTTGTTTATGAATCTGACAGTTTTCAAAATCTAACCTTCACGACTGTGCCAGGACACAGGGTGGAGAAGCCTGATTTATCGGCTCTGGATTCTTGCAATCTGAGGCCTCTCTGTCCTTTTTGGTTGCACAGACCAGTTCGTACCCTGAGTTAAGTGTTGTGATGGGGCAGACCAGCCTCGCACTGGGACAGACAGGGTTAACCCTGCCCTTCTAGCAGAGGAAGCCACGCCCTGGAAGTTCTACTGGGCATGCTCCAGGTGGCAGACCAGTATAAAAGCCTGCAAGACTGCTCAGTCAGGGTTGGCTGCCGAGGAGGAAGGATGCTCTGCAGAGACTCATGCCCCAGACCAGGTACAGCCTTTACTAGGGAGAGCTGAGGAGCCAGGATCATGCCTCAACTCATACCCCCGGCTTTAGAGGGACTCTGGCCATTGGGCCACACTGCCGCAGAGGCAGTGCACATGGAGACTTCGGCTGGTAAGCCGCACTCTCCCATTAGGGGAAGAGAGCGAGAGAGAGCCTGACCATTGGGGCCACACTGTCCTAGGAGACTAGCATAGAGACTTTGGCCACTAGGCTGTGCTTCCCCCATATAAGGGGAGAAGGTTAAATGGACATTGGCCATCAGACCCCGTGGAATGGACTACTGAAAGAGGGTAGTAGGATAAAGGGAGAGGTGTAGAAAAAGTGGGGTTACCTCTTGTCCCCAGACCCAAAGGGGGCCGACAAGATACCAGCCCTACCACAGGTGTGAAACAGTATGCCCACCATTTATTAGACCATTTCTCAGGTACAGCCATGGACCTCAACAAGTGTGCCTGGGATGAAGAACTTTTGGGGTCTCCAGTTTTTGATGGGAATAGAAAGCCCCCTCCCCTACCAATGATTCTCATTATAGTGCTGGTCCCATGCCTCTTGGCTCCAGTTTTTCAAAGAGTGATGACTCGATAGGTTTTTCTTCCAGAAAATGCTTTCTCTGCCTCAAGATATAATGCAATTGCAAATGAAAAGGACTTTCTTTTATTAATCATGGTGTTTTTTTTATTTCAAGAAAAACTTCAACATTAATGAATGAGTGATTTTAAGAAAATGTCTGTTTCTTTTTTTGGGGAGGTTCCAAACTTTTGTACCTTTATTAAATATTAAAATATAGTTATAAGAATGTTACGACCAAAATGTCCAAAATATTACAGTATATAGTATATGTGGGTTTGTTGCAAAATGTTAAAACTAACCAATTTCAACAAGTTTCTATCGTTGTCACCCAAGCACAACCAAATATAAAAGTTTAATACCCTCAATGTGTTTTCATAGACCCGCATTTAAAGTTCATTTTATACTATTTTCATGTGTTACGTTGTGTTAAAAAGACAGTAGTGAACTGGCAATGTGTCAAATTGTTAAAACAAATTCCCTGTTATGACCAGTCACAACCTGGGGTCAGTAACACCGCATCCTAGCTGAGGTAGATGTTATTCAAAACAGTCTTGTTCACTGTCCAGTTATCCATATTGAATGCAGACAACAGCAATATTTGATAAATTGGTTACTGTCCATTCAGTAGGTTATTTCCTTCCTATTCTTAAATAATGAAGATGCTCTAAGCCAATGGGAGAGAGTTGTCCTATCTGTGTAGTTAATCCACCACCCTGAGAGGTGGTAGCTGTGTCAGTGGAAGAAGCTATGTTGGTGGGTGTGCAAGTTGTGGTGTTCACATGTGTATTGTGACAAAGTTCCGAGTCTGTATTTGTGGGTCCTGCGCTTCCTGGCAGATTTAGGGGCCTTAGAAACTCATCCAGGCCCCAGAGTGACCTCCCTTTCTCAGTAAGTAATTAAGGGAGACAGAAAACGGGGAGCCCGGGCCCACCCTCTACTTCGGACTCCAGCCCAGGGACCCTAATAGTATCAGCTAAGATGGCTGACCTTTTATCCACAAAACACAATACAACTCCCTGGGCTACTTCCCCACAGCAGTCCCTGCTTCTTCAAACTCCACTTCACCCTTACCTCAGGGCCTCCTTCCTTCTGTATGATATGTTGTCCAACACTCAGTCTCACCAACAGCACAACTTCCTCTCACAGCTCCTGACACCCACAGCCTACCTGACTAACTGGGAGGTTTTTATCTGGTTTCAGCCAGTCCCTGATTGGCTTCAGGTGTCCCAATTAGGCTAGCTGTTTCTGCTCCTTTCTAGAAGGTTCTTAATTGGCCCCAGGTGTCTTGATTGGCCTGGAATGGCCTTTGTTTGGCTATCCAGGGAACAGGGACCTGCTCATCCTGAGGCTGATATACCTGCCTTCCAGCACTCTCCTATACCCTTCTGGTCTGACTCCGTCACAGTATATATAATGTTCCCTGTAACTTTCAGAGGCATTCAAATGGCAGCTGTTTAAAGGTAATGTGTTCATGATCAGCAGCAGAGTCTCTGTAAGTTTACCAGCATAGAGCTGGTTGTGTCTGCATCTAAGTAACTGCAGAGTTAGTGTAGTACCAGATAATTAGTTGCACAATCCTACTTCTCTAGTCTCACTTTCTGGTCTCCTTCATCATTTGAGTAAAAACAGCAAGGGTTTGGAGGTTTTGTTTGTATTTTTCTCCCTTCATTTTCTCCTAAGAAATGTGTGATCTCGAGAATGTTATTTTAAGTTCCCTCTGGGTCAGGAAAAGTGCATCTACTTGAAGTAGCTGGGGAAGTGGCCTGTTTGTATAGCCTAAAATAAAAGAGCTTTTGCAAAGCAGTTTCATCTTTAAATATGCTTGGATAAAACTAGTAAATTCCATGGCCAGACACCAGGCCAGAATCAGTTGATGGGGCCAGGATCAATTAATTACAGAAGAAACAACCTCTTGGGAAGTAGCTATAATTTGTCCCCAAACCTTTCTTTGTTCTCATATGCGATCAGGGATTGTCTTCTTCTAGAGGACAAAGTTAAGGTTATCTGGGCATATACCGTAGCTCTGTTTCCCTGTTTTTCCAGAGTTTGAGTTTTAATGAACTCGATGTTCTGGAAGAGTAAGAGAGATTCACAGCCAAAGTTAACTCTGCATTAACAAAGACTGTTGTTAGTGACAAATGATGGCACTAATCCTTCACTGCGGTAATTACACTGACTTCAATGTACTCTTTCCCCATTTCTAGTTCAAAAAAAAAAAAAGGCAAATTAAAATAACCTTGAGAATTAAAATGCCGTGAGAAAGTGGAAATTTTAGTAGCTCAAATAATTCAGTTTCTTCTGGCTTGTGTGTGTATAAATGGCACAACACAATTTATAAGCACATCTTTCTTATTTAAATATTATGTAGTACATTAACTATATCAAGAGGGTTGTTCAATGCAATGAGGTTTTCATGCATTGCCCAAAACCTATTTTTCATATTATTCAAATGAACACAACTCACTGAACATAAAATTGTTTATTTCATGCTGTGACATGTCGGTAGTTCAAATTAATAGGTGTATTTTCTCTCTGTGTGGCACAACAAAATAGTTTAATGATGCTGAAAATGTTCCCTTCTCTCCTTGGCACTTCCTTGGAATCACCTTCCCTTTGTAGATTAATCTGCTCCTGTGTCTCTATGAGGAAAATATTGTTTCTATGAAAAAAAACATTCATTAAAACAGAATGGCCACATGATGGTGACACGATGTCAGGAATGGAAAGGAACAGGCTCCTGGTTTGCACATTGATGGTGACAAGGGATTAAACTCGACTCCCCTCTTTTCACAGACACTTTTTTGTAATTCTCTGCGGTCAACCATAAGTTTAAACGTTGTACTTAGTTCTCTGCCTTGTACCTTCAACAGCCGCAGATGCAAGATGAGTTACAGCAGCCTTGACCTTGTTTAATGGTTTTCACCTAAACCTTCAAGCAACTCACAATAATGTTCCGCACTCCCCAAGTCCCATTGACAGCTGAGCTCTTCCTGCCCATTAAGCACAGCTGAGAGAGTGGGTGGTGGGTGAGTTTGTATCCAAATAACTGACAAGCCAAGCAAGGAACAAAGAAATGTTTGCTTCAGGCACTAGGTCTCTGTTTCTATTACTCTCTCTCTCTCCCCTTCTCTGATAACGAGCAACGGTAAGAGAAGAGGTTGAAACGTGCTAGGTTTGGATGACAAATTTAAAACCATCACAGCGCCCTCTAGTGTGACACTGGCACTATAGATGCTGACCTTTTAGCGACACTTCGTTAATAACTGTTTCCCTGAACGACTTTGCTATGATTATTTCAATAGCTTCTACACCAATACCTGCTGTCCCTTCTGGCTGGTTCATTGTACTATGTGGAACCTGCAACTAAAATTACACCCAGGGCCATGCGTACACAAGTCTCTGTGGGGGGAATTGGGGGACCCCAGGCCTCTGTGGCGGAGAGTAGCTTCCGTGGTGGTGGGGTGGGGCTTGCTTGTGGGAAGAGGGGAACCACCACCCCCAGCACTCACCCGGTGGCACGGCTGGGGCCTGGTCGCTGTACTTCCCACCACTCGTGAGTGCAGGCCTGGCCCTGTTGCAGAGCTCAGAGGAGTGGGGGCGGGGGCGGAGTGGAAAGAACAAGTGCTGTGTACTATGAATTACCTGTGTCACTGAGAAAGTGTGTCCCCTTTGACTCTAGAATGTATCTTTTAAAATTCTACCCTTCCTTTTTCTCCTCCCGGAGATGCAAATGTTTCAACGCACCCCCTATCAACACCGTCCCAAAGGCTGGCCCAGATTGGAAGGCGGAAAAAACGCACTCGGGAGGACCTGTTTGCCGAGCTTATGCAGTCCTGCTGCACTGATTGCCTCCATGTATTCAGCTGGGCCTAACAACGGTGGAGTCCCGTAAAGTGTTCAATGAACATGAAGAGAGGAGGGACACATGCGATGAGAGGAGGCAGGAGTGCAATTAGAGCAGGCAGAATGCCATGCTCAAGCTCATGGGGGAGGAAACTGACATACTCCGCTGTCTCGTGGCTCTAATGCAGGAAAGGCAGCAAGACCACAGATCGCTGCTGCAGTCCCTGCATAACCACCTTCCTTCCTCCCCAAGTTCCATATCTTCCTCACCCAGATGCCCAAGAACACAGGGCGTGGGGAGGCTGGGGATCCACACACTCAACCCCAGAGGATTGCCCAAGCAGCAGAAAGCTGGCATATCCAAAATTTTGATTTGGTTTCTGGACTTGTCCTTCCCTCCTCCTCCACCCTGCTAACCCTTCCTAACCTACTCCTCCCGTCCCCGGGCTACCTTCTGATTTATCTCAATGTGTTGTTCACCAAATAATAAAGAATGGTTTTTAAACAGTTGTGACTTTGTTTCCTTTAATATATATAGGGAGCAGATACCTTAAAGAGACACAAACACAACTGTCACACCATGCCTTGGCCAGTCATGAAACTGGCTTTCAAAGCTTCTCTGATGTGCAGCACACCCTGCTGTGCTCTTCTAATAACCCTGTTGTCTGGCTGTGCAAAATTGGCCACCACGTGATTTGCCTCAACCTCCCACCCCACCATAAACAGATATAGTGGAGCACTCAACAAGCAGCAATTACAATTGGAATATTGATTTTGCTGAGATCTAATCTAGTCAGCAAACAGCACCAGCGAGCTTTCAAACATTCAAAAGCACATTCTACCGCCATTCTGCATTTGCTCAGCCTATAGTTGAACTGCTCCTCACTCCTGTCCAAGTGCCTGTGTATGGCTTCATGAGCCATAGCATTAAGCGGTAGGCTAGGTCCCCGACGATAACTATAGGCATTTCAACATCCCCAACAGTAATTTTTTGGTCTGGGAAGTAAGTCCCTTCCTTCAGCTGTTCAAACAGACCAGAGTTCCTGAAGATGCGAGCGTCATGCACCTTTTCCGGCCATCCCATGCTGATGTCAGTGAAATGTGCCTTGTGATTCACCAGTGCTTGCAGAACCATGGAAAAGTACCCCTGGCGGTTTACGTATTGGCCAACACGGTGTTCTGGTGCCAAGATAGGGATGTGCGTTCCATCTATTGCCCCGTCGCAGTTAGGGAACCCCAGCGCATTAAAGCTATCCACAATGGTCTGCACATTTCCCAAAGTCACTACCCTTGATAGTATCTGGTCAATGATTGCACTGGCTACTTGCAGCACAGCAGCCCCCACAGTAGATTTGCCCACTCCAAACTGATTCGCGACTGACCTGTAGCTGTCGGACGTTGCAAGCTTCCACAGGGCTACGGCCACTTGCTCCTCAACTGTGAGGGCTACTCTCATTTTGGTGTCTTTGCACATCAGGGCAGGGGACAGCAATTCACAAAGTTCCATGAAAGTGGCCCTAGGCATGCAAAAGTTTCGCAGCCACGGGGAATCATCCCATACCCGCAACACTATGCGGTCCCACCAGTCTGGGCTTGTTTCCCGAGCCCAGAATTGGCGTTCCACAGCATGAACCTGGCCCTGCATCACCCTGATGTCCCAATCACCACATGGCTTTCTTATAAGAACGTCTGTGACCGCGCTGTCATCGCTTCCTCAGCCGCTTTGACAGGTTCTGCAAATACTGCTGGATAACGTGAGAGTTGTTTACAACGGTCACAACTGCAGTGGCAAGCTGTGTGAGCTCCATGCTTGCCGTGATATGGCATGGAACTATTGTCTGCTGTACATAGCACTGAGAGAGGTGTGACTGACGAGATGCTTCAAGAAAAACCCATGAGAATATTTTTGCCCCATCATGCACTGGGAGCTCAACCCCAGAATTCCAATGGGCAGCAGACTGTGGGAACTGTGGGATAGCTACCCACAGTGCACCGCTCCGAGAGTCGATCCTATGCCTCGGTACTGTGAATGTACTACACCGACTTAGCGCATTTAGTGGGGGGACACACAATTAAATGTATAAAATCTGTTTAGAACATTTGAATTCTATAAATTTGATATAATTTCGTACTGTAGACATACGCAAAGGGAAAACATTTCCCTTTTCAGCTTCAATGCACACTGAACAAGCACATGGCTTCTCATTTCTTAGGTTCTGATGCCATCGTTTGGCCATTTCATTTAACTTATCAGTCACAGCATCAGCTTTTTTGCCACCCTAGGTGACCTTAGGCAGCACACCTGCAGGAGATCCACCGGTCCCGCGGATTCGGCGGCATTTCTGCAGGAGGTCCGTGAGGGCTGCGGCTTCAGTTACCCGCTACTGAAATGCCACTGAAACCACAGGACATGCGGAACTCCCACAGAAATGCTGCCAAAGGACGCCGGACTGCCACCCTCACAGGGGCTGGCTCCAGGCTCTTGGTGCGTTGGTGCCTGGAGCTGTCTGTGGCTGCCCCCCCACGGTTCACCAGAGGAGCTGCCGCCAAAATGCCACCGAGGGTGGCAAAATGCTGCTCTGCAAATCCTGCTGACCTAGGTCACCTAGTGTTTGCGCCGGCCCTGCTTCTTCTTGTTAAAGGGTTTGGGTATCTTGCACAGAAACATTTCCTTGGGAGAGACGGAGAAGTGGAAGCTGCATTGATTTAATCCTCCGAAAAATAGATGAGGATTGAAATATTCCCCAGACCGCTCAGTCCCAGCCGCCCTCCCTTGTTGCTGCCAGTGAAGCTCAGTTCTGTCCCACCACCCCAAGAACTGCTGGGTGCAAGTTCTGGGCCTGACGTGAAGTAAATGTAGGGTTGACTCTGTCTGCCTGGACTTTTCAGTACACACATTCAGACACAATACTATGTCTGGTGAAGGAGAGAGAGGTGTGTTGTTTGACTGTTTTTCTCATTTTAAATGTACTTGATCACTTTGATGGCTGAAATATTTGTATGAGACCATGAAAATACCCATGAGAGAGAGGGGGTTTCTGAGAGCTGGGGTAGAGATGGAGATTTTCATGAAATGGGGACAGGCCAAAGTAGGGCCTTTAGCCGGAGCAAAGGGGGAGGTTTTTTATGGTTTCATTTTAACCAGCCTCACATCCTGTGGTCCCTAATGCCCCACCCTACCCCCAACATGTGACCTAGAGCCTCCCTCCAGAGCCACCTCTGACTCCTGAGACAGCCCCACTGGTCTGGCCCTCCTTCCCAGTGCAAAAACTGCAGAGCTCCCAGCACTTCCTCTCCTAGCTAGATCCCTTAGGAGCCAGAGCTCTCCACAGAACTGCTGTGGTTACTCTCCTGGGTGTCTTGCCTTAGTGCAGCTACACCATCATCAGCTTTATTGTGTAGCCATAGCATCAGTCACAAAACCATAGAATGAGGACTCAACATGCATATATCCTGAAGTCTGAAACTGGAGTCCGACACCTTCGTTGCCTCACTGGTTACCATCATTTCTACAGCCTGAAAGTTCTTGTTACCCAATCAGGCAGTGGGTTGGGGATCCATGGGGAAGGAATGCCCTATGAAGCACTCTCCCTTTGGATCCAAACGGTGAAGGATGATTGTTCTCAGTCTAACCCTGGCATCCTTTGGAAGTGTAACCAGTGACACTGAACTAGGAAGTGGAGGTGTACAAACAATTTTCCTTGGGTCATTGGTCACTATAGCTTCCATTACTGGGGTGGAAACCAAGAACTGGCTGTGGACTCTTTCAACCCCAGTTCTTTCCAAATCATTGGCCTTAGTTAGGGTAAATTTACACTTCTCTGAAGTAGAATCCTTTATAAAAACCACTCCAAATCTCAGCAGTGTTAGTAAGGAATGGCTCCCTGAAACATGCTCAGCTTTTCTTTAATTTGCTAGCACCATTCCAGGCAAGGGACTGGATACAGACCTTGATCAGAATCTCTGTTAGTTACCAGAGCTGGAGTTTCTGTTCAAAAATATCTATTTTTCTGCAGCTATTAGATTTCCAACACTGATTTATTTTATACATATTTTTAGCACCTACAAAGGATAAGCTCAACACCACCCCCCACTTCTATTTCCTCAACATCTGCATCATCAAGGGCATCTCCTTAACATAGGATTAGTTAGGAGAGCTCTTCTGCAGGGCCTGGGTTATAAATGCTTTGGGAACCAAATACATGGGCATTTTGCCTAGCTGAAAATCATTTACCATGGAATTCTCTCCCCAGATTATCTGAGACAATATTGACTTCAACAATTGAACTACACTGTGCTTGTATGCACTTCCTTCAGTTAGTTGGGGTTCTGCTGCTGTTCACCATTTCTGAATGAAGATTTTACATCACTGCTACTTCTTTTTTAGCATATCCAGTAAATTGGAGAGTTCTCTCCTGTTGACAGAACTGCACTTGAACTTTCTCCATGTCATCATGGAGGGATGGGGAAAAAGCAAAGCTGAAGAGAGAAATGAGGACTTTAGCAAATGTTTATTTGTCTTAAATTATCCAATAAATCTGAGCTACATCCTATCAAACAGAACTAATATCCAACTAGGTGACCAAAGAGCCTCCAGGAAAGAGAGACACCCACATCACAGAGATAGAATACATGACAATGAAAGTGTCAAGTGAAATTCCAGAGCAGGTTACATCTGGTTATTCAGAATCAAGACAAGAGAGTCTCCCATCCCATTCTCCTCTGATCTATTCAAACCAGCTTCACTCAGCACTGTCTCAATCGTCAGTTATATTATTTACAAAATTTTTAGTATCCCAGCATCCCATAATGGGGGACAAAATAACCACCTTGTCAGAAGTGGCTTTACCAATAGATGGAACCTGGGATTTAAACTCCAAATGATCACACTGTGTTTGGGATCCATTTGAATTCCCCTTCCAGATCTTTGACAGTTTCATCTCCAGTCATAGTGCCTCTGGTGTAGGGTTAAAGAAGTCAAAGTATCATCTCCAAGCATAGACAACTGAAAACGCTTCATCACATGACACTTTGAGAACTCTGCATGGCTCAGACAACAGGTAACAGTTCTGCAGTGATGAGGAAGGAGGGAATCTCTGAGTCTCCCCATCTCCTTCCACTGTCACAGAGGCTGAAAGGACACCTTTTTCCTGCCTCTGCTCCTCTTCATTTAAATATAACTTGAAAATTTCCTGATATAACTGCTCTTCAGCACAACCCTGAGCAAAGTGAGAACAACTGGCAATGATACAATCTGTATCATTGGTGACTAAAAATAACTTTTCAATAGGAGGAATGGTATAAATGTGACATTCCCTGACTCCTGATAGGAAGGGTACTCAAATTACTCATGAGACAATGGGTCCATCTCAAAACAGGGCAAATGGCAAAAATGGGCCACTCACGTGGACAAGCTGAGGGAGAACGGTGCTGGAAACAGTTCACACAGCTTTAAAAGTTACTGTGTAGGAATCAACCAAAGTATTAAAGAAAAAAGTATCGATAACCCTAGAGGTTTTTATGGTGTTGATCCCCCTTGCAGATTTCTCTGATGGCTAACATGGGCTGAGTGCCAAGAGAAGGTTTTCCCACACTCACTACTTTCATAGGGCCTCTTCCTTGTGTGGATTTTCTGATGTTCGCAACGGGCAAGCTACTAGTGCAGTTTTTCCCCACTCATGGCATTCATAGGGCCTCTTTCCTGCGTGGGTTTTTTGATGCCTAATAAGGTGTGAGCTGCGAATGAAGGTTTTCCCACACTCACTGCATTCATAGGGCCTCTCCCCGGCATGGATTTTCTGATGTTTAGAAAGGACTGAGGTGTTCATGAAGGTTTTCCCACACTCATGGCATTCAAAGGGCCTCTCACCTGTGTGGGTTCTCTGATGTTCAGAAAGGCCTGCTCTGTGAGTGAAGCTTTTCCCACAGTCACTGCATTTATATGGCCTCTCCCCTGTGTGGAGTCTCTGATGTTCACAAAGAGCTGGCCTGCTAGTGAAGCTTTTCCCACACACACTGCATTTATAGGGTCTCTCCCCTGTGTGGATTCTCTGATGTTGAGAAAGGCCTGATCTGCGAATGAAGCTTTTCCCACACTCACTGCATTCATAGGGCCTCTCCCCTGTGTGGAGTCTCTGATGTTCAGAAAGGGCTGAGCTGTTAGTAAAGGTTTCCCCACACTCACTGCATTCATAGGGCCTCTCCCCTGTGTGGATTCTCT
>ML677458.1:256743-270418 GCA_007922305.1 Dermatemys mawii | reverse complement strand
CACTCACTGCATTCATAGGGCCTCTCCCCTGTGTGGATTCTCTGATGTTCCGAAAGGGTTGAGCTCTTAGTGAAGCGTTTTCCACACACACTGCATTCATAGGGCCTTTCCCCTGTGTGGATTCTCCGATGACTGACAAGGCTTGAACGGTGACTGAAGGTTTTCCCACACTCACGGCATTCACAAGGTTTCTCACCTCTATGGATTCTCTGATGCTTTATAAGGGTGGTGTAGTCAGGTAAGTTTTTCCCACACTCAGTGCACGTATTTTTTCTCATTCCCCTGAGGATTTCTTGCTGTGTTGTGGTTTCCTTGATGTTCTTCTGAGTTCCCCGACAGGAAATAAATTTACCCACTTTCTCCCCTGGCTGGTTTCTCTGCTCTCTCTCTGGTCTGTGCTGAAACTCAGAGGATTGTCCTTGCTCATGGCTCCTGGACACATTGCTTCTCAATCTTTGTGATAATTCTGTGAGTTTATCCATTTGCTCAACATTTTCCTGCTGAGAATTCTGCTCCTCTTTCTCACATACCATCACATCACCTGCTGTGACAGAGACAGAAACCTCAAACAGGGATGGAAAGGGAAAGACCAAACCAAACAAGTGCTGTAGAGAGGTCAAATAAAAAGAATTAGGAACTGAACTCCCCCAATCTCTCCCTCCCTCCCCTCAAATGTTGTAATAGGATTTTGTGTTTGTATTTTATATAATTTAGAATGAAGGATAAAGAATAAGAATGTAGCATGCATTGGTGTAGGATTTGATCATATTCAAAAAGGGTGACTGGCAGGATAATAGAAAGGAATGGCCTAAAGAGCCAATGGGTAGAGATACATAAGCCAGAATCTGGACTGATTTCAAGACAGTAACAGACTTTTGAAGGTCACCAATTTGTTGCAAGTGTAGCATTTTAAAATAAGTAAAAGAATGTCATGATTGTTTTCTTTTGCATTGCCATTTGATGTTCCTGTTCAAAATGTCGTGTGTACATTAATTCTGTTGGGTGTGTGAATGAGGAATGTATGTTTTGAGAGATAAGTGTGAAGGCCATTGCTGAACCAGATGTATGACGGAGACAGATGCAAGGGCACCAGAAGGCTGCAACAGGCCCCTATTTAAATATCAGAGGGGGGCAGATTGATGACTCTGAAGATGAGACAGGCACCTATCAATGGGGACAAGACAGCTGTGATCAAAACCAACATGGGATAACTCCTTAAGGAACTTGATGAAAGAACAGCGGTTCTCAAACTGGGGGTCGCGAGCTGCCGACGGCTTCCGCGGCAGCTCCAAACGCAGGAGCGCGTCCACCAAAAAGCCGCTGAAGTGAAAGCTTCCGCTGTCGGTGGCATTCTGGCAGACACAGAGAGGAACGCTGTGTGTCTGCCAGATTGAACACTTCCGCTTTCGGCGGAGATGCAGTGTTCCTCTCTGTGTCCACTGAAACGCCGCCAAAAACGGAAGTGTTCTATTCGGCGGCATTTCAGCACATATACCCCTGGGGCGCGACAGGACGCGAAAGATCTAAAAGGGGGCGCTGAACAGAGAACTTTGAGAACTGCAGTGAAAGAACAAGATAAAGGATAAAAAAGGACAATTTAAGAAAACAAGCGCTTGTCAAACAATAATTGATTACAGCATGATGGTGCAAAAATCATTGGTCCAAATGAAGAAAAATCAGTCTATGAAACTTTGGGTTCATTGTGCCAAGACTTCCCCAGACAGGCAGAAACTGGCTTCTCCTACCTGTGATCAACCTAGCTGGATTAATCCGGACTCTGGACTAGTAACTAAAACATCGACTGGTGGGACAGTGTATGTGTGCGGTGTGATTGAACGCATACACTAATTGTTATATCTTCAATAAACGTGGTGTATTGCCTTTTCCCCTGAAAAAGATCCCGTGTGCTTCTTACAAACATAACAAAAATAGGGGAGAGCAGGGGATCAATTTGGCCTTCACATCCTCAGGAGGAAGGGAGGAAGCTACTGCTTGGTGTCTGCTAGGATCTATAGGAAGCCATGAGCTATATTTACCCTGAGGATACGACCCCCTTCTAGGGACAATAATGAACTGAGAGACCTCTCAAGGGCTTTGTAGGGCATTCCAGATGTTTCCTTCAGGCACTTACACATTCTGCGTTGATTTAATGCTTCCTCACCTGTGCAGGGAGCTCTCAAGATCTCTTTTTCTTCTGAACCATGGAGGTCTGGGATCCCTGGCTCTTCCCCTTGTTCCAGCTGGGAAATGACATCAGGTTTGGAAACTGCAAACCCTGCTCAGATCAAAGAAAACAAAGGAGTTCAGTTGATTTCATAGGACTTGGTCATAAAAACATTCTATTAATTTAACTTCAGTATTTAGTGTGAGCTGGTGCGCCTTGAGTGGTCCTCACTGAAAATGCCAAGGTCAGGGCAGGCTGAAAAAGAGAGCAGAAACTCCCAAAACTAGTGGTTAACACTGAAGTTAAACTCACCGATCAGTCGCAAACTGTGCTTCTGATCCCCCACAATGGTTATCGAGAAGCTGAAAAAAGAAATCCCACAGCCCCCTTTATTGCGTTCCAGTTCTCTGACTCCCAATCAGCACCTAGGTCCAGTGGAGTGAGAGGTTATTTAAAAACTCCGCACACATAAACAAATGTTCTGCTGACCCCAAAGGGTCAGCCACATCACCAGGTCAGTACAGGTTAGGATCTCACACATAATACCACGCTGCCAGCCAATCCTTTAGCATCTAAACTAAAGGTTTATTATAAATGAAAGAAAGATGAAGGGATTTGTTAAATGGGAAAGCAGTCAGATTCAGAAATCTATATATCAGATTATTAGCAATATTGGTGAGTTGCTGGCTTGGAAAGTCCATCTGGAACACATTCACAGCTTGGATGGGTCTAGGGTGACCAGACATCCCAATTTTATCGGGACAGTCCCGATTTTAGGGGACCTGTCCCACGCCCCAACTGTACATCGGTTGGGACGCCCTTTGTCCCGATATCGGGACCGAGGGATTTTTTCTCCCTCTCCAACCACAGTCAACGGCAGCGCAGCTGTCAGAGCCGATGAGCTGGAGCCTCCAGAGCCGTCCCTATGCACCACTGGGTCCTAGTGTCCACTCTTCTTACTTTCCTATCCCTGTTCTGACCCTTCCTGCCACTCTCACAGCTGGCTGCTGGAGCCTGGTGAGTCTGGGGATCTAGTAGTTAAAAGTGAAAAAGCCGTAGCCTGCCAGATCTATTAACACAACACTGAAATTGTTCAAAGGGTAACGAAGCCATTTAACAGGCATTTGCCAACCCCAAGGTATATACTGACCGTTTCTGAATTTATTTACAAAAACAGTTGGGCATTACTGTAATATTTACTCAGAACATGTCAGTCTACAGGACCTTAGTTTAAAATCTGCTTTTAAAATATTTAGTTAGTGGGTTGTCGAAGATTATAAATTCACATCTCTAAAAAAAAAAATCCTTGCATAGATTTTTAGATGCACAATGTTTACCCTTAAATGTTTGAATCTTCAAACATATAGTTTTTTAAATAAATCTTTCAAAGGACCACCCTTACCTAAAATACACATTTTAATTTCTATAGTTAAAAAAAAACAACTTGCCTTCAAATCTTTCCTGTCTATCCCTTTCTTCTTCCAGATAGCTGGACAAAGAAAGTTTCCTTTCCTTTAATTCCGACTAACTGACGAACTAATTTTAAGAGAACCTCCAGCAAAATCAGTACCTTAGTAAGATATAAAATCCTTTGTAATGCCCAAAATCTTTGGAAACATTTTTTAAAGTTGGTGACATACCATAAATATGTCTAATGTCATGGAGACCACACAAAGTAAATTAGTGTTCCCTTTTTCTAAAAGCAATGAACATTGTTATGAACACACTAAACCTCCATGACTACTTATTTTAAAATAATGTCTTTGTTTCAATGAGTTAAATATGTAGTAATCTGGAACAATTACATTATGAAGGCTTAAGAGTACATTTAAAATATAAAATCAGCTTAGAAATACTGATTAAGAAAATGTAAACAGAGAAGAGCTGCATCACGTAGTCCATAATATTTAATGTTGTATGCAGCAAGATGGCCGAATCACCCTTACTACAAAGTTTTTGCAAACAAATGTCTGACAAACTTCAGGACATATCAAAAAAACCTGTGACTGACATTTTTTATTCCCAAGATTAGTGCTTTTAAGTAAGTACTTTCTGCACGAGGGAAAGGATACTGGGGTCTCTGCAGGGAACTGTGACTCTCTGCCACTGTGAGGTGGACCTCCCCTCTCCCCGCCACCAGGCTGCGAGCTCGGGCTGCCATTGGGCATAGGGGCACTAGTTTAATAATACTGCCTAGGGCCCCAAAAATCCTAAAGAGGGTCCTGGCCAGACCCTTCCCTTACTGTCCCCCCTCCCCCACAGCCTCAGTGTGCCACGAGGGCAGCGCTCTGGGGTCAGTGAGGCGACACAGAGTGTCGTTGCTCGTGTGGCATGGTAAAGGGGGCCGGGGCAGGGAGTCCCGAGGGCACTCAGGGTACAAAATATCCAGCTGTCAGTGGCTGAAGCTGGGGCTGAAGGCAGGACTCTGGGCCTCCCCAGTGACTGCAGCTGGAGCCAGAGCTAGAACTGTGAGCCTTCGCTCCCCGGCCCTGCAACTGGGTCTGACTTTGCGACCAGGATCCTGTGCCCCTGTCCTGCGGCTTCGGCTGGGGGCTGGAGCCGGAGCCCTGTTTCTACAGCCCATCTTTCAGCTTCCTAGGGCTTCGTGCTCCCTCTCATGGCTCTGGTCAGTGCTGTGCACCAGTCTGTCGTGTCTCCCTCCCCCTGCCCCCCAACTTGTGTGAGCCCCCCGCTCTCGCTTGCCCAATGTGTCCTGATATTCTACTCTTGCAATCTGGTCACCCTAGATGGGTCCTTTGTTCCAGTCCTTTGTTCCAGTCCTTTGTTCAAGGCTTCAGTTGGTAGAGAAGTTGCTCCAATGTAGGAAGAGGGATTGAAGGCAAAATGGAGATGATGCAGCTGCCCTTTATGTTCCTTTTGCCATGTGACTTGTACTTCCTGTGTCCCAAACACAAGCTTCCCACAGCACATGGCATGGAAAAGCCTTGATGTTCTCAGTACACAGGCATATCCCTGCATGTCTTGCTGACTCTGTAAGAATGCACAAAACATTGTGACGGTAGACTGCTAGGGGCGCTCTCATTCTTGACTCCAGGAAAGGAAGGGGTGCTCACCACCACCCCCCACTCCTGGGAGGGAAAGGGTGCTTATTCCCCCCCCACTCCTGGAAAGAAAAGGGTACTTTCTGCCACTGTTATCAGTCTTTGCCCTGTTATCGCATATTTCCCATGCTGAAAATGGCTCTCACGGTTTGCTTGCCTTAAAATGAAACACCTGCTCGTATTCTGTAATATTAACAAAACAAAAACAAAGTATTAGTTATTCATAAGGTATGCATAAAATGCAAATGTTCCTGTTATTTTTCTGCCTGTGTGCCCACACGCATTGGGCTTCTTCCCCGAGCATCGAGTCCCCGTTTTAGTAGCAGCAACGAAGGAAACCCCCGTTGCGGCTGTGCCACTTTGCCTTCAATAAACTCACTACTTCTATTCAACAGCTGTGTGTGTGCTTCACTCCTACGGGACACAAAACTACCCTGCAACAGACTCAATAGGTTTATCTCCTCGGTCCTTTCCGTGTGTTCATAGTACAGCTGATGACCCTGAATGGGCCATCAAACAGGCTTGGCAGTGCTGATGCCAGTATGTCTGGGGATGTCACCCAGAAACACTGCACAAGTCTGGAAATACAGATATACCCTACATAGCTATAACTCACAATACAAAGGTGATACAAACATAGAAACAAAATCATAATACTTGGAAAATCATAACATTTTCACTGACACCTTACATGACATATCATTGCAATTTTATCATATTGGTATTAATAAAATAAAGCGTCTCACAATTCCATACAGTGTCACACTTAATAAACCAGTGAATTCCCAGGACAGCTCCCCAGGTCCTTGAAGATGTGGAACACTCGGCTTATGAGGAATTGAAATACCCACATATCTGCTGACAATACACACCGACAGACACTGTGTAGAGGCTGAGAGAACTGGGATTGTTTAGTCTACAGAAGAGAAGACTGAGGGGGGATTTGATAGCTGCTTTCAACTCCCTGAAAGGGGGTTCAAAGAGGATGGATCTAGACTGTTCTCAGTGGTACCAGATGACAGAACAAGGAGTAATGGTCTCAAGTTGCAGTGGGGGAGGGGAGATTTAGGTTGGATATTAGGAAAAAGTTTTTCACTAGGAGGATGGTAAAGCACTGGAATGGGTTCCCTGGGGAGGTGGTGGAATCTCCTTCCTTAGAGGTTTTTAAGGTCAGGCTTGACAAAGCCCTGGCTGGGATGATTTAGTTGGGGTTGGTCTTGCTTTGAGCAGGGGGTTGGACTACATGACCTCCTGAGGTCCCTTCCAACCTTGACATTCTATGATTCTAAGATAGCATGGATTGTGAGGTATAATTTGAAAACACAATCTACTAAATAATATCCTCTTGTTAAAATACGTGTAGCAACTGTATGTGAAGTGATGAAATTTTACTGTACCATACTACTGAAAAAGTTACAATTCTGGGGAATACCCACAGCCCAATTCCCCAGAGACAGCAAGGTAAACAGCTGGTCAAATAGCCATTCACCAGCAGTGGGAAAGTGTGAAGAAGACATTTACATTCCTTCACAGGGACTACTTGAAGCTCATATCTACAACAGACAGCCTGTCACCATGACTCAGCTGAGAACTGAAGTTGTTTCTAGTACAAAGGACTGAATGATAAAAAGAGGTGAAGAAAATGCTTGAGACTCTCTCTCCTCTTTCCCTCTGCTCATGACAACTCCTGAAGAATTGAACTTGGACACCAGGGGTGGTTTAGGGGAAGTCCTGGCTGAAAAGAAAGCCAGCCTGTCTTTGCAAATGGTGAGAGAAACATTTGCTTTCAATATGTTTTAGCTTGTTAATGGAGACATTAGTTTGTGTTTTATCTTGCATTTCTTTTGCAAACAATTCTCACTTTTATGCCTCAATACCGGTAGTTACTTAAAGTATTTTTTTCTGGTAGTTTACAATCTTGGTTTGTTGTTTTATTAAACCAGTGCATTTGGATTAAACTGTGTTGGAAACTCCATTTGGAATAACAAGGCTGGTGCATGTCATTTTCCACTGATGAAACGACAGAGCTCATACGAGCGTGTGTTGTTCAGTAGTGTGCCGGACAGTGCGAGATGCACATTTCTGGGGGGCAGTCTGGGACCAGATAATTTTCTGAGGTTCTCCTGTGGTGTACTGTAATTCGGGAGTCCCCGACTAGCAGCTCTCTATACAGAGCAAGAGACATGCTGGAGACTGTGTTAACTGCCCAGGAGTGGCTGCTCTCACAGTAAAGCAGAGTAAAAGGCACCCCAGCTTGGGGAACTGAGGGGACACAGCTGTTCAACAGTCCAGATTGTACTCTGGTTAATGTCACAGACACTCTATTTCAAAGAGGCTCCTTAAACCCAGAGAATGGAATGGCATGTCCCAAAAAAGTGAAGTTCCCAGACACAGGGAACAGAGAAGTCCAGAGACAAAGAGAAAGTCCTGGGGAAGCTGGGAGCAGTAAGTATGGGTTGGTGGGGTTCAGTGGAGAAAGGGAACAGGAAAGGCAAGGATATTACTGAATGCAGGATCTCAACAGTACTAGGATAGCACATATTGCAGCTCATTAGAAAACATAATCCCAATTATACATATAAAATGATGGGGTCTAAATTAGCTGTTTCCACTCAAGAGAGGGATCTTGGAGTCACTGTGGATAGTTCTCTGAAAAGATCCACTCAATGTGCAGCGGCAGTCAAAAAGCAAACAGAATGTTGGGAATCATTCAGAAAGGGATAGATAAGACGACAGAAAATATATTGCCTCTATATGAATCCATGGCACACCCACATCTTGAATACTGCATGCAAACATGGTTGCCCCATCTCCAAAAAGATATATTAGGATAGGAAGAGGTTCAAAAAAGGGCAAAAAAAAATGATTAGGGGTATGGAACATCTTCCGTATGTGGAGAGATTAAAAAGACTGGGACTTTTCGGCTTGGAAAAAGAGATGAAGGGGGGTGGGGTATGAGAGACGTCTAGAAAATCATGACTGGTGTAGAGAAAGTAAATAAGGAAATGTTATTTACGTCTTCTCATAACACAAGGACTAGGAATCAACTAATGAAATTAATGGGCAGCAAGTTTAACAGAAACAAAAAGGAATTATTTCTTTGCAAATCACACAGTCAACCTGTGGAACTCTTTGCCAAAGGATGTTGTGAAGGCCAACACTATAACACAGTTTTTTAAAAAAAAGAACATGATAAATTCATGGAAGATAGGTCCGTCAATGGCTATTAGTCAGGACGGACAGGAATGGTGTCCCTAATCCAGGGGTGGGCAAACTTTTTGGTCCATGGGGCACGTCAGGGTTGTAAAATTGTATGGAGGGCCGGGTAGGGAAGGCTGTGCCTCCCCAAACAGCCTGGCCCTGCCCCCTGACTGCCCCCCCACCTCAGAATCCCTGACCCATCCAACGCCCCCTGCTCCTTGTCCCCTGATTGCCCCCTCCAGAGACCCCTCACCCTAACTACCCCCCCCAGACCTCACCCCCTATCTAATCCCGCCTGCTCCTTGTTCCCTAACCATCCACTCTCGATAGCCCCCACCCTAACTGCCTACCCTACTCCTTGTCCCCTGACTGCCCCACAGGACTCCCTTCCCCTTATCCATCCTCCCCGCTCCCTATCCCCCAACTGCTCCTCCAGAACCTCTGCCTCATCTAACCCCCCTCACCCCTGCTTTCTGCCCCTTATCCAACCTCCCGGCCCCCTTACCATGCTGCTCAGAGTCTTGCGGCCCAGCCAGAGCTCATCCTTGCGGGAGAGCTGGGGGCAGCCTCTGCGACCAGGAGCTCAGTGGCTGGGCAAGGTGATCCCACGAGCCGGATGTGACTCGCGGGCCGTATTTTGCCCGCCCCTGCCCTAACCTCTTTTTACCATAAGAAGGGTGACAGGAGATGAATCACTTGATGATTCCCTGTTCTGTTCATTCCCTCTGGCGCACCTGGCATTGGCCACTCTCAAAGACAGGACACTGGGCTAGATGGACCTTAAGAACGACCACCCTGGGTCAGACCAATGTACTAGGGAATCTAGTGCGTCCAGTGTAATGGGAGGGAGTAGGAAAATCCCTGGGTGTGGAGAACACTGGGAAATTAGAAGCTGTAATTCAGGAGCAACAGACTCTAATTAGTCTGGAAAAGCAGACTGTGAAAAATAAGAATTGGAGTCATGTGACAATGAGGGACTCAAAAATCCAAGGCGCCTACAAAGAAGAGAGATTGTGGCTATTACAAGACTCTCCCTGTCTCAGGAAGTTTCACTATCAGCCTAGGCCATTTTCACATGCATGGGTGCAATCCAGATCTGCGAGGAGTTGTGTCATCTGTAATCCTGCGTGAGATTCAATGTTCTGCTGCTGGAGCTCCCACATCTGGATACCCACAACCAGCATTCAAGGACGCACTGAGTGTCTGTGATAAATAACTTTGGACCAGCAGCTCTGACTCCAGCACCTTCCTTGTTATACCCCAAGCACATTCTGGTCTGGGTGGATTAGGCTCAGGTTTTGAGAGAAGGCCAGAGGTAGGAACCTTCTGTTCGTTAACCTGGACCTAACCCCCAGTTTTACTTGAGCAAACAGGAGATATATGACAGACTGCCATACTGCTCCGCAGCTCACTTCTCAAAGTGTTCTGCAGCGGGGAGGGTCTCTGGTAGTGTGTATGTCACTGGCATACTTGGGTGATGCTGAAGCAGGACAGAGTAGAGATGGCACTGGGGGCCTAAAGTGAACTTTCTCTCTTCATTTTCCCTTCTACGAACCGAAAGGACAGGAATCCTTACCTAGTGAGGTCACATTCTCATAGTTCTCCTGCATGACGTCTCTGTAGAGGGCTCTCTGAGTGGGGTCCAGCAGAGCCCACTCTTCCCTGGTGAAATACACAGCCACCTCCTCGAAGGTCACCGGCCCCTGGAAGAGCAAGAGTCCAACACTCAGTACCTGCTGCCCCACTCACAGCCCAACAATTCACGGGGGAGAGGAGCCAATCAAAGGGAAGTTCTGGGTGGATCAGAATCAGAGTCCTACCTCCATCCCGCATAGAGCATTCTGGAAACAGCAGGGTGAAGGGATGAGGAGAGAGCCCCTCTTCTCTCTCAGCAGATTCATCACATGGCTACTAGCCACAGACTGATAGAATCATAGATTATCAGGGTTGGAAGGGACCTCAGGAGGTATCTAGTCTAACCCCTGCTTGAAGCAGGACCAACCCCAACTAAATCATCCCAGCCAGGGCTTTGTCAAGCCGGACCTTAAAATTCTCTAAGGAAGGAGATTCCACCACCTCCCTAGGGAACCCATTCCAGTGCTTCACCACCCTCCTAGGGAAAAAGTTTTTCCTAATATCCAACCTAAATCTTCCCAACTGCAACTCGAGACCATTACTCCTTGTTCTGTCATCCGGTACCACTGAGAACCGTCTACAGCCATCCTCTCTGAACCCCCTTTCAGGTGGTTGAAAGCAGCTATCAAATCCCCTCTCATTCCTCTGTTCTGCAGATTAAACAATCTGCAGTTCTCTCAGCCTCTCCTCATAAGTCATGTGCTCCAGGCCCCTGACATTTTTGTTGCCCTCTCTGGACTCTTTCCAATTTTCTCACATCCTTCCTATAGTGTGGGCCCCAAAACTGGACACATTACTCCAGATGAGGCCTCACCAAGGTCAGATAGAGGGGAACGATCACATCCCTCGATCTGCTGGCAACTTATACAGCCCAAAATGTTGTTAGCCTTCTTGGCAACAAGGGCACACTGTTGACTCATATCCAGCTTCTCATCCACTGTAACCCCTAGGTCCTTTTCTGCAGAACTGCTGCCTAGCCATTTGGTCCCTCGTCTGTAGCAGTGCCTGGGATTCTTCCGTCCTAAGTGCAGGACAGGAGATGGCTACAGAAGATGGAGCCCCTAGCATAGTCCAGGGAGGGCTTCCTACCAGGGAGCTCTAACACCCTCCTCATTGTGAGGAGCTGGATATGAAGGGAGGGGAATCTCCCCTAAGCCAGACTGGTGGGTGCTCCCTTCATATCTCATAGCACCTGTTGGTTACTCGGGTCACACTCCCACACTACGAGTCTGGTCAGTTCTCCCAAGCCCATGTAGGTGGGTTATTTTCTGTTCAGCAAATTACGGCATTTCCACCTCAGAGCCTCATGGGTCTGTTCCTAGAATCTAGGCCAGGGGTGGGCAAACTACGGCCCACAGCGTCATTGCATCCGTCCTGCGGACGCCGCCCCCGGCTCCTCCCCCCCCCACAAGCCAGGGCGCAGGCAGCACTCCAGCGGCTGGGGCTGCGTGCTACCCCCTCCCCTGTAGTCGCGCCGTGCAGCCAGCGCTGGGCAGGTGGAGGGGGGGAGAGGGCGTGGCTGTGCACCCCCCAAACCACACTGCGCGGGCTGCATTCCAGGGGCCAGGGTTGCGCGCTCCCCCTCTCTCGGGCAACGCAAACCCCTCTTGGTAAGGGGGTTGGGATGGGGGGCTAAGCTGTGGGGGCAATCAGGGGACAGGGAACAGAGTGGGTTGGAGAGGTGGTAGGGCACCGGGGTGGTGGTCACGGGTGGGGGAATCTCTTGAGGGGGCGGTCAGGGAGCAGAGGGTTTGAATGGAGCGTGGGAGTCCCAGAGGTCTGTCAGGTGGCGGCGGGTGGGGGCGGGGTTTGGGGCAGTCAGGGGACAGAGGAGTTGGGTAGGGGGTAGGTCCTGGGATGTGGTATGGGGTGAGGTGTCTCTGGAAGGGGCAGTCAGCGGACAATGTCAGGGGTGGTTGGATGGGTCAGGAATTCTGAGGGGGCAGTAAGGGGGCGAGAATTGGGACGGGGCCGGATTGGGGGCGGGGCCTTCCCTACGCAGCCCTCCATATAATTTTGCAATCCCAATGTGGCCCTCGGTCCAGAAAGTTTGCCCACCCCTGCTCTAGGCCATTTATTAAACAACTCCCAGTAGATTTATCACACCCTGTCCTCCTCCCTTTCTCCACCCTCTGCATTTCCTGCCTTGCTCCAACCTCCAGACCTTCCCATCTCCAGTGTACTTGCTGTCCCTCTTCCTCCTGCAGGAACCCACCAGCAACCCCCCAATAATCCCTACCTGAGCTGGCTCCTCAGCCATTTCTCCCCCATCTCCTTTTCCCTGTCTGGTAGGAAAGTCCCATTCCTGGGTTGTTTGCTCCCCCATGGCTGGATTTGCTCCTGCAATTGCGAATGGGAGGAGAAATGGGACTGTTTGTGTAGAGTCATTTTAATGCCAGACTCCAGCATTTTCCCTGGGTTTCCTTCAAACCTCCTGGAGGTTTAAAACAAATTCAAGGAAGCTCTTTTTCACAGTCAACCTGGGGAGCAACTTGCCTGAGAAGGTTTTGAAGGCTAGGCCTGGTAAAAGGATTTAAGAGAGGTCTATGGAGGTTAAGTCCATAAATGGCTGTTAGCCAGGATGGGTAAGGAATGGTGTCCCTAGCCTCTGTTTTTCAGCAGGTGGAGATGCATGTCAGAAGATCATTACCTGTTAGGTTCACACCCTCTGGGGTACCTGGCATTCGCCACTGTCGGTAGACAGGATACTGGGCCGGATGGATCTTTGGTCTGACCCAGTATGGTCATTCTCATGAGGTTCTGGTTCAGAATTTAGTATTGAGAGGGGCTAGAGCTGCCCTATGGGGCTTGTACCAGCTGGGGAAAGTCAACACCTGGGCTGGGCAGAGAAGCAGCTTTAAGTCACAGAAGCCCCACTGGGAGAGCAGAAGCTGCTAAACCTGGTCGCTCAGATCACAATGGAGGCTGCAGCGTCTGACACAACAACCCAAATCCCAATATCCTGAGCAGAGAGGTGCAGAGTGTTTGAGCAGCCTTCCCTCCTTTAGCTCTCTTGGGAGAGCAGCTACCAAGAGCCCCTCTCACAGGGAGAATTGCTGATCTCATTTGCCCCACCGTCCATCTGGAGTCACTCCTTGTCTTTCCAGGCAGTGACTCTGGATTAACAATGATCTCAATGAAACCAGATTTCAGAAAGAACGAGTCCAGAATGCTGTGGAAGAGACCACTGTGTGGCAGTGCTAACCTCCTTCCCCCCTCCCTCACCCCCCAGATCTAGGGCAAGGACTGGGAGACATGAATTTTTTCCCCATGGAACCAGAAGTTCCTGCAGTTTCCAAAAGGGGAGAAAAGCAAAAGCTGCGATTTCACCTCCGAGTGAGGGTGGATAGGAAGTGATCACAGTGACTGGGAGTGGCTGGGGAATGCCGGGCAGAGCTTGGAGCCCGGACTCTAGCACAAGATGATCAGAGAGAAGGAGCGAGGTCAGAAGCAGCCCCCAGACACCCCCCACTACCCAGAGCCTCCATCCAGCCCAGTATCCTGTCTACCGACAGTGGCCAATGCCAGGTGCCCTGGAGTGAGTGAACCTAACAGGTAAAGATCAAGTGATCTCTCTCCTGCCATCCATCACCCCCCTCTGACAAACAGAGAC
>ML677458.1:219915-256343 GCA_007922305.1 Dermatemys mawii | reverse complement strand
CCCCCCCCCATTGTTCCCTGCAGGGATTTGTCCTTGTTCCGGTGGGAAATCGTTCCCCTGGGTGATTTCTGAACTGGGGGGAGGGTCAATGGGCAGAGGCTGGGGGAGCCCGGAGACCCCAATACTTCTGGGCTGGGGGGGCCACTGTCTGCTGGCAACAGGGCCGGGGAAGACCCAGGAAGGGGAGGGAGGAGCAAGTGCCCCCCATGGAGAGGGCCCAGCCCCAGGTACTTCCCCCTCCCCACCCTGCCCAACCCAGTAGTCCCCTCTCCCCCCACTGCCCCACATCCCCAGACCTCACTGCCAGCCCCTCCCCACCTCCAGTGATCTCCTGACTCCAGCCCCGCTCCTTCCCCCTGCGAAAGTCACATCACCCAGGGCTCCCTGCCGGCCAATGTGAATGTGGGGCAAGAAGAATCCTTCCCGTTCAGTTGTTGATTGAATATCGCTATATAATCCCCATTTTTCTCCTCAAGACGTGATCAAGTCCAGCTCTCTCTGCCGAGGCAGAGCCAAGTATATGTAGATCAGGGTAGGCAACTTATGGCACATGCATCCGATGAAGCAGGTACTAACCCACGAAAGCTTATGCTTCAATACTTTAGTTAGTCTTTAAAGTGTGACAGGACTCCTTGTCACTTCTGATTTTCAGTGGCACTCACGCTGCCCAGATCTGGGGGGATCTGCATTTTAAATTAATTTTAAATGAAGCTTCTTAAACATTTTAAAAACCTTATATACTTGACATACAATAATAGTTTATTTCTGTGTTAAAGACTTATAGAAAGAGACCTTCTAAAATTATTAAAGTGTATCACTGGCACACAAAACCTTAAATGAGAGTGAATAAATGAAGACTCGGCACACCACTTCTGAAAGGTTGCTGACCCCGATGTAGAGTATCTCTGACAGAGGCTCGTCCTACCTGTTCTTAAAAACTTCCAGGGAAAGAGACTCCACAGCCACCCTTGTAAGACTGTTCCAGAGCTGAACTACCTTAGTTCTGGTGACACCCACACAGAGATTAGTGGTGAGCAGCTCTGGAGAGAGAGGAGCCACCAGTGAGTGGGCAGTTGGATAAATAGACTAAAGTTGGGAGGAGAAACATTGACATGTCCAAGGTCACCCAGGCTGTCCGTGACAGAGCTAGAAATAGATCCCAGTTCTAGCGCCACCGTACTGCTGTTTTTGGTACTAAAGGTCTCTGCCACACTGGTGGGTTAGGCACTGGTGCACACCATTATTAGACAGAATTTACACTAGTGCGTTCTGTCACTGATTCACCATGTCCCAGCTTGAAGGTTTGGTGTGAGGAGACAGTGACCTGACTGAGGTCTGGGGCTGGCTGAATGGTTCAGCTGGTAACGGAGGGGTAGCAGTGAGTGCTGGAGGTATGAGCCAGGAGCACAGCCCCACAGGACTGGACACTGACTTCTCCTGACCCAAGACACACACCCCCAGCTGTGTGCAGGGACTGCAGCTGAGCTGCGCTGCCAGGACAGCCTGTGTCCATCCCTGGACAAATCACCTCTTCCTCCCGCCTAATACAATGAGGTCTGGGGACCTTTTCAAGCTGCAGGTGATGGGGTCTGGAGTTACCGGGGTTTGGAGTTACCGGGGTCTGTTCCTGGCTTCGTCACTGGTGATCGTGGGGGAAGTCACAGCCCCTCTCTGTTTTCCTCCTGCCCATTGTCTACTAGAATAATTTTTTGCCACGTGCCTTTTCGTTGCCGTCAGTTATTTGAAAATTATATTAAAGTAACCAATAAGGATACATTAAATAACTAGGGTTTCGTGCCTTTTTCTCATTTCAAGTGGAAAATACACCACCTGTAGAATTCTAAATTAAGTAAATAGTTGTAGTACTGATGCATGGCTTGTGTGACAGTCAGATGAGCTCCTCTTCTGATAGGAGAGCACATAATTTTGCCATTCAGGGCCCCACGGGTGCAGGGAGAACAGAGCCATGGATTGGGAAGAGAAGGGGGGGGAGTAGATAATTCTGGGGTGCCAGGACATGGGGAGGGTGTGCGCAGGATTAGAGCTAAGAAGCAGCAGGGAGGGATGAGGTAATGAGAGATGAGGAGGGAACACAGGGAGCTCCCAAGGTGCCAGGAGGTGGTGTTGGCTGAGAGTAGTGAGAAGGAGAGGAGAGTGTGGAGGAAGGGCACCCAGGAAGTGGGTCAGTGGGAAGGAGGAGAGATTTGGGGATTTAGAACTGTGGGGGATCCCAGACCTTTAAACCCAAATCCCTACCCAGGCCTCGTTGCTTTACAACCTACGTTCCAGTTTTCTTTCTCTTCCGTTTCACTTCATTATACGTTTTTTCTCCAAATATTATTTTAACTCTTGACCTCCCCATCTCTGTGCACAGCAACCCTGGCCACCGATCCTGAGTCCTTGATGCACTCCTCCCTCCCACAGCACGGCCACTACCGAGACACAAATGGGCACTTTGTTGATGATGTCACAGCGTGGTAGTGTAACCTATAGAATTTTTACAGCTGTAACATTACGTACTGGGTACAACTTGCCCGTGTACATGGCTACTCAAAGTTAATTGAGAAGATGAAATTTGGTGAAACGCACAGAAAGTTGATTTAATACAGACAGTTGTAATTGAAATCATAGGCAAGGATGAATACACATAACAATAAGATAAGTCTAATAAAGAGGGTCTTGCACGGTGCATATTTACAAGTTACAGACACCATTGGAAACAAAGATCGAGGGGCAAATGAGACCATCAGAAGGGAGGCCCTGATTCAGTTTATACTATCTTGGGAACCTAACAAAAGGAAAAAATGGTAACTAGAAGAGGTATTTTATCCGTTTCCTTATGGTAAAAGTATGACTGTATACCATATCTGCTTCTTTACTCTGATTACAATAATGTCAATAGTTGCCCTAACCCATATGTGGCCTTTCGGAAATCCATTATTGAGCATCAAGCATTAATAGTCATGATTTACATCATTCATTTGTTAATAATTCTAATATGTGAATGTGTCAAACTGCTGAGATATTGCATAGCAACCTAATCGCTAAAGCCTGCCCCAAACTTCTTTCTTTCCAAATCCTGTGGCGTATTGCACCTGTTTGTGGTTCCTCGTTAGTCTTCCAAAATGAGGGTGCAAAATATCTGACATGGGCGTAGGCCTATTCACATAAATTCTAGACTTCAGCATAACTATTCCCACAAAGCCTCAACTTAAAACCCTTAACTGTAGCAAGCTTTGGCTATGGGTCCGTCTTTACTACCTGCTGGATTGGTGGGTAACAATCGATCTTTTGGTGATTGATTTATCACATCTCATTAAGACACAATAAATCAATCGCCAGCAGCGCCCCCATCGACTCCGGAACTCCAGTTTGCCACGAGGCGCAAGCTGGAGTTGACGGGGGAACGCACCGCTGACCACTGCCGCCATGAGGACGGCAGGTAAGTTGGCCAAAGATATGCCAACTTCAGCTATGTTATTCACGTAGCTGAAGTTGCATATCTTCGGTCGATTCCGCCCCCGCCTCTCCCGTTCCAACTGTAGACCAGCCCTACGTTTAGACTACTGCAGTCAGTCGACATACGTTATGCAACTCCAGCTACGTGAGTAACGTTTCTGGAGTCGACGTACCTTAGGTCAAGTTACCGCAGGGTCTACACAGAGTCTTGTACCCCCCTCTCTCCATCTGCAGCACCCCCAAGCTGTCTTCCCTCTAGGCTCCTTAAATCTTTGAACCTGTCCTTCCTGAGGTTGCATGGACCAGTTCTTGTTTCTTACTTTCTCCTTTTCTGGAAGAATTAGAGGCTGTTGCTCCTGAATTTTACTGTTTAATTCCCCAGCCTTCTCCACACACTGGGGGAGTTTAATTCTCCCTCCCATTACACCTGAGCCACTAGATGTCTTAATTTCCCAAAATGTGCTTTTGCGATGTCACAGTTCTGGGGTAGCTAAGCCTTTGACCTGCCTCCTCAAGGAATGTCCTCTCAGGTATCAGGCCTCTAGCCAGCCCCTCTCTATGGGTAGGGACCCACAGGCCTCTCCTTTTTGACCAGGGTTTAAGGATTGCAGCTTGTCCTCCACTGTGTTCACTGGACTAATGCCCACCTCCTGTGTTTTGCTTTCTCTCCTAGGGCTGTGAGCAGTGTGTGTGTGTGATAGAAGGAGGAATTTTGGTGATACTTCTATGATGCCAGTACACACCTCACTTTCCCTCTGTGATTGGTATTGCTGTGATTATAAAGAGCAGGAGACATGAGGTGTTTTGTCACACAGCTGGCATGGGGTGATATGAATGGGTCATTAAGGACTGGCTGGGACCAACCTACATCAATGGAATACCCGACAGAAACAAGGGAATAATTGTCACCTCTCCATGGGAGGATCTCAGCTTGGTTGAGTGAAGCATATGTGGACTTGTTATGTTTTTGGGAGCAGGAAGAACTGGGCTGGCAGATGCAGGGAGCTCTACCGGAGCAAAGACAAATGGACAGGCACAGTGAAAGGAAACCAAAACGTTTTCTACAGCACCATGGCTCAAGGGCATTGGCCAGTATGGATTATACTGTCGCCTTTGCTTCTCTGTCCTAATCTAAGGACTTTCCAATGCTGTGTTTTGGTTGATTAATAACCCCTGCTATGTTTTAAAAGTCTGCCCAGGGTCACAGCAAAAAGTTGCTCTGTGCATTGAACGAGGAACAGTCTCAGAACAGGAGTGTCGTTCAGCTGGACTTGCTGGCAGATCTCACAGGTTCACATAGGAGTGTTGAAGCCAGAGGCTCAGTGTCAAGTGTTGAAGCTATAAGGCCAATCCCTGTGGAAGAATGGGACCAATTGGGGATGTAGTGCACTCAAGGGGCATCTCCCAAGGACTGTTTGAAATCCAGGGCATTGCACAGATTCTATGGATCTGTGACAGTGTCAGTGGGCCTTATGGGGAAAAGATAGAAAACAAGAAAAGCATCGAAACATGTATTGACCATCGCCCCTTCATCAGTCCTCTTGGGAATCCCTGGTCATTTATGAAATGTATTAAAACTTTCCTTAAAAGCTTATCTCTTGGTTATCAGGTCATGTCAGGGCTTGGCTACACTTGCAGATGTAGAGCGCTTTGGGTTAAACCAGCCTTCGGAGAGCGCACCAGGGAAAGCGCTCCAGTTTGTCCACACTGACAGTGGCAAGCCCACTGGCATGGCCACATTCACAGGACTTGCAGCGGCATTGGGAGCGGTGCATTGTGGGCAGCTATCCCACAGAGCACCTCTTCCCATTCTGGCGCTGTGGCTTGTGGGAAGCGGGTGTGGGACATTCTGGATCCTGTCCCAACGCCCCGTGATGCATCACTTTGCATCCCAGCAATCTCTGTGTTTCCGACCACATTTGGTGCCATCTTTCAGTGGTTTCTCTCTTCCCTTTCAGTCTGCGGTAATGGAGCCCAAACTGCTGAGGGGCATTCTGACAAGTCTCACAAGCACGTCTTGTTTGGCAGTCGAGTTACTCCTTAAGATCCAAAATGACACCGAGGTGTCCGACTATGATATCAAGTCGCGTAACGCATACGACACAAAATTGCTTGTCTCATTCACGAACAAGCTCTCCACCAAGGAACACTGCTTTTGGGCTCGGGAAACAAACGCTGAGTGGTGAGATCACATCGTCATGCAAGTCTGGGATGAAGAGCAGGGGATGCAGAACTTTCGGATGAGAAAAGCCACTTTCATGGGACTGTGTGCTGAACTCGCCCCCACACTGCGGCACAAGGACACGAGATTGAAAGCTGCCCTGCCAGTGGAGAAGCGGGAGGCTGTTGCAGTCTGGAAGCTGGCAACTTCAGACAGCTACTGATTGGTCGCTAACCAGTTTGGAGTGGGAAAGTCGACTGCTGGAATCATGTTGATGCAAGTTTGCAGGGCCATTAATCGCATCCTGCTCAGAAGAACCATGAGTCCAGGTAATGTGCCTGACATTGTGGCTGGGTTTGAGCAAATGGGTTTCCCTAACTGTGAAGGGGTGATAGATGCGACGCATATTCCTATTCTGGCACCAGACCACCTAGCCTCTGAGTACGTTAACTGAAAAAGGTATTTCTCCATGGTTCCCCAGGGACTTGTGGATCACCGTGGGCTGGCCTGGAAGGGTGCATGACGCATGCATCTTTCAGAGCACTGGCCTGTTCAAGAAGCTGTAAACCGGGACTTCTTTCTCAGACCAGAGAATCACCACAAGGGAAGTTTAAATGCCCATTGTGATCCTTGGAGATCCTGCTAACCCTTTAATGCCATGGCTCACGAAACCCTACACAAGGAGCCTGTACAGCAGCCAGGAACGGTTCAACTACAGGCTGAGCCGGTGCCAAATGACTGTGAAGTGTGCTTTTGGTCCTGTGAACGGCCACTGGTGCTCTCTTTATGGGAAGCTGGACTTGGTTGAAGACCGCATCCCTACACTTATATCTGTGTTCTGTACCCTCCATAATATTTGTGAAGGGAAGGGTGAAAGCTTCATTCAGGCATGGGCCTCAATGACAACCCTTATCCATTGCACTCCACCCCCCTCAACATGCCTTATAACCATCCTGAAGTGCAGTACTCAGTGCACAGCACTGAGTACAGGATTCCAGAGGTTTTTTTTAATAAATGAATTATCTTTTCAATAAATGGAGTTTTTTGCTTTATGCACCAATAAAGTATGTTTTCAAAGTCAAATATACCTTAGCCCAGGACAGCAACGAGCACTGCAAATCAGTGTACCAACACAGCCACTGCACTTAACTCCCGTGCAGAGCACCGGACATTACTTTTGGCTGTCAGCCTCAAATTGCTCCTTCAAGACATCTCTAAACCTTGCAGCTTCACGCTGGGCCCCTCTGAGAGCCCTGCTCTCTGGCTGTGCAAATTCGGCCTCTAGGTGTTGAACCTCTGAGGCCCATGCCTGAGTGAAGCTTTCACCCTTACCTTCACAAATATTATGGAGGTTACAGCATGCGGAAATAACCGCGCAGATGCTGCCCTCTGCCAAGTCTAGCTTCCCATAAAGACAGCGCCAGCGTGCTTTCAGACGTCCAAAAGCACACTCCATAGTCATTCAGCACCGGCTCAGCCTGTAGTTGAACCTTTCCTGGCTGCTGTCCAGGCTTCCTGTGTAGGGTTTCATGAGCCACGACATTAAAGGGTAAGCAGAGTTGTCAAGGATCACAGTGGGCATTTTGATTTCCCCCATGGTGATCCTCTGGTCTGGGAAAAAAGTCCTGGCTTGCAGAGTCTTGAACAGGCCGATGTTGCGAAAGATGTATGCATCATGCACCTTTCCGGGCCAGCCTGCGTTAATGTCAATGAAATGACCCAGGTAATCCACAAGTGCCTCGGGAACCATGGAGAAATACCCCTTTCAGTTAACGTACTCGGAGGCTAGGTGGTCTGGTGCCAGAATAAGAATATGCGTCCCATCTATCACCCCTCCACAATTAGGGAAACCCATTTGCTCAAACCCAGCCACAGTGTCACCCAGAGTCACAGTTGTTCTCAGCAGGATGCAATTAATGGCCCTGCAAACTTGCATCAACACCACTCCAACGGTCAACTTTCCCACTCCAAACTGGTTAGCCACTGATCGGTAGCTGTCTGGAGTTGCCAGCTTCCAGATTGCAATAGCCACCCGCTTCCCCACCGGCAGGGCAACTCTCAATCTCGTGTCCTTGCGCCGCAGGGTGGGGGCGAGTTCAGCACACAGTCCCGTGAAAGTGGCTTTTCTCATCCGAAAGTTCTGCAGCCACTGCTCGTCATCCCAAACTTGCATGACAATATGACCCCCACCATTCAGTGCTTGTTTCCGTGCCCAAAAGTGGCATTCCCCGGTCGAGAACATGGCCGTGAATGAGACAGGCAATTTTGTATCGTATGCATTACATGACTCAATCTCACTATCGGACTTCTCACTGTCATTTTGAATTTTAAGGAGTAATTCCACTGCGAAATGAGATGTGCTGGCGAGACTCGTCAGCATGTTCCTCAGCAGTTTGGGCTCCATTTCGGCACACCAAAATGGAAGACAGAGCACGCCGCACAGAAACCGTTGAAAGATGGCGCCAGAGCTGGACGGAAACACAGGGATTGCTGGGATGTGAAGCGATGCATCATAGGGTGTTGGGACAGGATCCAGAATGCCCTGCACCCTACACCCTCTTCCCACAAGCATCAGAATGGGAAGAGGTGCTCTGCGGGATTGCTGCCCATAATGCACCACTCCCAGTGCCGCTTCAAGTGCTGCGAATTTGGCTATGCTAGTGCGCTTGCCGCTGTCAGTGTGGACAGACTGCAGCGCTTTCCCCGGTGCGCTCTCCGAAGGCTGGTTTAACTCAAAGCACTCCACATCTGTCAGTGTAGCCAAGCCCACAGCTGTTTCTCCCCAAAAAGTCTGTCGTCTTCGGACTCCTGAAAGTGGTCAGATCGGTCACTGCTCTTTTCTGCGTGGGGCAAAGCTTCAAAAGATGGAGATCTGCATAAGCAGCCTTGGGACCTGGCATTCATCACTCTTTAGTGACACCAGATTGCACAGGAAACCCATCCCTCAGCCCTTCCTGGTATCGGCATCATAGTCTGTGAAGAATTCGTGTTTTCAGGGGCTGGCTCACGTATAGAGATAACAGTCATAACAGGGACCAGTGTTTGCTGGCAATGAAAGCAGAGTAATTGACAAACATGAGCAAGATATAATTCTTTACACCCTGAAAGTGCATTGTGGGAAGGGGAGAGGAGCCAGCTGTGTGGGGGAGGTGGGGCCCAGACACTGGGCATCGGGATCCTAGAGCCAGCTGTGTGGGGGAGTTGGGGCCCAGACACTGGGCATTGGGAGCCTAGAGCTGTCTGTATGCTGGAGAGATGGGACACGAACCAGCTGTGTGCAGGGGAGAGGAGCTGGGGAGAGGTGCTGTGGACACAGCCTAGAGTAGGTGAGAGCTCTGTCTGCTCTGTAGCATGACGAGGGAGCCTGGCATCCCACTCCCAAGTGCCCTGCCTGCCCAGGGGAAGCTCCAGAGTGGTTTTGCTGAGCCCAGACTTGTATGAGGAGCGAAGAAATTGGCAGCAAATCTCAACAGCAGCCAGCCCCCAGCTTCAGCCGTACACCCGTGAGAGGAGTCAGCCATCTCTGGGCAGAAATCTGAGGCAGGGGGAATGACCATGTGTGTCCTGCCCATACATTGTCTCTGCTCTGTACACTGGGGATGAGTCAGGAGTCTCTGGGCAGAAATCTGGGGGGTTGTGACGCTGACTTCCCCACCCACCCTCTGTTCAGGAATTCCGGATATGAAGGGTGATTCCAGAAATGAGGAGTCATTTCAGAAAAAAATGCAGTCGTAGTGACGATTTCCAGACAACACTGGCCCTAGTCATAACATTAAATACGATAGTCTCGAGACGTGTGCCTGTGTTGATCAGATCTGTCACTCTCCCTTCACGTAGTTCACTCTTCTGGTGGGTTCTATCTCTTCCTCCAATTCTGTGTCGTCCATTTAGATTGTATGGGCCATCTACTTTTCTCTGTTTGTACTTTGCCTAGCACAATGGGGACCCACGGTTAGTTGGCCCTTAGGCACTAAGGTCATGAATATGATTCATAATAATAACTCTCCTGCCACTTGGAGCCAAGGAAGCTGGCCTTGGGATGTTTCTACTTAAAAATGAGCTGGGGTTAAAATCATGGAATATTCCTTGTGACAAACGTCCCACAAATTCCACTGACCTTCCTTGTTTTCTTTGCCTTGAGCAGGGTTTCCAGTTTCTGAACCTGATTTGATCTTGCAGTTGGAACAAGGAGAAGAGCCGTGAGTCCCAGACCTCCATGGCTCTGAAAAAAAAGTGTTCCCAAGAGCTTCTTGCACAGGTGAGGAATTGGTTAAACCAACTCAAAAAATGTCCGTGAATATAGGAAATATTTGGGATGCCCTACAAAGACTTTGTGAGCTGTCCAAGTTCAGGATTGTTCAATGCAGATGTGGAATCATTAGGCAGATGTCACTCATGGCTTCCCACCTATCCTGACTGACAACTGGCAGCAGATCCCTCCCCAATCTTGCATTACCCTGAGAGTTCTGGTGAAATACGGGCCCAGAACTGATCCCTTCTTCTCTACCCTCTTGGGAAAGGTTTGGGGAGAATCAGTTCCTGATAGGTTTGATCTCTCCTGTACATATTTTGGTTTGTTCATCCCTATTTCCATGTATTTCTCTGAGATTTCCATTCTCTCTGGTGCAGAAAGTGACCTATGTCTGGATTCTCTCTTCGTTGGATGCATGCAGTGAAAGTATTAGCCCAAGAAAGCTTATGCTTCAATATGTCAGTTAGTCTTTAAGGGGACACAGGACTCTTTGGCGCTTCTGCAGATCCAGACTAACATGGCTGTCTCTCTGATTCTGGATTCTCTCTGTCTCCCATCAGGTGTTGGGATAGTGAGTGAGAATGAGGAGAAACCCCTGCAGGAAGATGCTGAGCAAGTAGAAACCCATGGAATGTTCTCAGGAAGATCCAGAGAGAATGATTCCAGGAGTTGTGCACTCCCCAAAAAAGCAAAAGCCTGTGAGAGTCAAAATTTCAATAGCCACTCAGACCTTGTTACACATGAGAGAATCAACTTGGAAGAGACACGCTACCCATGCCATGAGTGCGGGAAAAGCTTCCATCAGAGCTCTGACCTTCTCACACATCAGAGAATCCACACGGGTGAGAAACCTTATGGATGCCCTGAGTGTGGGAAAAGCTTCAATGGATCTTCAGACCTTATCAAGCATCGGAGAATCCACACAGGAGAGATGCCCTACACATGCATTGATTGCAGGAAAAGCTTCAATCAGAGTTCTCACCTGATCAGACATAGGAGAATCCACACGGGTGAGAAACCGTATGGGTGCTCTGAGTGTGGGAAATGCTTCAATCGGAGCTCACATCTTATCAGACATAGGATAATCCACACAGGTGAGAAACCTTATGAATGCGCTGAGTGTGGGAAACGCTTCAATCAGAGCTCACACCTTATCAGACATAGGATAATCCACGTGGGGGAGAAACCTTATGAATGCGCTGAGTGTGAAAAACACTACAAAGGTAGTTCAGCAGTCATCTCACATCAGCGAATCCACACAGCAGAGATGCCCTACACATGCTCGGATTGCGGGAAAAGCTTCAATCAGAGCTCTGACCTTCTCACACATCGGAGAATCCACACGGGTGAGAAACCTTATGGATGCTCTGAGTGTGGGAAAAGCTTCAATCGGAGCTCAAACCTCATCAGACATAGCAGAATCCACACAGGTGAGAAACCTTATCGATGCTCTGAGTGTGGGAAACGCTTTAGTTTGCACTCAGTCCTTATCAGGCATAGGAGAATCCACACAGGAGAGACGCCCTACACATGCTCTGAGTGTGGGAAAAGCTTTAGTCAGAGCTCAAACCTTATTAGACATCAGAAAATCCACATAAGAGGGAACCATAATAAATGCCTTGACTAGAGTCGATCGATTTTTTTTTTTTTTTTTAAATCACATTTGCTATTTCCCCCATAGTGATCTTTGCACCATCTTCACCAAGGTCTCTCAGCTCCCCCAGATGAGTTGCCTTCTTCTGCCTTTTGCAGCTCACCCTTCTTTGGGGTCAGTCCTATGATCTTTTCTATCAACTCCTTTTCTTTTGAGTCATGGGAGTGTGTGTCCATCCAACCAGGAATGTTCATCAGCTCCAGGTGAGAGAGAGAGGTTTGATCCCAACAAGCTACACTGAGGGTAAAACCACCTGTGCCGTACATCCACTAGGACTGTACATGGCGTTGGCTGCTCAAGTTAGTGATCTTGGTGTAAAAAGACAATTATAGTTGTAAAGCAGATGCAGTCCAGGTGCAGTGGTTGGTGTTAGCTTTCCCCTTCACCTGACTAAACTCCGTCACTTTTCCCAGTCTAAACAAACCCTGAGCATCATGGTTATACTGTTGCCCCACTTCAAAGCCATTGTGAGTTATCAAGTTCCCCCTTTGGGAACAAAATTTTTCATTCCCAGTTGCTCTGATGTTGTTTCACGTTGTGCTGAAGAGCAGATATTTTTACTACCATTTTCCTCACTTAAAATATATTGAACTATAACAAAGAGCAGGAACAGGGCAGGGATGCAGAAAAATGTTATTTCACCCTCTGTAACAGCAGAAGAAGATAGGGTGAGTCAGAGGGATTCCCTTATTCCCCATCATCATCCCAGTCCCTCTGTTGTTCATTTGATTAGGTCTATTTTTTCTGAAGGGCTGGGAAGACGATTGCCTAGTAAATGACTTGGAACTAAGCAAAACACTCATGCATTTGGCTCCCAAAGCAGTTGTGGCCCAAGCCTTTCAGGTCTCTCCTGAAGAGATCTCCTTCCTAATCAGATGTATGTTGCCTGTTATTTGGGAAATGGAATCCCTATCTAGATAGAGATGGGAAAAATGGAAGAGACATTTTTGTTCAGCTCACCCAGCCCATACATCTTAAACTTGTTGGCAAGAAAATCAAAAGCTTTGTTTAAGTCAAGATATATCATGTTCACTGCTTCCCCTGTATCCACAGAGCCAGTTATCTCATCATAGAGGGAAATCAGGTTGGTCAGGCATGACTTGCCGTTGGTGAATCCACGTTGACTGTTCCTGATCACCTTCCTCTCCTCCAAGCGCTTCAAAATAGTTACCTTGAGGACCTACTCCGTGATTTTTCTGGAGACTGAGGTGAGGCTGACTGATCTATAGTTCCCCAAATTATCCTTCTTCTCTTTTTTAAAGATGGGCACTATATTTGCCTTTTTCCAATCATCGGGGACCTCCCCTGATTGCCACGAGTTTTCAAAGATAATGGTCAATGGCTCTGCAATCACATCAGCCAACTCCTTTAGCACCCTCGGATGCATTAGATCTGGACCCATGGACTTGTGCATGTCCAGCTGTTCTAAATAGTCCTTAACTGTTCTTTCTCTACAGAGGGCTGGTCACTTCCTCCCCTTACTTTGCTGCCCAGTGCAGCAATCTGGGAGCTGAACTCGTCTGTGAAGACCAATGCAAATAATAATAATAATAAAAAAAAGCATTGAGTACTTCAGTTTTTTCCACATCATTTGTCACTGGATTGCCTCTCCATTTCATTCCCTGACCTTCTTTTTGCTAACATACCTACATAGAAGTTGACTTTGAAGCTAATCAGAATAGGTTCCATTTCAAATACAAATCATTAAAATCTATACTGGATCAATATTCTCTTCTACACTATTTCTCACACATATTCCCCCACCCCAACCTTGGGAGTGAGGTTTTACATCAGGACATTTTAGGAAAAAGGGGATAAGTTACATCACAGAAGCTTTTCAGGATTAGACACCATTTCCTGTATTACTAACTAAAAGAAAAACAATACAAGTTTTATTTTTCCAGTATAATTCAATTGATCACATAATTAAGTCTCTTCTTGAATAAAGAGTAACTTCATGTTTAATTTCATTTTCACTGGTAACAATATAACCTCAACGATTAAAGAATTTTCTCATATATGTTAGTTTTCTTTTAATCCCCCTTTCCACCAGTTAACCCTTGGGTACAGTTGTGGTTAGGGATTAGATACAGGCCTGGATCAGAATCTCTGTAAAATAACAGAGATGAGGTTTCTATTAAAAATAGCTATTTTTCTGCAGCCAGCTCACATTCAACACTGATTTCATCTTATGCACAGTTATAGCACCCACAAATGGTGACTTCAACAAAAACACCAGTTTTGTTTCCTCCACATCTACATCATTATGGACAGTGTCATGGGGTTGATACATCCTGTCACAGGGTGTGTGGCCATGTAAGAAGAAGGCACAGGTTTGCGGGGGGAAAGAAATCTGTCCCCTGGCTCAAAACAACTTGCCTTCAGGTGGTGACCCCATCCAGTGGTGGGTGCAGTGTGGGGCAAAGAGACCTGGGACTACCCTACTCCACCAGGTCCTGACCCAGGGCCTTGAGGAAACAATACTCCTGGGTTCAGGCATGATCTACCACTGCAACAGTCCTGTTCCCTGGGTTACTGTGACGTTAGTGATATAAACTGTAATAGTATTAGACCATTGTTGGAACCAAGGTCCTATAGTCACATCAAATCTTGGACAAAGGAGGACAAGGAGGATGTCTATAGAAAGGTTGTAATTTGCTGGTTATGATTATGCTGTCTGTAAGTGTGTGTCATGTTTGTATTTGAAGTTATGAATATTGGCTACATGCTTGTATCTCAATGGGCTTGATTCTGAGTTGCCTTAATGAAGCATTTAGCGCTGGAATAGGTTTCCTAGGGAGGAGGTGGAATCTCCTTCCTTAGAGGTTTTTAAGGTCAGGCTTGACAAAGCCCTGGCTGGGATGATTTAGTTGGGGATTGGTCCTGCTTTGAGCAGGGCCTTGGACTAGAACCTCCTGAGGTCCCTTCCAACCCTGATAGTCTATGCTTTGGTCAGCTTCTTGAGAAAGGACTATTTTCAGTCAGTGCCTGTAATGGAGCCTTCTCACCTCTCCTTCACAAATTAGTCGCAGACCACTTCAAAGTGCAAACACCAGCGTCCTTTTATTTGCAGCTTCGGTGCCTATCGCCATCTATCTACAGTTTTTTCAACCCAGCTCCCTGGGGGTCAGCTAGCTTCCCCAGCCAGCAGGGATCAACAGCCACCAAATCCTCCCTCTCCTGTGTCCCCCCGTTGCTTCTTTCCAGACAGCTTTATATAGCCATTAGGCGTGACACACTCAGAGAGCCCCAATTAATCCCTCTTAATTGGTGCTCAGCTAACGGGCCTGGCTCAGGACCTCCGGCCAGCCCCTGTTACGGTGCCCAATCAAGGAACACTTAACTGACAATGGACTTTGCGAGATGCCAGTCCACATCTGAGCTTTCCTGGGAACATTAAACTAACACATAAACAATGGCATTGGCCTGCAAAAATCTGACTCATTTATGGACATATGACTTGTCCAGGTGCCTACAAACTCCATCTTGTTGCTGTGACTTTGCACAGAGGAACAAAGGGGTTTCCGCCCACAACAGAGAGAATATAAAAGGCCCTAAAAGCCTCTCCATTTTGTCTTCAGCTGGCTCAAGAGATGGTCTCTCCACCCCAAAGAGATGCCTGAAATAAACTGGAACAAAGGACAGTAACTATGGGGTGTAAGTGATTGCTGGACCCAGGCCATAAACTACAACACCGATCTGGAAAGGATTGGGCCCAGACTAGGAAAGAGTCTGGTCTGTGAAAAACGCTTATTGGAACATCTGTGAGGGTGAGATTTAACTGTATTCAGTTTCTTAAATGTATTAGACTTATGTTTGCCTGTTTTGCTTTATTTTACTTGGTGACTTTCTTTGTTGTTAAACAGAGACTGTGAATAGCTTAGTCATTACACTAATTGAATGTATTTCCCTAGTTAAGTTTCTTTCACAGGTTCTTGTCAACTGTTACACAGATCCACTTGATTTTTCACTACAAAAGGGTTTTTTTCTCCTGCTGCTAATGGCGCATCCAAAGTAAACAGCCTCTTAGGATTGGTAGGGTAATTTCCAACTTTTTCCTGCTTTCTGAGTATATAAATGCATCTTACTTCTGTGTGCTCCATTCTATGCATCTGATGAAGTGGGCTATCGCTCACAAAAGCTTATGCTGAAATAAACTGGTTAGTCTCTAAGGTGCGACAAGTATTCCTCGTTTTCTCTATGGATACAGACTAACATGGCTGCTAATCTTAGACTTTTGTTCTGTCTGTTATTACTTGGAGCCACTTAAATCCTACTTTTTATATTTAATAAACTCATTTTTGCTTATTAATTAACTCAGACTAAATAATGAATACCTGGGGGAGCAAACAGCTTTGCATCTCTATCAGTGTTATCAAGGGCAGACAATGCATGAGTTTACCCGGTATAAGCTTTGTACAGAGTAAAATGGATTCATTTGGGGTTTGGATCCCATTGGGAGCTGGAAGTCTCAGTGCTAGAGAGAGGAGTACTTGCTAAGCCATTTTCAGTGACGTCTGTAGCTTTGGGGGTGTGGGTCAGACCCTGGGGCTGTGTTGCAGCAGATTAGCTCAACAAGACAGGGTTCCAGAGGCCTAAACTGCCAGAGAAAATGGGATCAGAGGTAGTCTCAGCACATCAGGTAACAGTCCCAAGGGGCTCTCTGTGACCAAACCCATCACACTCACTTCCCACCCTTCCTTCCAGTGTTGGTAATCTCCTGGCATCCAGCATCTCTTGGGCATTCTTGGGGGTCAACTGGGTGTCTGCAGGGGCCTGAGCGACCTGGGGGTCCAGCAGCTTCCTGGCAGGAGCTGATAACATAGGTTGGCTCTCCTCAGTTATTCCAGGCTGGGCTAAGCTGCTACCTTTTCTACGCTGTCAGACTATGCCCAGGAAGGGTGAGCGGGCATGGCCTCTTTAGCCCCTGGGTGCAGTTAACCCTAGCAGGGCTAGTGCAGGGTTGATGCACCTCATCAGAGACCGCATTTCCCAAATTTTGGGGTTAGCTATGAGATCTCTCCAGGAGTAACCTCCTGTAGGGACTAGATCACAAATGCTTTGGGAACCAAATACACGGGCATTTTGCCTAGTTCAAAGTCCCTTGCTGTGGAATTCTATCCCTGAATCACCTGACACAATATTGACTTAAGTAACTGAACTACACTGATCATGTGTGCTTACTTCCATCAGTTGGACTATTTGGTGTCTGCTGCTGTCCACTTTTTCTGAGAGGAGATTTAAGAACACAGCTGTTTCTTTGATAATATGTCCAATAGCTTGGAGTACTCTCTGCTGTTGACTCAACTGCATTTGAATTTTCTCCGTGTCATCATGCAGGGATAGAGGAAATAACAAATCTAAAGTAAGAAATGATAGTCATGTGTCTGAAATTTCCCGATAAATCTGAGCTACATTCTGTCAAACAAAACTAACATACAATTATATGACCAAGGAGCCTTCATGAAAGATACAAAACCTGTATCACAGAGGTAGAAGAGACTTTCATTTTTGTTTACAGTGAAATTCCAGAGTAGGTTACGTCTGATCAGAATCAGGATGAGAGATTCTCTCATGATCCTCTGAAACTTGCTTCACTTGGTGCTCTCTCATTAGTATTATTTACAAAAGTTTTAGCATCTGTCAGGATTCCCTCCTGACTCTGACCGCTAGGGTACAGCTGTGGGGACCCACATACAATATCAGGCTTGGAAGGGAACCTCAGATCTTCTAGTCCAACCTCCTGCTCAAAGTAGGACCCCTCCCCAACTAAATCAGCCAACAGATTTTTGCCCCAGATCCCTACATGGTCCCCTCAAGGATGGAATTCACAACCCTAGGTTAAGCAGGCCAATGCCCAAACCAGTGAGCTATCGCTCCCTTCTCTGAAAGACCCCCCCTAAGCTTAGTTTAGGTTAAAACTTCCTCAAGGCACAAATTTCTTGTCCTTGAACAATATGCTGCCACCACCAAGTAATTTAAACAAACATTCAGGAAGGGCCCCTTGGATCCCTATCTTTCCCATCTGGTTTGGGAACTGGAACCACTGGAGATGCCCATGTACTGGTAAAGGGGCAGATTACACCCATCTGCAGCATGTTTGGGATCTCCTGTTCTATAGCACTTTTAGCTTGAGGAGGAGCGATAAGATTGGGCTCTAACTGGGCGAGTATTACCTGTGTCAATGGAGTGATATGCCCATTTGGTCCATTCTGGGGTGGCTGAGACTATTGGTGCAAAGCTAGCGCACAGCTCCTTGATTTGCTGGCGCTGCATACGTCTGAGGTTCATTGAGAGGTTCACCTCTTTCATGCCACGGTCATTTTTTTCTTCGTAGTAGACACCTTTAGGCCACTCGGCGTTATTTGAGCTTCGTAATCCCTCACAGGCTAGGGGGAATTCTAGGCTACCCGTAGCTGTATGGTTATGACAGCATCTTCATAACGGGGGAAAAACAGCAAATCTGCCCAGAAGTGGCATTGCCAATAGAGGGGAAAAATGGGATTTGAACAGTGCTTGGGATCTATTACCTCAGTTTCCCTAGAAACCAACCCAGGGTTACTCATATTGGTTTTATTAACTGCTGCTATTGGGTCAAAGAGAAAAGAGATGGAGCTATTCATACCCTCACGAACCCACATACTCACACAGGCAGAGAGTTACCGGAGACAGCATAGGAAGCCGACAAGTCGAAGCATGATAGATCTGGTGTATCCGCCTGCGGTCACGGATCCAGGCCAGTGAGAAGATCAAAAAGAAGCAGCTGCTCATGTGCTTCTTTTTATGGAAACAGGGCGGCTCCCATCACGTACATGGAGTTTTTCTTCTGTGTCCATCATTAAAACGCATTCCCAGGCCTTGTTCCTTTCATGCATACCAGGTTCTTCTTTTCTTTACAGCACTCTGAGGTTGCTGTCAGGGCTGATTACATCAGACATGCCTGGCTCTTTTCTCCTTGCAGTTCCTCTCAGTCCAGTCCCATACACACTCTTCACACTCCCTTATCTCCCCCCCCCCACGCCCTTGTTCACACGCTCTCTGATCGTGTGATGGAATATTGCAAAGCTTGGAGGTTCATACAAGTGGTAACTGAAAAGGTTACAAAATTTAAAAGGCTATGCTAATAATAACTAAAGTTACAAAGTTTGCAAAAAGGTTACAAAACTTAATGATCATACTAGCAATGATTGAAACGTTACACATCTTACAATCGCATTCTACTGGATTGAGCGGCGGAATTACATAACAGGATCCATTTGTAATCTCCTTTCAGGTCTGTGACATGTTCCTCTCCCACCAGACTGACTCTGATTTAGGATCAAAGACATCCAAGCACCATTCCCAAGCAAGAACAGCTAAGAACACAATCTCACCGAACACTTTGGGAAGTGAAGGAATATGAAGGGGATGAACTCTGCATTGCTCAGACAGAAGGTAACAGTTCTGGGTGTAGTCCAGTGGGCCAGCTTACCTATATTATATTCATTGCTTTGTTATTCTGCTTGATTATATTTAGTAGTAACACAAGGAACCTACAGGCTTTTATCCTATAAGATTTGGCTTTAGTAGACATTGTGAGGCTTGCAGCCTATAACCTTTGGCATAGATAAACTTAGGTAACTCATAGGGAACTGAGAGTGCTATGCCAGAGGGGGGAATTTTGTCCAGAATACTGACATCAGCCACCCACAGAACACAGCTGACACCAACATCCAGAAGGTTTCAGACAGAACCTCCAACCGCAAAGCTGCCATGCAAGCAAATGGACGTGTATGCTAACAGCGTAACATCATACATATACTAACCTATAGAAAACAGACACCTTAAGGGGAGGAAATAAAAATAAGGACTTCTATTGAATATGCATTGGTCATGGTAGCGTCAATGTAACCTACTCTAAAAGTAACATCCCAGGGGCAGCAGATAGGTTGGAGAGATGGAGACTTTGGGAGGGGCCAGAATGACGGGAAGATGAAGATGATGATGAGAAAGATAATGGTTAAGTATGAAACATAAGGACATAAGTATGAACGTCCAAATGTACTTTCTGTATTATGTCTAGCTGTCTTAAGTTTGTGTGTGTATCTTTGCTAAATTATTAATAAATATATTTATATATAGAGTTCCTATAGTGTGTGTGTTTCACCTGTGTACATCGGGGTTCCCAAATTATATGATAATTTTATAATAATCTTCCTAGGCCTGATCTTGGGACAAGAACCCGTTAATCCTCAAGTTACACATATATACCTAATTTTGGGTCAGCTACAGATGGCACTCCAGATGGGACTCCAAGGAGTGCACCGGGGTAACCTCACTACCCGGGATAGGTAACTCACCTTTGAAAATTCTCATAGATTCATAGACTCAGAGGTCAGAAGGGACCATTATGATTATCTAGTCTGAAATCCTGCACAACGCAGGCCACAGAATTTTACCCACCCATTCCTGCAATATACCTCTCATCTATATCGGAGCTATTGAAGTCCTCAAATCTTGATTTAAGGACTTCAGGGTACAGAGAATCCTCCAGCAAGTGACCCATGTCCCCTGCTGCAGAGGAAGGCGAAAAACCTCCAGGGCCTCTGCCAACCTGCCCTGGAGGAAAATTCCTTCCCGACCCCAAATATGATGATCAGCTGAACCCTGAGCATGTGGGCAAGACTCACCAGCCAGATACCCAGGAAAGAATTCTCTGTAGTATCTTAGATCCCATCCCCTCCACCTTTCCATCATATACCACTAGGACCATCTATTAACATGGTTAAAGATCAAGTGCCAAAATTATGTTATCCCACCACACCATCTCCTCCACAAACTTATCAAGCTTCGTCTTGAAGCCAGATAGGTCTTTTGCCCTCACTGCTTCCCTTGGAAGGCTGTTCCAGAATTTAACTCCTCTGATGGTTAGAAACCTTCGCCTAATTTCGAGTCTAAACTTCCTGTTGGCCAGTTTATATCCATTTGTTCTTGTGGCCACATTTGTAGTGAGCTTAAATAATTCCTCTCCCTCCATGGTATTTATTCCTCTGATATATTTATAGAGAGTGATCATATCTCCCCTCAGCCTTCTTTTGGATAGACTATACAAGCCAAGCTCCCTGAGTCTCCCCATAAGCTCTAAATTCTAAATTAAAATTTAAATTAAAAGTCCAGGCAACCTCTCAGTCAGAAGGTGGTGCCTGTCAGAAACATGCACTGTAACTCAGGGCATGGCTACACTAAGCGCTCGATGTATCAGGGATCGATTTATGGCATCTCATCTAGACGCCATAAATCGACCCCCAAATCGACGCCTGTAGTCCACCAAGGCAAGAGTAGTAAGTGGAGTCGGTGGAGTCGACGCTCCACCGTGGGGACAGCCAGGTAAGTCGAACTGAGATACTTTGACTTCAACTACGCAAATAGCGTAGCAGGGAACTTCTTATTCCACTAAGCTGTCGTTCCTCTTTTCTGGTTCTTTGCCTTTAGTCTGTTGTGTCTGCTTTTCTTGGTAAGGAAGGGAAAACAGTAACACAGACAAACATCAAGGAAAGGTACATCAAAGTCGAGTTTTAATCATCAGGCATGCCCCAGACAGGATGCAAGTGGGGTGATGTGGGACATCGGCCTGATTGCAGTCCTTATTGTGTATATTTGACTAGTCACTGGCGTTAGAATCTTGCAAGAATCTCTTATACAGATGTTAAGGGGGCTTTTGGGGATAATCGGTAATTGAGGTCCTAACAGTTTGTTCAGAGCAGCAAACTCATAAGCTTCAGTGTTTGTACCATGTGAAGGAAGCAAAGAAAACAGACTTTGTTGTAAACCTCCAAATGATGAACTCTTAATGCTGAAGTAACCATGGGCTGAAGGATAAAGGACTCTCTTTGTTGCACCAGTGCAAGGATCTTTGATATATTCATACCTTCCTTGAAGTCATATGATTTAGTCCCCAGTATACTGAACTTGGGGAAAATTAATAATCAAAACTAACAGTATTAAGTTTATTGCCTAAAATAATCATATCAATGTATTGGAATATAATATGTATAAAAACCAGACATATGATAAAAGGATATACCAAGTAAAGGTGTAACCCTCAGCTAATACGTTTAACTATGTCACCTGTAGTAACTTGGAAAAAGACCCATTATCTCATCAATAACTCAAAGGTGGGAGGTAGCTATACTTGTATCAAAGATATAATGAAAACCATATGTCATAACAGTTTCTGCACACAGTATACATATATATATATATATATATCATAATTATGGGTTGGAAATGCTCCACATTTAATCAAAATGATATATAGTGATAAAATAGTGGTAGTAAAGTTGTTTTTAAATATGAATCAGGAAGAGCCACTTGCTCTAATACTTATTGAAGAATGCCACTGCTTTCTACGGAGAGCAGCTTAGATATGGGGTCTGTGACACTACACCCTAATTAAGACTCTTATTTGACTAAGATGGCATTATGGTACCTCCTTAACTGGGTCCAATCCAGATGAGGCTGTACTTGGTCACTTGGTAGCTCCACTCAGTAGGTCACCTTGAAGATAATGTCTACAACTATTATAGCACTGTACCTCCTCTGGTAGTATTCCTCCCCAAATGAAAAATTTCACTGATGGCCTGGTGTTCTATAAGGGGATCAGTACCTCAGAGTAATGTTTGAAGTGAACACACCATGATGTGGCCAGAAGGAAGGTACCAACGGGATCCGTCGTCTTCATCATTGGTAACCTGCCTAGTTACCCAAGTATATACAGGGTAACATTTATCAGAAGTGGCAAGTATGGGAATGACCAAATATCAATTTACTTTTACAGTCAATGAAGTGTAAGGTCACATTAAATTTTGTTACATGCCACAGGCATTTATACCCACCTCTTGACTGGGCAGATGATGCTTTCATCAGTCATCTAATGTATGTAAGGCACTTAAAACATTCAGTATAGCCCTAATTTATGTGATAGGGTTCACTGGCAATTCACCCTATCAAGGTGTAGTCCAGTGAGCCAGTTTACCTGTATTATATTCATTACTTTGTTATGCTGGTTTATTATATTTAGTAGTAATGCAAGGAACCTACAGGCTTTTATCCTGTAAGATCTGGCTTTAGTAGACAGTGTGAGGCTTGCGGCCTATAACCTTTGGCATAGATAAATTTATGTAACTCATAAGTTATAGGGAACTGAAAGTGCTATGCCAGAGGGGGAGTTTTGTCCAGAATACTGACATCAGCCACTCACACAACACAGCTGCCACCAACATCCAGAAGGTTCCAGACAGAATGTCCCACCGCAAAGCTGCCATGCAAGCAAATGGACGTGTATGCTAACAGGGTAACATCATACATATACTAACCTATAGAAAATGGGAGGAAATACAAATGCATATTCAATAGAGGTCCTTATCTGTATTTGTATTCGTAAGGACCTCTATATGAATATACAATAAGGACCTCTATTGAATAAAAGTAACATCCCGGGGCAGCAGATAAGCTTGAGAGATGGAGATCTTGGGAGGGGCCAGAATGATGGCCACCGGGGAAGATGAGGACAATGACAATGATGAGAAAGATAATGGTTACATATGAAAGATAAGGGTGTAACTATGGAAGTCTGTATTATCTCTATCTGCCTTGTTAAGTTAAAGTGTGAGCATAGCTTTGCTAAATTATTAAAAAATCATATGTATCTACAGAGAAAGTTCCTATAGTGCGAGTGTTGCACTTGTGCACATTGGGATCCCCAAATTATATGATAATTTTACTGGGTCTGATCTTCAGATAAGAACCTCTTAATCCTCAAGTTACACTTATATATACCCAACTTTGGGTCAGGCTACTTGGGGCGAGGAGGAAGGAGGGAATCTCTGAGTCACACCATCTCTTTCCAGTGTCAGAGAACCTGAAATGACACTTATTTCCCTGACACTGCTCTGGGTCTCTGTTATATTTACATATGTTTCAAGGGAGAAAACTAGTGGGGAAAAAAACCTGCTGTTCCGCACTATCTAGGGTAAAATGAGAACAACTGGGAATGAGACACTCCCATCTGGATGTTGGCATCTGGATGTTGGCATCCCTTCTGGATGTTGGCATGTCTAACAATAACTGTGCACAGGGAGGAAGAGTATAAATGTGATTCTCCAGGTTTGTTTAGACAAGATAATGTGATGGTGATTAGTTCAGATCAGGAGGAAATGTGCTAGATAACCCCACCCACTATCCATGGCCCATGTCTATACTGGAAAAATAGCTGCCTTTTTACATCAAGAAAGCGAACTCCATGGAAACCACCTTGATGAGGCCCAGGTAGATTTTAACCTCAACGTAGCTGGATGAAGACAACCCCTATCTCCCCCATCTGGGGTGACTGGACATTCCTGGTAGAAAGGACACACGCTCCCATGACTCTCAGGACAATGGAATTGATAGAAAGGACCACAGAATCCACCCCAAAGGCAGGCAGGTTTCAAAAGTAGGCAACTCATGTTTGGGAGCTGAGGGACTACAGTGTGCAAAAGATGAAAACAGCCTTAACAATCACTACCTGGGAACTGTCAAAAGATTGAAAGAAAAAAAAATCTTCTGACAGCTCTAGAGAAGGTTTTTATGGAGTTTATCTCCTTTACGGATTCTCTGATGATAGAGAAGGCCTGAGCTCTGAGTGAAACTTTTCCCACACTGACAGCATTCATAGGGTCTCTGTCCTGTGTGGGTTCTGTGATGTGTAATAAGGGTTGAGCTCTGAGAGAAGCTTTTCCCACACTCACAACATTCATAGGGTTTCTCGCCCGTGTGGACTCTCTGATGAGAGATAAGGGAGGAGATGTCAGTGAAACTTTTCCCACACTCCCTGCATTCATAGGGTCTCTCTCCTGTGTGGATCCTCTGATGCGTAGTAAGGTTTGAGCTCCGAGTGAAGCTTTTCCCGCACTCCCCACATTCATAGGGTCGCTCTCCCGTGTGGATTCTCTGATGAGAAATAAGGGCTGATCTCTGAGTGAAACTTTTCCCGCACTCACGGCATTTGTAGGGTCGCTCTCCTGTGTGGATTCTCTGGTGAGAGATAAGGGCTGAGCTATGATTGAAGCTTTTCCCACACTCACTGCATTCATAGGGTCTCTCCCCAGTATGGATTCTCTGATGGGTAGAAAGGTCTGAGCTCTGAGTGAAGCTTTTCCCGCACTCACAGCATTCATAGGGTCTGTCTCCTCTATGTATTCGCTGATGTCTAATAAGGGCTGAGGTATGATTGAAGCTTTTCCCACACTCACTGCATTCATAAGGTCTCTCTTTTGTGTGGATTATCTCATGTCGAATAAGAGCTGAGTGGTAACTGAAGTTTTTCCCACACTCACTGCATGTATTCTCTCTCTTTTCCCTGATGTTTTTCTCCTGGGATGTAGTTTCCTTGAGGTCCCTGTGAGTTCCCTGACAATTCATGGGTTCATCCACTTTCTCCTCTGAGTGGTTTCCCTGCTCTCTCTCTGATCTGTGGTAACTTTCATCAGCTTTTCCCTGCTCATGGCACCTGGACACGTTCCCTTGGGATCTTTGCAGTAATGCCCCATGCGCTTCTACTAGCTCAGCATCTTCCTGGTGAGGATTCTGCTCCTTGTTCTCCCTCACCACCCCATCACCTGCTAGAATAGGAGAGAAATGTCAGAACTGGGGATGGAAAAGCAGAGAGCAAACCCAACTGCTGGAGAGACAGAAAATAAAAATCAGGGACTGAATTCCCCCAGACTCTTCCCCATAGGGGAGAGCAGAGGGGATAAATTCTGCTCCACATCCAGCCTTTGGGGTCAGCTGTACCAGTGGCCCGTTCAAGGAGGCACAGTGTGCACGGTTTGGATTCCCACCTGACCTGCTGCCCAGAGGCTCGCTGGGCTGATGGAGTTGGCACGAGAGGCAGGTGGACAGCAGTGTGGGGGAGAAGAGACCCAAGCTACAGGGGCCGCTGGATGACCAGCCATCGGAGTCAGGTGACTGCTCCTCCACCCTGCTCCAGCGTGGGATGACCCTGAGCTCACAAAGTCTTTGTGGGGAATCCCGGATGTGTCTCAGGCACTTACAGTTTCTGGGTTGGTTTAATGTTTTCTCATCTGTGCAGGGACTTCTCAGGATCTCGCTTTCCTCTGAACCCTGGAGATCCAGGACCCACGGCTCTTCCCCTCCTTCCAGCTGGGAGATCACACAGGGTTTGGAAACTGGAAACCCTGCTCCAGGGAAAGAAAACAAGGGAGATCAGGCAAATTCATAGACCATTTGTCATCAAAAAACATTCTATTAGTTTAACCCCAGTTCATTTAAAACCAATAAAATCCCAGGGCCAGCTCTCCAGGTACTCAAAGGTGCAGAACACTCTGCTTATGAGGGATTTAACTATTCCCATCTTTGCTGGGGACACACCCAGCCAGACACTCATTTTCAAAGAGGCTCCGAAAACATAGAGATTGGAACTGAATGTCCCAGAATGTGAAGACTCCAGACTGAGGGCAAGTCCCCCTGGCACTGCTTCTAGCTGACAGAGAGGTCCAGAGACAAAGAGAGAGTCCTGGGGAAGCTGGGAACAGTCAGCGTGGGCTGGTGGGGTTCGGTGGAGAAAGGAACAGGAAGGGCAGAGATATCACTGAATGCAGGATCTCAGGAGCATTAGATGTCACGAAAGCACATACTGAGGCATTAGGGAATCTAGTGAGTCAGGTGTAAAGGGAGGAAGTATAAACAACAGTGTGTGTGAAGAAAGCTGGCAAATTAGATGGTGTCATTCAGGAGCTACAGACTAATTCTTCTGCCAAAGGAGAATGTGAAAAATAAGAATCAGGCTATGCGATTTCAGGAGGGACAAATTCAAAGATCCAAAGAGCATGGAGGGAAGAGAGACTGCGGCTATTGCAGGTGGGGAAGGAAAAGGAAGAGTCTTCGTGGTTCAGTTAGTTCATTTTATCTTCATTTCTCCTTGTTATAGTCATCTCATATGTTATTTCAAATATAATCATTGTGTGCTAAGTGGATTGAAGTTGTAGAGAGGTAGAACTGTGAGTTATGAGCATAAAGATGGTAGTTGACTGCATGTGAGAGGATGAGATTACCCCGAAATAAGGTGCAGAGGAAGAAAAGAAGGGGACGAAGGACAAAGCCTCATGGAAAACAAACAGAAAGTTGGAGTGGGGATGTGGAGGATCTAATGCAGCGATCGGAGAAGGAGGAGGATGTGTAAGGAGAACATTTAAGAAGTTATGCGTCTGTACCGGAAATTATGTTTGTAAAGACTGAAACGGCTTCCTTTCAACCAGGAGGTGATGGACCTTTCTCTCTCTGTCTGGTCATGTGTGCACTGTGCATTGTACATCTCACAGTGGGGGCCTGTCTGCACACTCAATGCTAATTGAAGAGATTATGAAATCTTCGAGAGAACAGTTTACAAGGAAGAAATAAAGAGCAGGATCCTGTTACGAGTGGAGACAATGGCATGTGGGGGGACATTTGGGGGTGCAGAGATACCCCCTGAATCTTCCACTGTGGAGGCAAGCTGACAGCGTGACTTGTCTTGTGAAAGGAAGATCACAGCCAAGCCAGGCTGTAAAATGCTGGAGGGACTTTGCATGAGTTTTGTTTATGACATCAAAGGATCTAGCTCAGGGGTCTCCAAATGTTATGAGTCAAGGGCCATATTAGATTTTTAAAGGGGCTTTGTGGGCTGAAGCAACTGTGGAAAAAATTAAATATATGCAAATATATGCAAAATCTCCCCCCTTTGCTCCTCTGGCCACTGCCACGGGAGTATTCACCCCTCCGCACATGGGGCCGCCAGCAGCAGCTCGCGATGGAGAAGCTACCGCTGCCCCTCCCCATGTGCCTGCTTCACCTGCCTGCTCAGCGGAAGGGCCGGACAAATCGAAGCCGTGGGCCGTAGTTTGGAGACCCCTGGTCTAGCTAGTTAGGTAAGTCTAGGTCTAGAAAGCATGTTATGATTTTACTCTATGTATAACCATTTGTTTCCAAGACTTCTACTTGCCACCACTTGAATTTCTGGCCTTGGTTAAATAAACTTATTTTCCCTAGAAACAATCTGAGTGCCTTGAGTTAAATGGCATCATGATCTGAGTTGTAACTGGTAAGCTGGGATGCACAGGTTATTGAGGAGCAGCAAATCTGTCAACACTAGAAGTGTCCAGGGGGCTGGACACTCCAGGGAGACATTCAGAGAACTCAGAGGTTGGAGTGTGTCTATTGCTAACAGGAACCGCGGCATGAAGAGTGAGGTCCACTGGTGAGAACCGTAAGTGGTCAGGCCTATGTGGTCAAGCCAAAATCAGATCATAGAATATCAGGGTTGGAAGGGACTTCAGGAGGTTCTAGTCCAACCCCCTGCTCAGAGGAGGACCAACCCCAACTAAATCATCGTAGCCAGGGCATTGTCAAGCCTGACCTTAAAAACCTCTAAGGAAGAAGATTCCCACCTCCCTAGGGAACCCATTCCAGTGCTTCACCACCCTCCTAGGGAAATAGTGTTTCCTAATATTCAACCTAAACCTCCCCCACTGCAACTTGAGACCATTACTCCTTGTTCTGTCATCTGGTACCACTGAGAACAGTCCAGATCCATCCTCTTTGAACCCCCTTGCAGGTAGTTGAAAGCAGCTATCAAATCTCCCCTCTGTCTTCTCTTCTGTTGACTAAACAATCCCAGTTCTCTCAACATGCCCCCGCTCATAAGTCATGTGCTCCAGGCCCCTGATCATTTGTTGCCCTTCTCTGGACTCTTCCCAATTCTTCCACATCCTTCTTGTAGTGTGGGCCCCAAAACTGGACCCAGTTCTCCAAATAAGGCCTCACCAATGTCAAATAGAGGGGAACGATCACGTCCCTCGATCTGCTGGCAATGCCCTTACTTATACAGCCCAAAATGCCATTAGCCTTCTTGGCAACAAGGGCACACTGTTGACTCATGTCCAGGTTCTTGTCCACTGTAACCCCTAGGTCCTTTTCTGCAGATGCCAGGGTCCAGCTGAAAACACCAGGAAGCAGGGTGACAAGGCAGAGACCAGGAACAAGCCATCATCTCTCTCGGCAAGAGGTCAGGGATCTCCCTTGCTGCACAGACGGCTTCCCAGTATGTCCAGGTTTAAACAGGAAGGTTCCTGGATCAGAGGTCACGGGAAGAGCTTCCAGTCATCTCTCATGACTGGTCTCCCAGGATGTGCATTGCCAGGAGCTCTGCCAAGGCTGCCTGGTGGTGGCACAGAACCGCCACCCATCTGGGACTCTGCAGACCCATATTCCTGTCCCAGTAATTTTCATGCACCAGCTCTGCATCACCTTCTCCCAAGGAAGGAACTTCCCACTGTCTCCTACCCAGTGAGTCCCTCCCTGCCGACTGTTTCACCCTTTAAGCATTTGGGGAGTTATTACAGCAAACCACCAGCTCTACTATAGCTGAAGTTCAACGTTACATTCTGTATAAAGATCAGCTGTTCTAACTGGTCTAACACAGGGGTGGGCAAACTACAGCCCACAGGCCACATCCAGTCTGCGTGCCCGTCCTGCCCGGCCCCCAGAGCTCCCGGCCGGGGAGGCTGCCACTGGCCCCACCTTCCCCCCCACCCCGGAGCCTCAGTGTGCCGCCCGGGCAGTGCTCTGGGGGGTGGGGCAGCGTGTCTGGCTCCACGCAGGTACCAGACATGCTGCTAAACGGCATGGTAAGCGGACCAGATCGGAGCTGGCAGGCGGGGGGGGAGGGTGTCGCATAATGGGCGAGGAGTCTTGGGGGGCAGGCCGGTTTGGATGGGGCATGGGAGTCCCAGAGGTCTGTTGGGAGCAGGGGGTGGATAGGGGTCAGGGTAAGGGGCTCTCAGGAGGAGGTAGTCAGGGGACCAGGAGCAAGGGGGTTGGATAGGGATGGGGTCCCGGGGGAGGGTGGTTAGGGGTGGGGGGTCAGAGGCATGTCAGCATATATTTATGTCCATCCCTCTTTGGCAAGTCACTTAAGCATATGCTTTCTAAGCATGTGGTTAAGTCCCAGTGACTCCAATGGGATTTAAACAAGTGAATCAGGGGCTTAGTTAGTATGCTTCTATTTGCACTTGATTATTTTCTTTTTAATGCTTAAAACCCTCCTTTAAAAAAAAAAATACACAACTGAGAGACAAATATAAGGAATAGCATGTGGACTGGCAACATTCCCTCCGGGACATTGGATCTGTAAATACCGGGATGCGTGTAATCTATTCATTAATGTAATTTTTGCATCTGTGATAATTATAATATGGATAACATTTTCCAGTTGGGAAGTAATCCAAGTACAATCAGAACAAATTACTAATACAAGTATTCAACTTTTTTAAAAAACACTGTTTCAGAACTTCATTCGGTGAAAGAACACAACGGAATGGACACACGGAAAATATAAAACACATTCCACATCTCTTGGACGCATCCCATCTGTCATGAAATGGTCGCATAGCCACAACGCATCTTAAATTTCTGGGCTGTAATTAGGTGATTATAAAGGCCCCAATTAAATTATGAGATTTAGGTGGCAATTCTGATATACGGTGTGTTTCTGTTTATACCTTAGTATTGCAGACCAACATTTTTTATTCCTCAGGTGAAATTCACTGGCACAACTAGGTATCTTTTAAAGCCAATGTAAATACTCAGATCAGGCCTTGAGTTGACCCTCTGTATAAGTATGGACCCTGTGCAGAGCCAAAGATCCTGGAAGGATGGGTAGGGCCACTGGTTTGTGCTCATGTAGATCCAATGGCCAGGAATCTTTATGCATAAGGGGACATTGAAGGAGTATACAGACCCAACTCTGGTTGAGGGATATAGGTTTTTCCCACCTCTTAATCTGCCAATTACTCAGGCTTCGAATCTAAGAGATTCAAAGCCTTCAATTGTAAATTTAGTCAAATAATTATAATGGTCTTTTAATAAAGAAAGACTGGGAAAGCTCTTCTGTAGCAGAAATCCATAATGAAGCATTATATACCAAAGTGCAGAAGTTGAGACCTTGTAACTTCGTCAGAAGAGTGCGTATGCCAAAGAACAAAATTTGGTAAACCAGTGATCCAACTGAATATGCAAGATTAATAGTGGACACCCAAGAAAATCCTAAATCAGGGATCGACAGTCTTTGGCATATGGTCCGCCCCAGTGGGCAGGGCTGTTTTGTTTACTTGCCTCGTCCACAAGTCAGCTGGTTTGTTTACCTGCCACATCCACAGCTTCAGCCGATTGCAGCTCCCACTGGCTGCGGTTTGCTGCTCCAGGACAATGGGAGCTGCGGGAAATTGCACGGGCCGAGGGATGTGCTGTCTGCGGCTTCCTGCAGCCCCTATTGGCCTGGAGCGGCAAACCGTGGCCACTGGGAGCTGCGATTGTTTTCCTGCCGCATCAGCAGGTTCAGCCAAACCAGCCCGGCCCATCAGGGGGCTTATCCTGGCGATCTGTGGACCAAAGGTTGCTGATCCTTGCCCCAAATAATCCTGGATTCTTGAGTTCCATTTGCAAAGAATCTCAAAAATGGCCTTGTTCAAAGATTTCACTACTTAATCAAGGAACACATGGAAGGAAAACACCAACAAACTGAAAAACTCAGCAAAGGATCTAAAAGTTGGAAAAAAATGTGATGTGAATATTTTCTTCAAATTATTATTCTGGCAGCTACATTTTGAACAAGCTGTAATTTATACAAGGCACCTTCTATTAAAATTGCCAGCACAGAGTTACAGGGAACAAGCCAAGTTGAAATCAAAGCATAGACTGGCATCAATACATTCCTTCACCCTGGCTAACTGAGGCCTATGTTCTTGCAATCAGGATGTTTTTAACAATAGAACGCATGTTGCCATTAAAAACACAACTATGCAGGTGTCTGATTCTATAAACACATCTTGTGCCCTCCAAAGAAAGGAGAAAAAAAAAAGGGAGAGGACTTTAAATAAATGACTGACCAATACTCAAGCTCTCACAACTACTAGTTTCTATTTTATTTCAGCATAACACAACCAATTTCATAGCCCAAAACAAGTTCTTAGGTGCTGAATTTAGGGAAGCAGCTAATCAGCCATTCCGTCAACACTTAATAGAAAAAGGAGATGAAATATTCAAACAATTTGCCAAAATAATCAAGACAATACACCCACCACTCACAGAGGGAGATGGAAGGGATTTCTGAATAGCTTGGTGTGTTGGGCTGGGCTAGGAACAGGCAGAATAGGGGACCAGCTATTCTCTGAAGCAACATCTGCTGCTAACCTTGTCAATATCCAAGCAAAATTCAATGCTTCATGAAGCCATTTCACTTTCCTCTTGATCTCAGCTGTTACTAAGCAGCCACAGGGCAAAAGCAGTGATACTACAACTCCTGCTGGAATTGTGCTACCCTAGAGGGAGATAGGAACACTTCACGTGGATGTCTCCTCCTGCTGGAGAGCTGATGGTTGCCCAAACGAGGAAATAAGGAAACAGATCAACAGGGCCAGATGTGTACCCAGAAGCCTTCTGCTGCTAGACAAGCCCAAGAAAGAAATCAACAGAACACCACTGGCCATCACCTACAGTCCTCAGCTAACACCTCTCCAACAGATCATCAGTGATCTACAACCCATCCTGGACAACGATCCCTCACTCTCACAGGCCTTGGGAGGCAGGCCAGTCCTTGCCCACAGACAACCTCAAGCATATTCTCACCAGCAACTACACACCGCACCATAGTAACTCTACCTCAGGAACCAATCCATACAACAGACCTCGATGCCAACTCTGCCCACATATCTACACCAGCGACTCCATCACAGGAGCTAACAAGATCAGCCACACCATCACTGGTTCATTCACCTGCACATCTACCAACGTAATATATGCCATCATGTGCCAGCAATACCCCTTTGCTGTGTACATCAGCCAAACTGGACAGTCCCCACGAAAAAGGATAAATGGACACAAATCAAATATTAGGAATGGCAATATACAAAAACCTGTAGGAGAACACTTCAATCTCCCTAGACACACAACAGCAGATTTAACAGTAGCCATCCTGCAGCAAAAAAACTTCAGGACCAGACTTCAAAGAGAAACTGCTGAGCTACAGTTCATTTGCAAATTTGACACCATCAACTCAGGATTAAACAAAGATTGTGAATGGCTCACCAACTACAAAAGCAGTTTCTCCTCTCGGTGTTCACACCTCCAGATCAACTACTAGAAGACGACCTCACCCTCCCTGATTGAACTAACCTCATTATCTCTAGCCTGATTCTTGCCTGCATATTTATACCTGCCTCTGGAAATTTCCACTGCATGCATCTGACAAAGTGAGTATTCACCCACACAAGCTTATGCTCAATATGCCTGTTAGTCTACAAGATGTCACAGGACTCTTGATCACTGGTTCAGATAATGACATAGAGAGAGTACACTTGTAAATTTTGTGGATGGTACGAAACTGGGAGGGGCTGCAAATATTTTGGAAGATAGGATTAAAATTCAAAACGATCTGGATGAACTGGAGAAAGGGTCTGAAGTAAATAGGAAGAAACTGGATAAAGACAAAGGCAAAGTACTCCACTTAGGAAGGGACAATCAGTTGCACACATGCAAAACGGGAAATGACTGCCCAGGAAGGAGTATTGCAGAAAGAGATCTGGAGACTGGGGGCAGTCATAGTGGATTACAAGCTAAATAGGAGTCAACAGTGTAACGCTGTTGCAAGAAAAGCAACCATCCTTCTGGGATGTATTAGCAGGAGCGTTGTAAGCAAGACAGGAGAAGTAATTCTTCCGCTCTACTCCGCACTGATTAGGCCTCAACTGGGGTAGTGTGTCCAGTTCTGGGTGCCACATTTTAGGAAAGATGGACAACTTGGAGAAAGTCCAGAGAAGAGCAACACAAATTATTAAAGCTCTAGACCACATGATCTGTGTGGGAAGATTGAAAAAACTGGGTTTGTTTAGTGTGAAGAAGAGAAGGCTGAGAGGGGACATGATAATGGTTTTCAAACACATAAAAGGTTGTTATAAGGAGGAGGGAGAAAAATTGTACTTAACAACCTCTGAGGATAGGACAAGATGCAATGGGCTTAAATTGCAACAAGGGAAGTTTAAGTTGGACATTAGGAAAAACTTCCTAACCATCAGGGTGGTTAAGCACTGGAATAAATTGCCCAGGGAGGTTGCGGAATCTCCATCATTGGGGATTTTAAGAGCAGGTTGGACGAACACCTGTCAGGGATGGTCTAGAACAGGGGTGGGCAAAGTTTTTGGCCCGAGAGCCACACTGGGGTTCAAAACTGTGCGGAGAGCCGGGTAGGGAAAGGCCCCGCCCCCTCTCCGACCCCCACCCACTTCCTGTCCCCTGACCGCCCCCCTCAGAACCCTCGACCCATCCAACCCCCTGCTCCTTGTCCCCTGATCGCCCCCTTAAGAGACCCCCCACTCTAACTGCCCCCCAGGACCCCACCCCCTTCTTTCTGTTCCCTGACTGCTCCCTTCTGAGACCCCCCACTCACCCTAACCATCCCCACCCCTCCTCCTAAGCCCCCCCTCCCCAACTTGCTTAACTGCTCAGCCGGGCATGGGACCCCGCAGCTTCTAAGAACCGAGGGGTCAGGAATCCTTACCCAGCGAGGTCACATTCTCGTAGTTCTCCTGCATGACGTCTCTGTAGAGGGCTCTCTGAGCGGGGTCCAGCAGAGCCCCCTCTTCCCTGGTGAAATACACAGCCACCTCCTCGAAGGTCACCGGCCCCTGAAAGGGCAAGAGTCCAACACTCAGTACCTGCTGCCCCACTCACAGCCCAACAATTCATGGGGGAGAGGAGCCAAACAAAGGGAAGCTCAGAGAGAGACAGCAGAGTCCCACCCCCATACTGCTGAGAGCAGTCAGGAGGCATAAGGGTGAGGGGATGAAGAGGGATCTGCTGGGAGAGACAAGGGGCTCTATCACACTGCCCAGGGAGTTGGTTTGTCTATTCCCTGTTTCACAAATTAGGGGTTTTTCCCCCCACAACACCCAGGGATTTGGTCCTAGAATCTAGGCCGGGGTGGGCAAACTATGATCCGCGGGCCGGATCCGGCCCATCAGGACTTTGGATTCGGCCCGCGGGTTTGACACGTCCGTGATGCTGCGGGCTCTGCTTTGTCCCTGACGCCCCTGTGGGAGGGGGAGCAGAGAGCTCCCTGAGCTGTTCTTGCTTGTGGATACCGCCCCCGAAGCTCCCATTGGCCGGGAACGGGGAACCGTAGCCAATAGTAGCTTTGGGGGAGGTACCCACAGGAGCACAGAGCGCTCTGCGCCCCCTCCCTCAGGGGCAGCAGGGACGTGGTGGCAGCCCCTTCCCAGAGCAGAGCGGGGCTGGGGCCAAGTCCAGGGCAGGCAGGTAGGGAGCCTGCACCCCGAACCCCTCCTGCACCCCAACCCCCTTCCCTGAGCCCCCTCCCACACTGTGCACCCCAACACCCCTCATACACTCCGCACCCCTTCTGTGCCCCAACCCCTTGCCCGGAGCCCCTTCCTGCACATCGCAACCCCTCCCACACCCCACGCTCCCTCCCGCACCACAACCCACTACCCCAGCCCTACAGTCATGGCCTTGCAAGCAATTCCTGCCCCCCATGTGGCCCTCAGGCCAAAGAGTTCGCCCTCCCCCATCTAGGCTCAGGTTAAACAAGTCTCAGCAGGTTTGTCACTCTCTGCCCCCCGCTTTCTTCACCCAGGACATTCCCTGCCCCCCTGCAGACCTAACTCCTCAGAAGTTCCCAGTATTTGGTGTCCCTCTCCCTCCAGCAGGGACCCCACAGCAACCCCGCAATAGCCCCTACCTGAGCGGGCTCCATTTCTCTCCCCTGTCCCGTGGGAGGCTGGGATGAGCTGGAGCGAGACCTGGGCGTCATTCTGGGGCCTGGCAGAGCGAGACAAGACGGGCGGTTGTGGAGGTTTCACAACAGGCTTCAGTTAATTTCACATCACGATTCCCCCAGGGCCCTTTCCCTGCAGACAGACACCATAAAGTCTACCCTGCTCTGTCCCCATATTGCGGCCCAGACCTTGCCCTGTTCTTCCCCTCCCCTCCCTCCACACACACCCACCTGCTCTCCCGCTGAGACATGTTCAAACCCTCCCAGGAACAGAGTCTGAACCCAACACTGGAAGAGACCAGACCCGAAGGTGCCCCTTTGGGGGGGATTCCCCCCGACACTGTCCCCAGGGCAGCACACGTCTGCAGCAGGGGGAACAGGGAGAGTCTGGGGCTGGTTTTTCCTCTCTCTGCTCCTCACCTTGTCCACAGGACAGTGACCCTGGGCAGGGATGCTGCAGTGAGTGTGTCTGGAGGGGGGGTTTCCAGAACCTGCCCCCCGTTATATCTCTTGATCCCCTCCTCTTTCCTAGCACCCTTCACCACTGGAGGGGAGACGGGGTCAGCGCCCCCTTCTTGGGGGGTTTCCCTCTCCCGTGCCCTGGCCCCTCTGCACGTGGGGAAGGGGGGGGACCAGGCAGGGAGACCTGCTTGATCCCCACGAGTTACTGGACACCCCAGAGAGCCGGGGGGGCAGGTCAGTGTCGCTGGGAGAAGGATCCTTCCGGCCTTAATGCTGGATGCAGCTCTGGGCCCCTGGAAACTGGGGAGCAGAGATGGGGGGCTCTGTGCAGAGATGGGGGGGGCTCTGTGCAGAGATGGGGGGGGGCTCTGTGCCTGCCCAGCCCCCAGGTCTCACTCACCTGGGGTCTCCGCTCAGCAGAGTCCGGGCCGATCTCTAGCCGGGGAAGGTCCCCCCCCCAGCCGGGCTCTCCCCCCACAGACCCCCCCCGGGGGAAGCTGCGGGTCTTTGCGGGGCCGCCCGGCTCTGATGCTCCCGGGTCTTTGTTCTCCCGCCTCCTTCCTCCCCCCCCCCCCCC
>ML677458.1:97156-214915 GCA_007922305.1 Dermatemys mawii | reverse complement strand
GCAACTTCCTCACCTTCCTCATTCACACCTCATTCATTCAACAGGGCCATTGATTACAAAGCGGTGGGGATGTGTGGGGGGAGAGATCTTATCCTACTTCTAGCAAAAAGACATCTTTCTTTTAGCTTAATTACACTATCCTTAGGGGCAATAACATTCTATCAAGGTTCAATACAAAGTTTCTTAGGCCATGGTTACACTGGCACTTTATAGCGCTATAAAGCCCCCACGAGCGCTATAACCTACTCCCCGTCCACACTGGCAAGGCACTAATAGCGCTATAACTGCTGAGTTATAGCGCTATTATAAATCCACCTCCTCATGGGGAATAAGGGCTGTAGCGCAGCTGCTGTAGCGCTACAGCAAGAATGTGGACACCCACTGAGCTACAAGTAATCTCTGGAGATGCCTAGAGCCATTTAAGGCAATTGACGTCTCTTCCCTTTGTTTTGAACTCGGCTGGAGGAATGCGGAAGTACCTCTTTAGAGTTTCTTTCTTAACTCGGCAGATAAGCAATGCAAATGTTTAAGGAGGGAGCCTGTGTGAAAACAAAGCCCTCTGTGAACGGAGGCTCACTGACAGGCTTTCAGAAAAACGGAAAAACCACTGTCTCTCTCCCTCCGCATACACACAACGCATCCCCCCTCACCCCCCTCGTTTAAAAAGCACGTTGCACCCAGCTGAATGCTGGGATACCTGCCCTAATGCGCTGCTCTTAATGCCGCATTAAGTGCCCCAAATGTGGCCATGCTATACCGCAGGAGCATCTGAGTGTGGACATACAATAGCGCTATACATATTACTGTATAAGGGGACCGCTATAACCTATAGCGCTATAATCTTGTAAGTATAACCATACCCTAAGACAAGGTTATGTGAAAAAGTCATATAAAAGTTACGTGGGGGACAGGATAGCTCAGTGATTTGAGCAGTGGCCTGCTAAACCCAGGGCTATGAGTTCAGCCCTTAAGGGGGCCATTTAGGGATCTGGGTCAAAAATCTGTTGGATGATTTAATTGGGGTTGGTCCTGCTTTGAGCAGAGGGTTGGACTAGATACCTCCTGAGATCCCTTCCATCCCTGATCTTCTATGTATAATGCACAGATTTATCTACACATGGACGAATCACCTCTTCCCACAGCCTAATACAATAGGATCTGGGGACCTTTCCAAGCTGAGTGTGATGGGGCTCTGGAGTTACCGGGACTGTTTCTGGCTCTGTCACTGACCTGCTTGGTGACCTTGGGGAAGTCACAGCCCCTCTCTGTTTTCCTCCTGCCCATTGTCTACTTGGATTGTGATCTCTTTGGGGCAAGGACTGTCCCTCTCTGTGCAGTGCCCAGCACAATGGGGGCACTGAGCTCAGTCAGGTTCTCTGCCACGCACAGCACGATGGAGCCCCAATATCCATCCGTGTCTATACAACACAAGGCACAGTTTATAGACTGACAAAGTTTAAGGCCAGAAGGGACCATCGTGATCATCCAGTCTGATGTCCTGCACATCGCAGGCCACAGAACCTCACCCACCCATTCTGTGATAGACCCCTAACCTCGGGCTAAGTTAATGATGATGTCATTGTTTAAAGACTGGAAGTTACAAAAAAAAATCCACCATTTACACTAGTTTAAACCATCAAATGATCCATGCCAGGCCCTATGCTGCAGAAGAAGGCAAAACCCTCCAGGGTCTCTGCCAATCTGAGTCGGCTAAATTCCTTCCCATACCCAAAGATGATAATCAATTAGACCCTGAGCATGAGGGCAAGACCCAGCAGCCAGACAACTGGGAAAGAATTCTCTGTAGTAACTTAGAGGCCTCCCAGTTTAGTGTCCTATCACTGTCCTTTTGGAGATATTTGCTTCTAGCAGTTGCAGATCGACTACATGCCATTGCAAGCAGTCCCATCTTACCAATCCCTCCATAAAGGTATCGAGCTCAGTCTTGAAGCCTGTTAGGTTTTTTGCCCCCACTGCTTCCCTTGGGGGGCTGTTCCAAAACTTCCCTCTGATGGTTCAAAACCTTTTCCTGATTTCAAGCCAAAATTTGTAGATGGCCAATATCCATTTGTTCTAGTGCCAACATTGGTGCTTAATCTAAATAACTCCTCTCCTTCCATGGTATTTATCCTGATGTATTTAGAGAGCAATCCCATCTCCCCTCAGCCTTCTTTTGATTAGGATAAACAAGCCAAGCTCTTTGAGTCTCCTCTCATAAGAGAGGTTTTCCATTCCTCAGATCATCCTAGTAGCTCTTCTCTGCACCTGTTCCACTTTGAATTCATGCTGCTTAAACATGGGAGACCAGAATGGCCCACAGCATTTCAGATGAGGTCTCATCAGGGCTTTGTAAAACAGTACTAACCCTTCCCTGTGTCTACTGGAAATGCCTCACGTGATGCATCCTAAGACTACATAAATGTATCTCACGGCCACATCACACTGGTAGCTCATAGTTATCCTGTGATCAATCAATACACCGAGGTCTTTCTCCTCCTCTGTCACTTCCAACTAGTAAGTCCCCAGCTCATTGCAAAAATTCTTGTTGTTAGTCTCATAAGTGCATAACTTTGCCCTATTAATTTTCATCCCATTTCTATTACTCCAGCTTTCAAGGTCATCCAGATCTTCTTGTGTGATATTCCTTTTTTCCTCCATGCTGGCAATCCCTCCCAGCTTTGTCACACTCCCACTTATAAAAACGTTGAATAAGATTGGTCCCAAAACTGATCACTGAGGAACTTCACTAGTAACCTCCCTCCAGCCTGACAGCTCACGATTTAGTATGATCCCTTGTAGTCTCCCCTGTAACCAGCTCTTTGCTGAGCTATCAGTTCTCATATTAATCCCCCTCTTCTCCGATTTAATGAATAGTTTCCCATGTGGAACTGTATCAAATGCCTTACTGACATCCAGATGGGTGAGAGCTACTGCATTTCCTTTATCCAAAAAATTGGTTACCTTCTCACAGAAGATCAGGTTTCTTGGGCAGGATCTACCTTTCGTAACACCATGATTGATTTATTTATAATGCTGAAGGCCGGCAGGAACTGTTGGCAATAGGCCGAGAATGGCCATGTGGAGGTGGGGGAGGGGATGTGATGTTGGCAGCGTATCTGGGATTTTGGTTTGTAGGAGGTTTAAGATTAGCAGCCGTGTTAGTCTGTATCCGTAAATAAGACGAGAAAGACTTTGTAGCACTTTAGAGACTAACCAGAATGCTTGTGCTGAAATAAACTGGTTTGTAGGAGTCCATGTCTCTGCTCCATGTGGCCGTGGTGCATTTCGTACCAAAGCAGCGTGTCAGCAGAGCAGACGCACACACCACAGCGCCGTCTGCAATATGCAGCATTCTCTGCCAGACGGGATGAGTGATTTTTCAGGGGATAGCTTGATATGCCTGGCTGGGGTGAATTTAGTTGGATGGGAGTCTGGGGCTCTGATAGTTTGGGATGTTCCTTTTTGCATAGTCAGTTCTTTTCCCTTTATTGTTTTAACCCGCCTGTGCCCGAAGCCACTCTCCTCTTAATTTGCTTTGGTTATTTCAGTTCCATTATTTAAATGGGATCTAATAATTGCTTCTGTTTGTTTTATCTTTCATTCAGCTTTGCATTTGAATTTTGGCACACAGCTGGTAGAACTGTACCTAGTGAAGCTTTGCTGCAATTGCCTGGTTACTTAGAGCATTTTCTGACGGGGTGGGTAAAGCAACGTCGAAGAACCAAAATTGATTTTAGGGTGAAAGGGCTTGTCAGGTGTTTGTTCTCTAAGGACCATGTCACCGGCCAGGGCTGGCAGTCTTTCAGGAGTGGTGTACTGGATTGTATATAAATAAGACAAGGAAGACTTTTTGTAGCACCTTAGAGACTAACCGGTTTATTTCAGCATAAGCTTTCGTGGGCTATAGCCCACTTCATCGGATGCATAGCTATGCATATTGAACTGCTCGTTCACAATATCCAATGAAATCTTTCAAACTGTTATAGAAATAGACTCTACTCCCAGGGGTCGGCAAGCTTTCAGAAGTGGTGTGCCAAGTCTTCATTTATTCACTCTAAATTAGTGTTTCGCGTGCCAGTGATACATTTTAACGTTTTAGAAGGTCTCTTTCTAGAAGCCTATAATATAGAACTAAACTAGTGTTGTATGTGAAGTAAATTAGGTTTTTAAAATGTTTAAGAAACTTCATTTAAAATTCAATTAAAATGCTGATCTGTTCCGTTCACCTAGGCCGGTAGGGGGCTTAGTGGGGCCTGCAGTTGGGATCCTGGCTGGCAAGGGGCTGGCAGCTGGGACCCCAGACCAGCAGCCGTGACCCCAGCTGGCAGGAGCCGATGGCCCGGCCCGCTGCCCGTCTGGGGTCCCGGCCCTGCTCACATAGAGAGGGTACCTACCTTCTCCCTGGTTCTGGCCCGTTCTCTTTTGTCTTTCTCTGCACTGAAGGTGAGGATGCATTGAGCCCAGGGCTGGGGGTGCAGGCTAGGGATTGGGGTGCAGAATCTGGCCTGGAGCTAGAATGAGGGAGGGGGCTCGGGGTTGGGGCAGGAAGTTTGGGTGTGGAGGGCTTACCCGGGGCAGGTCCCAGTTGGTGCTCAGGGTGGGGATGTGGGGGGGTGCAAGAGTCAGGGCATGCAGTGTGAGGGTCTGGGTTTATGTGGGGAGTGCAGGAGTCAGGACAGGGGCTGGGAGTATGTGAGGGGGTGCAGGAGTCAGGGCAGAGGTCTGGGGGTGTGGGCTGGGGTCATGGGGGTGCTCCCAGCCCACTTCTCTGAGCGGCTCAGGGCAGAGAGCTGGAGGGGATAGGTCCTGATTCCACCCCCTTCCCCAAGACCCATCGCTGCCTCCTCCCCAGAGCTGTGAGCGTGCTGTGGCTCTGCTTTTCCCCTCCCGGGCAATCAGCTGTTTGGCGGCAGGGAGGCAGATGAATGCAGCACACTGAGGGAAGAAGCGGGACAAGGGGGAGCTTGGCTCCCTGCAGAGCCTGCCCTGCAGCAGGAGCCGACAGGACCAAACTTCTGCCCCCGCAGGAGAGAGCAGAGGGCGGGGGCGCCATGGTATATCTGGTGCAACTGCAGGGCAGCAGTGCGCTATTAGAAATCTGCTCATGTGGCGTCTTTGGCACGCGTGCTGGAGGTCAGGGGTCTCCAAACTTTTTTGACCCCGCACCCCTAGTGGAAAAGTAATTTTGGGCAGGCACCCCCTTGGGGGAAGCCCAGCCCCATCCACTCCCTCCCACTGGACTCCCCCACTCCCTGCAGAACTCCCCCACTCCTTGTCCTCTAACTGGCCCCTAGGGCCGGTCCTGCTGCAGCTCCAGCTTCCAATAAGGCAGGAGGAGCTGACTGGCCCTGGCGGCAGGAGGAGCGGCTCCTCTGCAAGTGCCGAGGTGCCCGGCTTCTCTGGCTGGGGCCGCCGTGGCGCTTGCGGAAAAGCTGCCCGGCTCCTCCTGCCGTGGCCGTGCACCCCTGGGGGTGCGAGGACCCCTGCTGTAGGTCTCCAACCCCTGCCCTAAACGCATGAAAAATGAACTGACAATTTCTATTTCTTAATGCTTCACTCAGCATCTTTATTATTATTATTATTTATTTTATTTTTAAAGCAATGCATAGCACGCAGTCAAGTTAATTAACGAAAGCACACCAATTACTGCATGTCTGCTGAGGTGTCAGTTTGTCACTGTCTGATCATAATGCGGCTGGCCTCAGCAGAGCTCCCAGACAGGAGCTACATCACCCTGGGATTACGGTAATAAGAGTAAAATACATCACAGACGAGGGCGTAATTATCCTTAAAGCAAGCATTACAGTCTAGGACGTGAAAGAATTAAAGTACTTCATTCCTTAAAAGTATGCTTGAAAGGATTGGATTTTTATTAATACATTGCAGTAAATGTTGATTTCACTGTACACACACACACATGGAAAAAATATTTATATAGGTAATATTCAGAAATGCTTCTGGAGAAAATCGAGTTTGATTTAAGGATATTTACACTGTATTTTGCGTGCGATATTGACAATTTGTGTTTGAACAGTTATAAAGATTTGGCTTTTGGGATCTCAACATTTAGTGTAATTAAATAATTGTCTGACCACCCCCCATAAGTTCCCACAGCTCTGACCATTGCAATTAAACACTGAAGAAAGAGCTTAAAAAGAAATATTGATATCTATTGAAATTTTAAAAAAAGGAAAAAGACAAAATGAATTTTGCCAAACCCACTTAACAGCAATTGCAATGTGCTAAAGGGGATGGAAATTCACAGCTAAGGTACACCTTAATTCTCTGTAATGACACCAGGCAGTCGCTATAGGGCTATAAATAAGGCATTTTATTGTATAAAATTCCAACTTAGATTATACTAATTTGTAAAGACATGAGATCTTTCTCTCAGGGTATCAACTTCACTAGGTTGTCTCTTTTACTGGTAATTCCCAGATTGGATTTCAGTACCAGGTGACATGGTCACATGTCCTGTGAGAAACTGCTCTTGTAGTTAGCTAGGCATTCAATATCTCTGTTCAGTCCCAAACTGATTGTGTCAAATTTGCAAATGAATTGCAACTCTGCAGTTTCTCTTTCTTTTGCAGCAAAAAAACCTTTAAAACCAGACTGTAAAGAGAAACTGCAGAGTTGCAATTCATTTGCAAATTTGATACAATCAGTTTGGGACTGAACAGAGATATTGAATGGCTAGCTAACTACAAGAGCAGTTTCTCTTCTCTCGCTGTTCACACCTCCAGTTCAGCTGCTAGAGGAATACCTCATCCTCCCTGATTAGAGATAACAGCTGGTTCAGCCTCATTGGACCCACCCTATTATCTTTAACCTGGCTCTTGCCTACCTATTTATACCTGCCCCTGGATACTTCCACTGCATGCATCCGACGAAGTGGGTATTAGCTCACAAAAGCTTATGCTCTAATACTTTAGTTAGTTTTTAAGGTGCCACAGGACTCTTTGTCATTTCTGCAATTCCAGACTAACACGGCTACCCCTCTGATTCATGTCCTGTGAGACTCCGAGCCCTTATTCCTGACTCACAGGAAGCCCGGTCTGCAAACAGAGCCATCTACAGTCAGTTGTCCTGGCTGATGGGAGCTATCAAGATTCCAAATCACCATTAATGGCCCATGCTTTGCATAATTACAATAGGCCCTAAGAGTTATATTTCACATTTCCAGTTTCAGATACAAGAGTGATACATTTATACAAATAGGATTACCACACTCAGTGGATTATAAGCTTTGTAATGATACCTTACAAGAGACCTTTTGCATGAATCATAGTCTAGTTACATTTATATTCACACATTAGCATATGTTCATAAAATAATTTGGAGTGCAAAGTTACAACATGTACCTTTAAATTTATTCATATTTTGGATTATTAAATTTGTGTTACCTTCCACTCTTCTGCCATCCCCCCGGTTTCAGTTGTTTGGTGGTGCCCCAATGGTTTTCCATTGATAGTTTGGGAGAGAGCAAGGCTAAGGTGACCAAACAGCAAATGTGAAAACTTGGGACAGAGGGTGGGGGGGTAATAGGAGCCTATATAAGAAAAAGACCCAACAATCGGGATTGCCTTTATAAAAATCAGGACATCTGGTCACCCTAAGCAAGGCTGATCACTTGACCCTTGCGTTACTCTGCCAGCTGAGCAGTGAGAAGTGACAACTTCCTCTAGCGTGGATGGGCCAATCCCGGGACCTGTTACCTCTCGGTGATTGATTTTCCATTCCAAGTCCATAAAGGAGATTTTCTTTATCAATGCCTTGTTCCGTACATATAACCTATGCATTGATCTCTGTCATTATGAGTCGTGACCATTTATGAGCCGTCTGTAGACACCTCTTGCAGGATTATCATGTGAGATGTTTGGTGTGATGAGTTGGTCAGGTCTCAGGAGAGAGCCAAGGGATCTGTGTCACTGTCTGACCCCCATAGGCCAGGGAGAGGACAACGTTCTGCCAGTGGTCTCCAGGACGGATGCTGAGTTCCCTGCTGTGCCCCTCGTCCCCTCTCCATTTCTCTTCTCAGGATGCTGTCTGGGACGCTGCCCTGCTTCCTGCTCCCCAGGCCACCCTGTATCTTCTCCATGTGCCAGGCTGCTGGCAGCCCCCACTGAGAGGCCACTTAGGCCAACAAACTGGTGCCAAACTGCTGGTCCTCAGGCTTTTTGGGGTGCACTCACTGTGAGTCTAATTCCCCCTGCCCCGGGGTGGCTACAGGGGCATGTTCTTCTAGTGTGTCAGGGCTCAACCCTCTGGCTGAGGCCTCGGGGCACTTTCTTCCTCTCTCCGGGTACCACTGAAACAGCAATAGAGCTGACTGTCGGTGAACAAGGGTAAATAAAGGATTGAAAGAAAAGAAAGGGGGGGCGGGGAACTGTGGACAGGTCCCATCAGGATATGGGTGTCTCTCCCTTTTAGGGGCCCTGGGAGTGTCTCAGTCCCCTTCAGCGTTTACTGGGTCTCCAATGCAAGTTTCAGCCTGCTCCCGCTTTGAGCTCCAGGGATTCCCACCCTCTTCAGTAAAGGCTAGAGCCCTGAATGCTGCCAGCCCTCTCTTTGGGGCTGGAGCTGCTGCACAGATTGTTCCCTCCCCGGGGTTTCTCCCCTCTGAGTACAGTAGGTCTCTCCTGTTAACTCCTGCTCCAGCCCTGGTATGGTTCGCAGGTGTAGCGGGGCTGGGCCAGTCCAGACTAAAGCAGCAGTTGAAACCCCACACTGGCACAGAAGGGGTTATAAAGCCCTTCACAGGCACCCAGCCCAGGGAACGGCCCCTTATCAGCCCCATCCCTGATACTGTGGGGAGATCCACTGGCAGCATTGCCTTTGAGGGTGCTGCTCCCACTCCCTCCCTCCCCCACCACAAAGCCTGTCACCTTCACTTCCTGAGGGGGGACCCCCAGAAGGTGGGTTTTGTTATCCCTTTCCCTCCCCCACTCCCGGATCTGTTGTCCATCCTCTGTCACTCACCTCTGTCTCTGGAGATAAGGCAGATCATGGGGTGTGGGTTATGCTATGCTGGAGATCCATCATCACTGAAGGCGTGGCACCCTTGACTCTTCTTGAAGGTGGCCGGGGTACTGATGTGCACTGGAGGAGAACTGGAGCTTGGTGGAGTCCATGGACCATTTGGCCCACACTGTGTCACTGTCAAGCCTACTCTGCATTGCTATAAATTTGCTGCTGGTGGCGTCGCGCCTGTAAGTCTCTGTAACGCCGTCCTCAGTGACCCAAGAGCGTGAGCACCAACTTCAGGTGGACTGGGGAAAAAGCAGGACACAAACCCCAAATTGGTTGAGGTCCATAGGTAGATTTCACCAATAAAGTATCAAGTCTAAATGCTTCAAGCACTGTAAGAGTATTAACGTGAAATCACAAACAGACCCCATTGGTCATCCCATATATCTCACCATACAGGTGAGCTCACCTCATCCAGTCCCAGATGACTGGAAAAAGGCTAATGTAGTGTCCATCTTTAAAAAAGGGAAGGAGGAGGATCTGGGGAATTACAGGCCAGTCAGCCTCATCTCAGTCCCTGGAAAAATTATGGATCCGGTCCTCAAGGAATCAATTCTGAAGCACTTAGAGGAGGGGAAAGTGATCAGGAACAGTCAGCAAGGATTCACCAAGGGCAAATCATGCCTGACTAATCTAATTGCCACTGGCTCTGTGCATGAGGGGAAAGCAGTGGACATGTTGTTCCTTGACTTTAGCAAAGCTTTTGATACAGTCTCCCATAGTATTCTTGCCAGCACGTTAAAGAAGTATGGGCTGGATGAATGGACCATAAGGTGGATAGAAAGCTGGCTGGATCGTTGGTCCCAACGGGTAGTGATCAATGGCTCCGTGTCTAGTTGGCAGCCGGTATCAAGCGGAGTGCCCCCAGGGTTGGTCCTGGGGCCAGTTTTGTTCAAGATCTTCATTAATGATCTGGAGGAGGGCGTGGACTGCACTCTCAGCAAGTTTGCAGATGACACTAAACTGAGAAGAGTGGTAGATACGCTGGAGGGTAGCAATAGGATACAGAGGGACCTAGACAAATTGGAGGATTGGGCCAAAAGAAATCTGATGAGGTTCAAGTGCAGCGTCCTGCACGTAGGACAGAAGAATCCCAGGCACTGCTACAGACTAGGGACCGAATGGCTAGGCAGCAGTTCTGCAGAAAAGGACCTAGGGGTCACAGTGGACAAGAACCTGGATATAAGTCAACATTGTGCCCTCATTGCTAAGAAGGCTAACGGCATTTTGGGTTGTATAAATAGGGGCAATTGCCAGCAGATTGAGGGACGTGATTGTTCCCCTCTATTCGACCTTGGTGAGGCCTCATCTGGAGTACTGTGTCCAGTTTCTGGGCCCCACACTACAAGAAGGACATGGATAAATTGGAAAGAGTCCAGCGGAGGGCAACAAAAATGATGAGGGGCCTGGAGCACATGACTTATGAGGAGAGGTTGAGAGAACTGGGATTGTTTAGTCTACAGAAGAGAAGACAGAGGGGAGATTTGATAGCTGCTTTGATCTACCTGAAAGGGGGCTCCAAAGAGGATGGATCTAGACTGTTGTCAGTGGTACCAGATGACAGAACAAGGAGTAATGGTCTCAAGTTGCAGTGGGGGAGATTTAGGTTGGATATTAGGAAAAACTTTTTCACTAGGAAGGTGGTGAAGCACTGGAATGGGTTCCCTAGGGAGGTGGTGGAATCTCCTTCCTTAGAGGTTTTTAAGGTCAGGCTTGACAAAGCCCTGGCTGGGATGATTTAGTTGGGGTTGGTCCTGCTTTGAGCAGAGGGTTGGACTAGACCTCTCCTGAGGTCCCCTCCAACCCTGATATTCTATGAGTCTATGGTTCTTTGTGACAGATGGTCCCTTATACCAGCGGTTCTCAACCTTTTTCTTTCTGAGGCCTCCCCCAACATGCTATAAAAACTCCACAGCCCACGTGGGCCACAATAACTGTTTTTCTGCATATACAAGCCAGGGTTGGTGTTAGGGGTTAGCAAGCAGGACAGCTTCCTGAGGCCCCATGCCATGGGGGCCCTCACAAGGCTACATTGCTTAGGCTTTGGCTTTAGCCCAGGATGGTAGGGCTCAGGGCCCTGGACTTGAGCACTATGTGCTAGGACTTCAGCTTTCTGCCCTGGGCCTCAGTGAATCTAATGCTGGTCTTGCTTTGAGGCCCCCCTGAAACCTGCTCGTGGCCCCCCAGGGATCCCCAGTCCTCTGGGTGCGAACCACTGCCTTACACTATGAGTCACAGCGATGTTCAGATTGCTGCCAACCCCAAAGGTCAAGTGAATTACTAGGTCAATTGAATCTTAGATCTCACAACAAAGACAGCACTTGTAGCCAGTCCTGTAATAACCTGTATTAAGATTTATTTAAAAGGAAATGAGAGTTGATTACAAATTTTAAAGCAGGTAATCATATAGAATAGATGCAGATGAGTTACAGTCTTAAATTTCCAAAAGTAGTAGAAGCTTCTATAATAAGCAAGCTCTACATATGCTTTAGGACTAACCCAGGCTAAGAAGCTGGGGATCTCTTGCTTATGCCTAGAAACTTTGCCCCCCAGAATCCAAGCAGCATAAAGATAATCAGTTCCTTCTGTGTGCGGTTTTTTATCCCCTTCCTGCCGTGTGCTCTGAGCTGCAAACTGAGCTAATGGGAAGTCAAGAGCACAACAACAGCCCTGTGTTGTCTTTAACATCCCATAATCCTCTATCTGGTGTTTGATGGACCTTTTCTGCCAGGCAGGGTGTAATGCATTCTGTTGCCAATCAGCAGTTCACACAGGTAAAGTGTCTCTCCTGTCTGGTGTTTCACAGAGGCTCACAATGTAACTAGTCAGATATTAACCCAGGCAGCAACTCACCAGCATTCAATAAAGTCTAAACACTAAACACATTCTTATCATTCTAATACCTGTTTTAACAATACTAACACAGGTGAGTCAGACTGATTCCAGTTATGACTTTGTCCATGTTCAATTAAGAAATGGGGGCTTTTGCAAGAGCTAACACCTCATCTGCCAGTGTCACAGGCAGGATGGGCAGGGATGGTGTCTGTAGCCTCTGTTTGCCTGAAGCTGGGAATGGGCAACGGGGGATGGATCACTTGATGGTTACCTGTTCTGTTCATTCTCTCTGAAGCACCTGGCATTGGCCACTGAGCTAGATGGACCATTGGTCTGATGCAGTGGGCCGTTGTTATATTCGCAGTCTCTATCAGGGGTATCACTCATGTGAACTCCCTGAGGAGCCACAGAAAGGAACAAGATGTGCTGAGGCAAGAAGGCCCAGTCTCAGAGCCCCCGGGGTCACACTTGCTAGAAGCTATAACTAGGCCCAGCCCATGAAAGGGGGCACTCCCAGGCTGGAACATCAGCTAACATTGTAAACCTGAGAGAGCTGCCTTGGGGACAATGACAGCGAAAATCCCCCAAAGTGACTCCTTTGACTCTGCTCTTCTCTGGCCTTTGGTTCTAACTGGATGGGAGTTTGAGACGTCGTCTAGTCCAGTCTCCTGCACTCAAGGCAGGACCGAGTATTATCTAGACTATCCCTGACAGGTGTTCGTCCAACCTGCTCTTATATATCCCCAATGATGGAGATTCCACAACCTCCCTAGGCAATTTATTCTAGTGCTTATCCACTCTGACAGTTAGGCAGTTTTTCCTAATGCCCAACCTAAACCACCCTTGCTGCAATTTAAGCCTCTTTCTTCTTGTCCCACCCTCTGAGGTTAAAAAGAATAAATTTTTCCTCTCCTCCTTGTAACAACCTTTTGTGTACTTGAAAACTGTGATCATGTTCCCTCTCCGTCTTCTCTTCTCCAAACTAAACAAACCCAGTTTCTTCCAGCTTCCCTCATATGTCATGTTTTCTAGACCTTTAGTCATTTTTGTTGCTCTTCTTTGGACTTTCCAGAACTGGACACCATACTCCAGTTGAAGCCTAATCAGTGCAGAGTAGAGCGGAAGAATTACTTCTTGTACCTTGCTTACTATACTGCTAATACATCCCAGAAGGATGTTTGCTTTTTTTGCAACACTGTTACGCTGTTGACTCATATTTAGCCCGTGATCCACTCTAACCCCCAGATCCCTGTCTGCAGTACTCCTTCCTAGGCAGTCATTTCCCCTTTTATATGGTGGGCAGCTGATCCTTCTTAAGCGGAGTACTTTACATTTGTCCTTTTTGAATTTCATCCTATTTACTTCAGATCATTTCTCCAGTTTGTCCAGATCATTTTGAGTTTTAATCTTATCTTCCAAAGCACTTGCAATCCTCCTCGCTTGGGATCATCTGCAAACTTGATAAGCATAACAGAGAGCCTGTTACTGGGAGGGTTTCACCATGTCTCAGCGGGTTACACCCTGATGGGAGAGGGCTAGGCCTGTACTGGAATAAGGTCACTTGTGCTTCACAGTGTGGCAGAACCTAAAATATTTACTAGCAGGGAAAAATCCAGGGGGAACCAGCTTGTGGAATGGACAAAAGCCCTGTCTGAATTCTCTCACATTGTCCTCACCTTGGCAGGCTACGGAATAATGTCTGCGTTTCGGTCCAGATCATCCCATCCTCCCAGGGGGAAAGAAATGGCTGTCGTGGATCTGGCTCAAGTAAGGGATTATCAGGGACCTGGTGGTGGGTTCTGTTTGGAGGGAGAGGAGCAGTAATTGCATAGGAGGGTGGGAGATGCTAGAGATGGTGTGAGGTAGAAAATATCTAGGGTGGAGAACGGGAGAGGAGAGGATGTGACAAACCTGCTGAGACTTGTGTAATCTAAGGTGTGATGTGATGTCACCTCCCAGAGTGCAGTCTGGGGGGCTTCTGGGAACCGCTGTGACCTCTAACCCTCAAACTGGGCTGGCCCTTCTCACACTGCTTTGCTGGAGATTCAGCCAGCCTCTCCATTATTACCCAACATGACAGCAGGTGGCACCATACACCCAACTAAGCTACCTGAATGCTTTACCTAAGCCACTCCAGGACAGATAGAAGACTACAGCCAATTTCTCAGCTCCCTAACCTTGTATACCTGCTGTAGTATAAATCCAGAACTATTCCATCTTATAGTGCACAGGGATCTGTATAATGTAAGCTCTTTAATATAGTTCGCCTTCCCCTCAGTATGGGGAAGTTTGTGCTAACCAAGCTGAGATTTTCCCCAGACACTTCACTCAAAATACACAAATTAAGATAAAGCATCAAACAAGTTTAATTAACCACATAATGGTAGATTTTAAGTGATCATAAGTGACAGCAAACAGATCAAAGCAGATTACTTAGCAAATAACCAAAAACTTAAACTGAGCCTAATATTACTGGATGGATAGATAGATAGATTCTGAATTAGCAGTTTCTCACACTGACTGATAATAGAGGCAGTCCACCATTTTTCCATACACACTAGAAATCCCCTTACTCTGGGACCAGCACTTCCCCCAGTTGTCTTTGTTCCTTGGGTGTTTTCAGGAGTACTCTTGTGTGGGGAATGAGGCCAAGAGATGTTATCACACACCATGTTATGTAGCTTTTCCATATGGCAGGAACCCTTTGTTCCAAACTCAGTTCCCAGTCCAGTTTGTGGAAAAATACGGGTACCTAACTTGAGTTCAGTGTCCTGTGGTCTGGTCGCATGCCCTGCTAAGCTCTTCCATTGTCCATATTTTTTTTGTATTTTTTTTTTTTGTTGATGAGCCATCAGCATTGCGTGGCTTCTTCATTGTTGAACCTGAAAGGCTAGTTGTGGATGTTACCCAGAGTGAGCACGTTTGAAATACAGATATAGTCCATATCCATAATTTCAGATACAAACATGGTCCATGCACACAAATAGAATCATCATATTCAGCAAATCATAACTTTTCCAATGACACCGCACATGATGCATCTTAGACAAAATGCATCATAATTATCTCCTAATCATATTATAATCCTACCACTATGCTGAATATGGGGCATAGCATGAGATAGGGCCTAATTTCAAGGCACAGGAGTTGGGAATGGAACTTCCCCTCTTGGTGGAACAGGAAATAACCCTCCTGCCTGGGCTGGGAAAAATTCCTAGAAGCCTGAATCTACTGACACTTCATTAGTTACAACCACCCCCAATTTTTGTGGGAACTGCAAACTTTGTCAGTGATGTTTTTATATTCTCTTCTAGGTCATTGATAAGAACGTTAAATAATACAGGGCCAAGATCCAATCCTTGCAGGAACCCACTAGAAATTAGTCCGCTCGACCATGGTTCCCCGTTTACAATCCCAGTTTTTATCTCTTTAATGTTTGGTGTGTTTATTTTGTATTCTTCTAGTTTTTTAGTCAAAATATTGTGCTGAACCAAGTCATGCACCTTACTGAAGTCTAGGTATATTACATCAATACTATTAGCTGTGACCAAACCTTTGATCTCATCCAATAAGGATATCCAGTTAGTTTGATAAGATCTGTTTTCTCTAAACCTTTGTTAATGGGAACTAACTATATTACCCTCCTTTAATTCTTTATTCATTAAATCCAGTATCGGCTGCTGCATTATCTTGCGGAGTATCGATGTCAGACTGACACTCTTGTAATTAGCCAGGTCATCTCTTTTACGCTTTTTAATTATTGGCACAGTATTAGCTTTATTCCAGTCTTCTGGAATTTCCCCAGTGTTCCAAGTCCGAACTGAAATCAACGTGAATAGTCCACCACGCTCCTCTACCAGATCTTTTAAAACTCTTGGATACAAGTTATCTGGACCTGCTGATTTAAACATGTCTAACTTGAATAGCTGTTGTTTAACGTCCTTGTGAGTTATTGTTGGAATGGAAGGAGTGTCGTCGTCAACATCTTTTGATATGAGTACATCATCTGTTTTTCTCCAAATCCAGGAGAGAAATATTTACTGAAGACTTTTTTTTTCCTTTTGTATTTTTTGATAATTCTGATATTTTAGTCTAGTAATTTTCCGCTACCATTGTTAGGATTAATATACTTTTAAAATTTTCCTTCCTATTTTCATTGATTGGTCATTGATTTCTGGTAGCTTCCCTTATCCATTTTCTACAATTCTGACCTTCTAACTTATATTCTTTACTATTGACTTCCCCTTTCTTCCATATATTTTATTTGGAGAGTGTTGGGATTCCTACCAGGAAGCCACCAGCAGGATCCACAGACAGCTCCATCTCCTATAGCAAACTCTGGCTAGTAGGTTTGTGATAAATGTGAAGATCCTTCCCCCGTCTGTCAGCTGGGAGACACAAAGCTTCCCTCCTTCTAACATGTGCCTCTTGCAGCTTCCATTTACCTGGTGCAGCTGTTTCATGAATAGTGAGGCTGTGAGTGGGGCAGCAGGTACTGAGTGTTGGACTCTTGCTCTTTCAGGGGCCGGTGACCTTCGAGGAGGTGGCTGTGTATTTCACCAGGGAAGAGGGGGCTCTGCTGGACCCCACTCAGAGAGCCCTCTGCAGGGATGTCATGCAGCAGAACTATGAGACAGTGGACTTGCTGGGTAAGGAGTCCTGTCCCCTCTGCTATTAGAAGCTGTGGGGTTTCTAAAGAACCTGAGTAGTAATAACGTCATAGTTTTATTTGTTATACAAGTTTTGACAAGTTTCCTTGCCCCCCTTTTTTGTCTTATATCCCATCCACTAGAATAATTTTTGGACATATGCCTTTTTGGTGCCATCAGTCATTTTAAAATTGCATTTAATGTATCCTTATTGGATACATTAATCATAGAATCTCAGAGTTAGAAGGGACCTCAAGAGATCATCTAGTCCAACACCCTCCTCAAAGGAGGACCATCCCTATTTTTGCCCCATATCCCTAAATGGGTCCCTCAGGGATTGAACTCATAACCCTAGGTTTAGCAGGCCAATGCTCAAACCACTGAGCTATCATCTCTCTCCTCCCACCCCATAACTAGAGCTTTCATGCCTTTTCCTCATTTTAAGAGGCAAATGTGCCACCTGTAGAATTCTAAATTGAGTAAATAGGTGGATGACTTGTGTGACAGATGAGCTCATCTTTTGATAGGAGAGCACATAATGTTGCTATTCAGGACCCCAGAGGTGTAGGATGAACAGAACTGTGGAAGGGGAGGAGAAAGGGTGAGTCGTTAATTCTGGGGTGCTAGGGCATGGGGAGGGTGTGTGCAGGATTAGAGCTAAAAAGCAGCAGAGAGGGAGGAGGTAATGAGAGAGGAGGAGGGAACACAGGAAGCTCTCAAGATGGTGTTGGCTGAGAGTAGTGGGACGAAGGGCAGGGGAGTGTGGAGGAAGGGCACCCAGGAAGTGGGCTGGGTGGGTCAGTGGAAAGTAGCAGAGATTTGGGGATCTACAGCTGTGGGGTATCCAGACCTTTAACCCCAAATCCCTGCCCAGGCCTCATTGCTTTAGAGCTTACACTCCAGTTTTATTCCTGTTCAGTTCCACTTCATTATACATTTTTACCACAAATATTGTTATTTTACCTCTTGACCTCCCTCTCCCACTCATTCCCCGCTCCCCATATAACCTCCCCATCTCTATCCACAGCGACCCTGGCCACCAATCCTGAGTCCTTGCTCCATTCCTCCCTCCAATAGCATGGCCACTCCCCAGGCACAAATGGGCACTTTGTTGGTGATGTCACAGGGTAGTAGTGTAGCCTGTAGAATTTTTACACCTATAAGATGACGTTTTTGGGGTACAACTTGCCTTGTACATGGCTACTCAAAGTTAATTGAGAAGATGAAATTTGGTGAAATGCACAGAAACTTGCTTTAATACAGACAATTATAATTGAAATCGTAGGCAAGGATCAATACACATAATTATTAAACTAAGATAAGTCTACTACAGAGGGTCTTGCACTCTTCATACCTGCCAGTTATAGACACCATTGGAAACCAAGATCGAGGGGCAAGGGAGCCCATCAGAAGGGAGGCCCTGCTTCAGTTTACACTGTCTTGAAAAAATGGTAACTAGGAGAGAGATTTAATCTGCTTCCTTATGGTAATAGGATGGCTATTACCATATCTGCTCCTTTACTCTGATCAGAGTAATGTCAATAGCTGCCCCAACCCATATGTGGCCTTTGGGAAGTCCATAATTAAGTATCAAGCATTAATTCTCACAGTTTACATCACTTATTAATAATTCCAATATATGAATATGCCCAACAGCTGAGATACTGCATAGCAATGTAATTGCTAAAGCCCACCCCAAACTTCCTTCTTTCCGAATCCTGTGGCATATTGCACCTCTTTGTGGTTCCTCGTTAGTCTTTCAAAATGAGGGTGCAAAATGTCTGACCTGGGATTCTTTCCTTAGGCCTGTTCAGGTAAATCCCAGACTTCATCATAACTGCTCCCACAAAGCCTCAGCCCCATTTATTTATGGTCACCTCCTGGCCCCTCCATGCAAGTTCCAAGCTAATAAGCAATACTCTGATCATGACATTTTACCTGTACTGAGTATAAAATTGCCCACAATACATGTGACTAGGTCGTAGATCATTAAATCAGCTCGGTATCAACAGGAGTGAGAAATTGCAGAGAGTCTTGTCTCCCCTTTCCCCATCTGCAGCAGCCACAAGCTGTCTTCACTTCAGGCTCCTTGGATCTTTGGGCTTGTCCCTCCTGAGGTTGCACGGCCCAGTTCTTGTTTTCCTTTTCCAGAAGAATTAAAGGCTGTTGCTCCTGTAGTGTTTAATTCCCCAGCCTTCTCCACATGCTGGGGGAGTTTAATTCTCCCTCCCATTACACCTGAGTCACTTGATTTCCTAATTCCCCAAAATGTGCTTTTGTGGTGTCACAGTTCTGGGGTAGCTAAGCCTTTGACCTGCCTCCATGGTCTGCTCAAGGAATGTCCTCTCAGGTATCAGGCCTCTAGCCAGCCCCTCTCTATGGGTAGGGACCCACAGGCCTCTCCTTTTTGACCGGGGTTTGAGGATTGCAGTTTGTCCTCCACTGTGTTCACTGGACTAATGTCCAGTTCCCGTGCTTTGCTTCTCTCCAAGGGCTGTGAGCAGTGTGTGTGTGTGATAGAGGTGGGAATTCTAGTGATACTTGTATGACGCCAATACATACCTCAGTTTCCCTCTGTGACTGGTATTGCTGTGATTATAAAGAGCAGGAGACATGAGGTGTTTTGTCACACAGCTGGCATGGGGTGATATGAATGGGTCCTTAAGGACTGGCTGGGACCAACCTACTTCAATGGAATACCCGACAGAGACAAGGGAATAATTGTCACCTGACCATGGGAGGATCTCCGCTTGGCTGAGTGAAGCATACATGGGCTTGTTATGTTTTTGGGAGCAGGAAGAACTGGGCTTGCAGATGCAGGGAGCTCTACCAGAGTGAAGACAAATGGAGACCACAGTGAAAGGAAACCAAAATGTTTTCTACAGCACCATGGCTCAGGGGCATTGGCCAGTATGGATTATATACTGTCGCCTTTGCTTCTCTGTGCTAATCTGAGGACTTTCCAGTGCTGTGTTTTGTTTGACTAACGAATCCTGCTAGGTTTTAAAAGTCTGCCCAGTGTCACAGCAAAAAGTTGCTCTGTGCATTGAATGAGGAACAGTCTCTGAACAGGATTGTTGTTCAGCTGGACCTGCTGGCAGAGCTCACAGGTTGAAATAGGAGTGTTGAAGCCAGAGGCTTTCCAAGGACTGGTTAAAAGCCAGGTCATTGCACAAATCCTGTGGCTCCATGACAACGTGTGAGACGTTAAGCCTTATGAGGGAAAATTATATAAAACAAGAAAAGGATCTAAATGCGTATTTACCATCACCCCCTCATCAGTCCTCGTGGGAATCCCTGATTAGTTCCAAAGTGTATTAAAACCTTCTTTAAAGGCTGATCTCTTGGTTATCTGGTCATGCCAGTTTTGATAGAGGGCCTCCCACTTCCCTGGTTCTTGTCACGCAGACAGCAAGTAGCAAAAGACAGAAGTCCGAAGTGCAGAAATGTGATGTTTATTGGTGTCATTTTCCAAGCAAGCACCTTCCAGAGCTCTTCACACCAGTCGGATTTATCTCTGTATGCCGATAGTCTGTTCCCCAGTGTTCCCTTCCCCGTTCTGACGCCACAGAGCGTTTACCTCGTGTCCCCCTTCCCAGCTCTGATGCCGCAGAGCCTTGCCTGTGTCCCTGTTCCCATTTACTGTTCCTCCCGCTTAACAAACATGATTCCAATTTCCCTTCTCTCTCCTGTTTAGTATTCTCAGCTATCCCTGAACCAATCATTTTACTGAAATTTAACCAATCCTAACATATTGTAATATAATTCTCTAGCCAGCTGTATTCCACTATCCTAATTAACTTACACCTAGCAAAATTAATTATACAGCAGACAGAAACAATTAGAGAACCAGACAGGTGAACAATGGAAAAGTGGGGACCATAAAGATAAAACATACAGAAATGAGGGTTTCACAACCCCAACCATTGAGAAGTGATTTCTTACCAGACAGGATGCTATCAAAGTAAGTTTCCTTTAACCATCTTAAGATCTGTTTCTTTATCTGATGGTGATGGGCACTATCTAGACAGGATCGTCTTCCTAACGACCCAATACTACCTTATTTCAGTGTAACTGGTTTGGGATATGACTCTACGCTTCCCAGCTTATGGCTGCCCCTGCAGCTTAGCCAAAGGATGTAGCCTAGGAAAAAGGCCTCAGACCATCCTAGTGAGAGAAGGCCCACACACAGGTGGACTGTGATTTTAATTCTTTGGTTTTATACCCCTGTAACTAGCTAAGTGCTATAAATACACCAACGTTCTTAAAGTGTAGGCTTTACAGGCAGGCCTGAATATCTATAGTCTAACAGTGGGTTCTACCCCTTCCCCCATTCTGTGTCTATCTTGTCTATTTAGATTGTAAATTATTCTGTTAATTGGTCCTTAGGCACTAAGGTAATGAATATGATTTACAATAACAACAACCCTCCTGCCATTTAGAGCCAAGGAAGCTGGCCATGGGATGTTACTGCTTAAAAATGATCTGGCCTTAAAACCATGGAATATTCTTTGTGACAAGTATCCCACAAATTCCACTGACCTCCCTTGTTTTCTTTGCCTTGAGTAGGGTTTCCAGTTTCCAAGCCTGATGTGATCTCACAGCTGGTACGAGGCAAAGAACCGTGGGTCCAGGACTCTGAGAAAAAAGTGCTCCTGAGAACTGCCTGTACAGGTAGGGAATTCATTAAACCAACTCAAAAACACTCTGTGAATACACGAAATATTTGGGATACCCGACACAGACCTTGTGAGCTCTCCAAGTTCAGGATTGTTCCCTAAAGATGTGGAATCATTAGGCAGATGTCACTCAGGGCTTCCCACCTATCCTGACTGACAACTGGCAGCAGATCCCTCCCCAATCTCGCTGTTCCCTGAGTGTTCTGGTGAGAAGCAGATCAAAACTGATCTCTTCCTCTTTCCTCTGGGGAAGGGTTTGGGGAAAATCCGCTCTTGATAGCTTTGATCTCTCCCACCATATATTTTGGTTTGTTCTTCCCTTTTTCTATTCCTGTCTCTGAGATTTCCTTTCTCTCTGGCACAGACCAGTGATCTATATCTGGATTCTCTCTGTCTCCCACCAGGCGATGAGATGGTGAGTGAGAATGAGGAGGAACCCCAGCAAGAAGATACTGAGCAAGTAGAACCACATAGGATGTTCTCAGGAAGATCCAAAGGGAATGATTCCGGGAGTTGTGCACTCCCAGAAAAAGCAAAAACCTGTGAGACTCAGCAGATGCTAGAGGAAAACTTGAGTAGCCACTCAGACTTTATAACAAGCGAGAGAATTAACTTGGAAGAGACATGCTACATATGCTCTGAGTGCGGGAAAAGCTTCAGTGGGAGCTCAGACCTTTTCACACACCAGAAAATCCACAGAGGAGAAAGACCCTACACATGCTCTGAGTGTGGGAAAAGCTTCAATCAGAGTTCGCACCTTATCAGACATTGGAGAACTCACACTGGAGAGAAACCCTACATGTGCTCGGAGTGTGGAAAAAGCTTCAATCAGAGCTCTGCCCTTAGCAGACATAGGAGAATCCACACAGGTGAGAAACCTTATGGATGCTCTGAGTGTGAGAAATGCTTCATTCATAGTTCAGCCCACATCTCACATCAGAGTCCACAGAGGAGAGAAACCCTACTGTGCTCTAAGTGTGGGAAAAGTTTCAGTCAGAGCTGAATACTTGTTAGACACCAGAAAATCACCATAAGAGAGAATCTAGTAAATGCCTTGACTAGGGCTGGCTAAACATTTTAAAAAAATCACTTTGGCTAATTCCTCCATAATGATCTTTCCACCATCTTCACCGAGGTCTCTCAGCTCCCCCAGATGAGTTGCCTGCTTCTGCATTTTGCAGCTCACCTTTCTTTGGGGTCAATCCTGTCATCTTTTCTATCAACTCTTTTCCTTTTGAGTCATAGGAGTGTGTGTCCCTCCAGCCAGGAATGTCCATCACCTCCAGGTAGGGGAGAGAGGTTTGATCCCAACAAGCTACACTGAGGCTAAAACCACCGGTGCCGTACATCCACTAGGATTGTACATGGCGTTGGCTGCTGAAGTTAGTGATCTTGGTGTAAAAAGACAGTTATAGTTGTGAAGGAGATGTAGTCCAGGTGCAGTGGTTGGCGTTAGCTTTTCCCTTCACCTGACCTAAACTCAATCACTTTTCTTAGTCTAAACAAACCCTGAACATCCCGATTATACTATTCCCCCATTTCAAAGCAATTGTTAGTCATCAGGTTCCCCCTTCGGGAAGAAATTGTTTGATTCCCAGTTACTCTGATTTTGCTTCAGGTTTTACTGAAGAGCAGATATTTTTACTACCGTTTTCCTCATGTTCAAAATAACAGGGCAGGGATAGGGGGAAAATGTCATTTTACGCTCTGTAACAACTGAAGAAGATGGGGTAAGTCAGATGGGGATCCCCTTGTTCCCCATCATCATCCCAATCCCCTTGTTGTTCAGTTGGTGAGGTCAGTATTTTTTCTGAAGTGCTGGGGAGAGGATACCCTGGTAAATGACTTGGAACTAAGCAAAATACCCAGGCATATGGCTCCCAAAGCACTGGTGACCCAGGTCCTGCAGGAGGTCGATCCTGAAGAGATCTCCTTCCTAATCAGGTGCATGTTGCCTATTATTTGGGAAATGAAATCCCCATCTAGGTAGGGATGGGAAAAATGGAAGAGACATTTCTGTTCAGCTCATCCATGAGAGATGCTGTAAATGTGTAGAAAATGAATTCCATGTTGAATGTGCTGTAGCTGCAGAAAGATACCTGACATTTGGCATCTTACAGGGATTCTAAGCCGCACCTGAATTTAGTCCATAATTTAAATCTGTGCCACGAGATTAAAAGGGCATTTTGGGGGGAGTTCTACCTCACTATCATTATTGCTATGTTGTGTGATTGGTGAAGAATTCTATGCCACAGACGTGTAAAATTACTCCAAGTAAAATAAAAGATTTGACAAGAACTCAGGTAGAAATTGCAAGTACTAATGGTTGATTTTCACCCCGTAAATGGAAGCTATGGTGACCTGTGGCCCAGGTAGTCTATTTTTAGCCCGCTGCTCCCTACTTAAGTGGCACTGATCACACTCCTAAAGGATGCCAGGATTAAATTGGGAACTGTCTTTTTCAGCTGATTCCTTCAGAGCCATTCCATGCTTATGGATCCCAATCTGGTTGCCTTATTGGACTAGAAGCTCTTCCATGCTGGGCAAATGATGGTAGCCAATGAGGGAATGTTTCAGATTCCAAGTTGAGACTTTAGGGTACATGAATGCTGAGTCCAGAGTCTGTGGTTTGGTCTCTTAGGGTATGTCTACACTACGAAATTAGGTTGATTTTATAGAAGTTGATTTTTCAGCGGTAATTTTATACAGTCAGGAGTGTGTCCCCCCGCTAAAGGCTTGGCTACAGTTTAAATTTTGAAGCGCTGCCGCGGAAACGCTCCTGCGTTTGAAGTGTGAGTGTGACCATGCTCTACCCTCACTCCCGGTAATCCACCTCCACAAAGGGATTAGCTCCGAGCACTCAGAACGCAGCTCCCAACACTCGCAGCCTGTCCACACTAGCACTTTAAAGCGCTCAAACTTGCTGTGCTCACAGGGGTGATTTTTCACCCCCCGGAGCCAGCAAGTTAGAGCGCTATAAAGCGCCAGTGTAGCCAAGCCCTAAGAGTATTAAGTTGGTGGAGTGTGTCCTCAATACCATGGCTAGCATCAGCTTTCGGAGCGGTGCACTGTGGGTAGCTATCCTGCAGTCCCTGCTGCCCATTGGAATTCTGGGTTAATCTCCCAGTTCCTGATGGGGCACAAGTCTTTTTGCAGGTGGTTTTGGGTACAAATCGTAAGTCTCCTCTCCCTCCGTCCCTCTGTGAAAACAACAGAAAACCATCATTTCGCCCCTTCTTTCATGGATAACCCACACAGACGCCATAGCACTGCCAGGGTGGAGCCCGTTCAGATCACCACTGCAGTTGTGAGCATTGTAAACACCTTGTGCATCATCCTGCAGTATTTGAAGAACCAGGTGAGGAGGTGACGGTAGCGCGATGATGATAGTGATGAGGACATGGACACAGACATTCCTGGAAGCATGGCATGTTTGGAATTGGGACATAATGTCGGCATTGGGGCAGGTTCATGCCGTGGAACGCTGATTCTGGGTGTGACAAAAAAGGACAGACTCTTGGGACCGCATAGTGTTGTAGGTATGAGATGATTCCCAATGACTGCAAAACTTTCATATGTGTAAGACCACTTTCCTGGAACTTTGTGACTTGCTTTCCCCTGCCCTGAAGTGCAAGAATACCAAGATGAGAGCAGCCCTGACAGTTGAGAAGCCAGTGGCGATAGCCCTGTGGAATCTTGCAACGCCTGATAGCTACTGGTGAGTCGGCAATCAATTTGGAGTGGGCAAATTAACTGCGGGGACTGCTGTGATCCAAGTAGCCAACGCAATCACTAACCTTTTGCTATCGTGGGTAGTGACTCTGGGAAATGTGTAGGTCAAAGCAGATGGCTTTGCTGCAATGGGGATCCCGAACTGGGCTGGGGTGATAGGGATATGTGTTCCGTCTATCTTGACACCGGACCACCATGGTAGCCAGTACGTAAGCCACAAGAGGTACTTAATGGCAAGCACTGGTGGATCACAAAGGGACATTTCACAGACATCAATATGGGATGGCCAGGACGCTCACATCTTCAGGAACTTGGGGCTGTTTGAACGGCTGCAGGAAGGGACTTACTTCCCAGATCAGAAAATTACTGTTGGGCATGTAGAAATGCCAATAGTTATCCTCAGAGACCCAGCCTACGCCTTGCTCCCATGGCTCATGAAGCCGTACACAGGCAACCTGGACAGTAGTAAGGAGCACTTCACTTATAGGCTGAGCAAGTGCAGAATGGTGGTAGAATGTGCATTTGGACATTTAAAAGCTCACTGGCGCTGTTTGCTGACTAGGAGAGATCTCAGCAAAACCAATATTCCAATTGTTATTGCTGCTTGCTGTGTGCTCCATAATATCTGTGAGAGTAAGAGAAACACATTTGTGATGGGTTGGGAGGTTGATGCAAATTGTCTGGTGACCGATTTCACACAGCTAGACACCAGAGAGATTAGAAGATCACAGCTGGGCATGCTGTGCATCGGAGAACGTTTGAAAACCAGTTTCATGACTGGCCAGGGTATGGCATAACAGTTGTGCAAACCCGCCCATTTGGTTGATTCTGATTCCCTAGCAAGTGGTCTGTTCCATCAGTGTGGGAGGACTGCATGAGCTTGAAAGACATGTCATCGCAAGTGCACTTTTTTTTCATTTTCTAATCTGTGATAACCTCTGGGATGGAGATGATTGGGGGAGCATAGAAACATTTGCACCTGTGGGAGGAAAAAAGGGAGAGTGGAATTTAAAAAGACACATTTCAGAGAACAAAAAGGAGACTCTTTCAAAGTGAATCAAGCAATTTTCAGCAGATAGGACATGTGCTTTAGGTACAAGTCGCATTTTGCCTTTTAGATTGAGTGCCTTCCGGTATGGTGTAAGACATCATAAACAGTTGGACAACTGTGTTCAGTTTGCAGGCAGACAAACTATGGTAAGCCAGAGGATACGCAGGGTTGGCTTCTTTTGCCTTCATGACGTGTGGGAATGGTTTCAAACTGCAGCGCCCTCCTTTCTCATACCAAGCAATGCCTGTTGTGTTGGCCATTTAAAAGGAGGGGCTGCAGTTTTTGGCTGAATGTGCAGCACAAATCCTCCCCCGCAACCAATTCTCTGGGATGATCCCTTCCCTTCTTCCCCCATCATTGGGCTATTATCAGGGAAGATCCCTTTAAGCCAAACGCACAGAGCTCAGCATGAATGGGCCTCCCTGCACCACGTGGCTAACATCAGGGATGATCCCTTTCAGTCAAATGTAAACAGCCCAGCATGAACGGACACCTCTGAATAGCCCCTTAAACAAATTTCCCTATTTCAACCAGGTGACCATGAAGGACATCAGTCTCCTGAGGGTAACAGAGAGAGGTAAAGAAAGAATGTTGCTTGAATGCGACTGAAGCCCGGGACCATTTGCTGCCCTGCTCTGTGCTGCAGTGATTCCAGACTACTTGCTACTGGCTTGGCATGGTAAAGTGTCCTACCATGGAGGACAGAATTAAGCAGCCCTACCAAGAAACCTGAAAAGGCTTTTAGAGAACCTCCAGGAGAGCTTCATGGAGATGTCCCTGGAGGATTCCCGCTCCATCCCCAAACACGTTAACAGACTTTTCCAGTAGCTGTACTGGCCGCGAATGCATCCCAAGTCTTCAAGACAAATGAATCATTAAACACAATTGCTTTTAAACCCAGTAGTGTATTTACAAAGGTGCAGTCACCAAAGGTGCCTTCTCCAGCTTCATGGTCCGGGACCATGTCTTGAGAGCGTATCGGCTTCAGGGTGATGAAAAGTTCCTGGCTGCCAGGGAGAACGGATTCTCTGCTTGCCTGCTCTGCACTCTCCTCCTCCTCCACAAAATCCTCATCTCCGTTGTGTGAGACTCCCCCGTTGTGGATGTCCATGGACAGTGGTGGGATAGTGGTAGGATCTGATCGCTGTATGGGGAGAAGAATCTGTGCAGGCAGGACTCTGTTCCAAAAGATGAAATGCTAATATAAATGCCAAAATTGCACAGGGCATGGTGTACAGATGCTACACCACGGACACACAGCAGTGCTGCATGAAAATTAAGGAGCTCAGGCAAGCCTACCAAAAACAAAGGAGGCAAACAGTCACTCCAGGTCAGAGCCCCATACATACCACAACTACAATCAGCTGCATGAAATTCTAGGGGGGGACCCTACCACTATACCACCACTGTCCATGGATACCTGCAGCGGGGGAATCTCACACAACAGGGATGAGGATTTTGTGGAGGAGAAGGAGAGTGCACAACAGACAAGCGGAGAATCCATTCTCCCTGGCAGCCAGGAATTTTTCATCACCCTGGAGCCGATACGCTCTCAAGGCATGGTCCTGGACCATGAAACTGGAGAAGGCACCTTTGGTGACAGTACCTTTGTAAATACACTACTGGGTTTAAAAGAAAGTGTGTTTTAATGATTCTTTTGTCCTGATGACTTGGGATGCATTCGCGGCCAGTACAGCTACTGGAAAAGTCTGTTAACATGTCTGGGGATGGAGCAGGAATCCTCCAGGGACATCTCCATGAAGTTCTCCTGGAGATACTCTAAAAACCTTCACAAAAGGTTCCTGGGGAGAGCAGCCTTATTCCATCCTCCGTGGTAGGACACTTTACCACGCCAGGCCAGTAGCAAGTAGTCTGGTATCGTATGACAAAACCTGGCAGCGTATGGTCCAGGTGTTTGCTGACATTCAAGCACCATCCATTATTTATCTCTCTGTGTTATCACTCTCCTGAGGATATCATTAATGGTAACCTGATCCAAATAGGTGAATTTTATCAAGGGGACATTCAGAGGTGGCTGTTCCTGCTGGGCTGTTTGCCTGTGGCTGAAAAGAAATCATTCCCATAGTTACCCAAGGGGTGGGGTGGGGGGGTTAACTCTGAGCTGTTCACATTTGGCTAACAGGGATCTTTCCTGATACCAGCCACGCGGTGGGAGGAGGGGTGAAGCGGTCATCCCAGAGAATTGGATGGGTGGGGGGGGGGTGGTTAGTTGCATTTCTGCTGCATGTTAACCCGAAAACCACAGCACCTCCTTTCAAATGGCCAACTCAACAAAGTTTTGCTTTGCTTGGTATGGGAAAGGAGGGCGCTGCTTTCTGAAACCATTCCCACATGTTATGAAGGTTGAAGAAGCTGAAAGACTGGTTTACCATGGCTGCCTGCAAGCTGAATTCTGTTGCCCAGCCCTGTGTGAGTGATCTCTCACACCAAAGCCGCAGGCACTCAATATAAAATACAAAAGTGCGACCTTGTACCAAAAGCACACGTGCTATGTAATGTGAATAGTTTGGTTCACCAGGACAGAGTGTACCCATTGTTCTGTAAAATGTATCTTTTTAAATACTACTTTCCCGTTTTTTCCTCCCACAGCTGCAAATGTTTCAACTCTCCCCCTATCATCTCTATCCCAGAGGCTAGCGCAGATAAGGTGAAAAAAAATGCACGCGTAATGAAATGTTCTCTGAGCTCATGCTGTCGCCCCACACTCAAACATCTCCTCCATGCATTCTGCTGAGCTAAACAACGTTACAGTCCAGGAAAGTGGTAAATGAACGTGAGGACAGGAGGGATAATTGAGAAGAGAGGTGGCGGGAGCACGACAAGAGGAGGCAGGATGCAATGCTTTGGCTACTGGGGGATCAAACTGACATGCTCCAGCATCTGCAGGAAAGGCAGCAGGAGCACAGACCTGCAGCCCCTGTGTAACCATGCTCCCTCCTCCCAAGTTCCATAGCCTCCTCTCCCAGACTCCCCAGAATGCAAGGAGGGGAGGATCCAGGCACCCAACCCCTCCATCCCTGAGGACTGTCCAAGCAATGGAACGCTGGCATTCAATAAGTTTTGAAGTGCAGTGTGGCTTTGTCCTTCCCTCCTCCCCTCATCCACCACACTACCCGGTGCTTCCCTCCTCCTGGGCTGCCTTGGCAGTTATCCCCTTATTAGTGTGAATTAATAGAGAATGCATGATTTTGAAACAACAATGACTTTATTGCCTCTGCAAGCAGTAATCGAAGGGAGGAGGGCGGTTGGATTACAGTGAAGAAAAGTGGACCAAGGGGGCAGGTTTTCATCAAGGAGAAACAAACACAACTGTCCCACTGTATCCTGACCAGTTATGAAGCTGGTTTTCAAGGGTTCTCTGATGCACAGCACGTCCTGCTGTGCTCTTCTAATCACCCTGGTGTCTGGCTGTATGTAATCAGCAGACAGGTGATTTGCCTCAACCTCCCACCCCGACATAAACGTTTCCCCCTTACTCTCACAGATATTGTGGAGCACACAGCAAGCAGCAATAACAATGAGAATATTTTTTTCGCTGAGGTCTAGATGGGTCAGTAAACTGCACCAGCGAACCTTTAAATGTCCAAATGCACATTCTACCACCTTTCTGCACTTGTTGAACTGCTCCTTACTACTGTCCAGGGTGCCTGTGTATGGCTTCATGAGCCATGGCATTAAGGGGTAGGCTGGATAATTATAGGCATTTCAACATCCCCCAACAGTAATTTTCTGTTCTGGGAAGTAAGTCCCTTCCTGCAGCTGTTCAAACAGACCAGAGTTCCTGAAGATGTGAGCGTCATGTACCTTTCCCAGCCATCCCATGATGTCGGTGAAACGTCCCCTGTGATCCACCAGTGCTTGCAGAGCCATTGAAAAGTACCCCTTGCGGTTTACGTACTGGCTGCCAAAGTGGTCCAGTGCCAAAATAAGGATATGCGTTCCGTCTATCGCCTCACCACAGACAAGGAATCCCATTGCAGCAAAGCCATCCACTATGACCTGCACATTTCCCAGAGTCACTATCGCTGATAGGAGCAGATTAGTGATTGCGTTGGCTGCTTAGATCGCAGCAGCCCCCACAGTAGATTTGCCCACTCAAAACTGATTCTTGACTGAACAGTAGCCGTCTGGCATTGCAGGCTTCCAGCAGGCTATCGCCACTCGCTTCTGAACTGTGAGGGCTACTCTCATCTTGGTATTCTTGCCCTTGAGGGCAGGGGAAAAGCAAGTCACAAAGTTCCATGAAAATGGCCTTACGCATTCGAAGGTTTTGGAGCTACGGGGAATCATTCCAGACCCGCAACACTATGCGGTCCCACCAGTCTGTGCTTGTTTCTGGGGCCCAGAATCAGCGTTCCACAGCATGAACCTGCCCCAATGCTGCCATGATGTCCAAATTACCAGGGCCCGTGCTTTGAGAGAAGTCTGTGTCCATGTCCTCATCACTCTCGTCACCGCGCTGCCGTCGCCTCCTCGCCTTCTATTGCAGGTTCTGGTTCTGCACAAACCGCACTATAATGCGCAAGGTATTTACAGTGCTCATAAGTCCTGCGGCGATCTGAGCGGTCTCCATACTTGCGGTGCTATGGCGTCTGCGCGGGCAATCCAGGGAAAAGGGCATGAAATGATTGTCTGCCATTGCTTTTGCGGAGGGAGGGGTGACCGAGGAGATGCACCTGCGAGAATGTTTTTGCCCCATCATGCACTGGGAGCTAAACCCAGAATTCCAATGGGCGGCGGAGACTTCAGAAACTGTGGGGTAGGTACCAACAGTGCATCTCTCTGAGAGTCAGTGCTAGCCTCAGTATTGTAAACGCACTCCCAATTTAGCACGTTTAGTCGGGGCACACACAATTGAATGTATACAATCTGTTCAGAAGAATTGACTTCTATAAAATGGACCTAATTTCATAGTGTAGACATACCCTTAGAGGCGCTGTAACTCTCGGCAATGTAATTCTGCCAGTGTAGACCTAGCCTCAGAGAGACTGACTGCCACTATCCCAGGACTGATCCCCCCAGGGGCATGAAACACAATGTCAACAGGCTATGTAGCCTTCGCTAGTTTCCCTGTACCTGAAAATCCTGCTAGCCCAAAGTGCTGGACCATCTATGCCATTCCCTGGCTCCTCAGCTGCAGCTACAGTTCCTACGCCAGATGAATCCAAAGACGGAGAGGTGCAGAGATCCAGCCCCTTGTAATCTTAGAAACGGTTTGTTCCTTTTTCTATTTTTTGTCTCAATTTCTTTTTATGAACTTGGAGACCTCCAGACCTTACTAGTCAATTGGGGTGTAACAATGTGGCTCAGTGGTGGGTGGGTGTGAACACTGAAATCTACAACGGGAAGACACTAGGCAGAATAGTTCCTCACATCTTAATTGCCTTAAAACTCTGCCCTATGAAATAACTGACTGCATGCGCCTCATCCCTCCTGTACCCCCAGACCCTGTCCTAGCCAAGAACCTGCACCCAAACTCCCTCCCAGAGCCTTCACTCCAAATCCACCCCCAAGCCTACACCCCCTCCTGCACCCCACCACTTGCCCCAGCTGAGAGCCTGCACCCAAACTCCGTCCCAAAGCATATACCCCTCACCCTCTGCCTCACCCCACCCCCTGCCACAGCCTGGAGCCTGCACCCAGAACCTAAACTCCATCCCATAGCCTGCACCCTCACCCCCTTCCCACACACCCCTCCAGCCCCCAAACTCCCTCCCATAGCCTACATCCCCTCACTCTACACTCCCTCCCATCCCCAAATACCTTCCCATACCCTGCACCCAAACTCCATCCCAGAGTCTGCACCCTCACCCCCTTCCCACACACCCCTCCAGCCCCCAAACTCTCTCCCATAGCTTACACCCCCACACTCCCTCCCATCCCCAAACACCCTCCCACGCCCTGCACCCCCAGCACAGAGCCTGCACCCAGACTCCGTCCCAGAGTCTCCACACCCACCCCCTTCCCCCACATCCCCTCCTTCTGCCAAATTCCCTCCCAGAGCCTGCAGCCACACTCCCTCCTAGAACCTGAACCCCTCACTCCTTCCTGCACTCTCACTCCCTGCCCCAGCCCAGAATCTGCATCCAAACTCCCTCCCGAAGCCTGCACCCCAGACTCCCTCCCAGAGCCCACCCTCACCCCTTCTGCACCCAAACTCTCTCCCAGTGCCTGCACCCCAGACCTCCCCCCACCCAAAATCCCTCCCAGAGCCTTGGGAAGATTGGGAGGTGGAGTTTGGGGAGGTGGGTTCTGGGTACCACTATTTCTACAAACCTGCCTTCCCTGTTGTCCACTGTACTCCTTGGTTCTGTCCAGTTGCTCCCTCTCTAGAGACTTTTTTCTATTCCATCTTTGGGATAGTCCCTATCCCAGACTCTCCTAGTGAGAGAAGGCTCATACCCAGGCGGACTTTGATTTTAATTCTTCATTTTTATACCCCTGTAACTAGCTAAGTGATAAAAATACACCTACATAAAGTCTAGGCTTTACAGGCAGGCCTGAATATCTCTCTCTATTCTAACAGTGGGTTCTACCCCTTCCCCCATTCTGGGTCTATCTTGTCTATTTAGATTGTAAATTCTTCATGGCCTAAGCCATTTACTATTCTGTATTTGTTCTGTGCCTAGCACAATGGGGACCCACTGTTAGTTGGTCCTTAGGCACTAAGGTAATGATTATAATTTGCAATAATAACCACTCTCCTGTCCCTTTTGAGCCAACGAAGCTGGCCTTGGGATGTTTCTGCTTAAAACTAAGCTGGGGTTAAAACCAAGGAATATTCTTTGTGACAAGTATCCCACAAATTCCACTGACCTCCCTTGTTTTCTTTGCTTTGAGCAGGGTTTCCAGTTTCCAGACCTGATGTGATGTCGCAGCTGGAACAAGGGGAAGAGCTGTGGGCCCTAGACCTCCAGGGCTCTGAGAAAGACGTGCTCCCGAGATCTGCCTGCACAGGTGAGGAATTGGTTAAGCCACTCAAAAAAAAAAAAAAAAAAAAAAAAAAAAAAAAGTCTGTGAATACAGGAAACATTTGGGATGCCCTACGAAAACTTTGTGAGCTCTATAAGTTCAGGATTGTTCCCTGCAGATGTGGAATCATTAGGCCAGGGTGGGCAAACTTTTTGGCCGGAAGGCCACATTGGGGTTCAAAATTGTGTGGAGGGCTGGGTAGGGAAGACTGTGCCTCCCCAAACAGCCTGGCCTCGCCCCCTTCCCACCCCCGACTACTTCCTCAGAACTCCTGACCCATCCGACCCCCACGCTCCTTGTCCGCTGATCAACCCTTCTGGAGACCCATCCACTCGTAACTGCTCCCCCAGGAGCCCACCCCCATCTAAGCCCCGCTGCTCTTTGTCTCCTGACTGCCCCCTTCCCAGACTCCCCAATCCTGATCACCACCACCCTGAGGCCCCCTACCCTATCTAAGCCCCTGCTACTCCTTGTCCCCTGGCTGCCCCCTCCAGAAACCCCCCATCCCAATCACCCACCAAGACTCCACCCCCTATCTAAGTCCCCTGACCCCTAACCACACCCCCACCCCCTGACAGGCCCCCTGGGACTCCCACGCTCCATCCAACCCCCCGCTCACCACCCCCCAAGACCCTCTGCCCCCTTATCCAACCTCCCGCCCCAGGCCTGGCCTGGCCACAGCCCGCTTACCCGCCACCACTAAGAATAGCGTGGCTGGCCCACAGCCAGACACGCCGCCTTGCTGATCCGCCGGAGCGCACAGCGTTGTCTGACCCAGAGCCAAACACACGGTCGTGCAGCCCCAACCCCCAGAGCTGCTGCTCACGAGGCCCATGGGCCTCGTGGAGACAGTGGGGGAGCGGTCAGAGCAGCCTCCCCATTCAGAGGTAATAGTGTGCCCTTGGGGTAGTAGTTTGCCCACCTTTGCAGTAGGCGGATGTCACTCATAGCTTCCCACCTATCCTTTCTGACAACTAGCAGCAGGGCCCTCCCCAATCTTGCTTTCTCCTGTGAGTTTTGGTGAGATGTAGGCCAAAACTGATCCCTTCCTTTCTCCTCTGGGGAAGGGTTTGGGGAAAATCAGCTGCTGCTAAGTTTGATCTCTCTGGCACATATTTTGGTTTGTTCATCCTTTATTCTATTCCTTTCTCTGAGATTTCCTTTCTCTCCGGCACAGGCAGGGACCTATGTCTGGATTCTTTCTGTCTCCCATCAGGTGATGGGAAGGTGAATGAGAATGAAGAGAAACTCCAGCAGCAAGATACTGAGCAAGTAGAATCCCAGGGGATGTTCTCAGGAAGATCTGAAGGGATTGATTCCGGGAGTTGTGCACTCCCAGAAAAACCAGAAGCCTGTGAGACTCAACAGATGCCAGAGGAAAACGTGAGTAGCCACTCAGACCTTATTACATGTGAGAGAATCAACTTGGAAGAGACACGCTACACATGCCATGAGTGTGGGAAAAGCTTCAGTGGGAGCTCACACCTTATTCGACACCGCAGAATTCACACAGGAGAGACGCCCTACACGTGCTCGGAGTGCGGGAAATGCTTCAATCAGAACTTTACCCTTATCAGACATCGGAGAACCCACACTGGAGAGAGGCCCTACACCTGCTCGGAGTGCGGGAAAAGCTTCAATCAGAGCTCAAATCTTATCAGACATAGGAGAATCCACACAGGTGAGAAACCCTTTGGGTGCTCTGAGTGTGGGAAACACTTCATTGATAGTTCAGCCCTCATCGCACATCAGAGAATCCACAAAGGAGAGACGCCCTACACGTGCTCTGAGTGCGGGAAAAGCTTTGGTCAGAGCTCTGACCTGATTACACATCGGAGAATCCACACAGGAGAGAAACCCTACGTGTGCTTTGCGTGCAAGAAAAGCTTCAATCAGAGCTCAACCCTTACTAGACATCAGAAAATCCACATGAGAGAGAACTGTAATAAATACCTTAACTAGGGCTGGCCAAACTTTTTTTTGAAAATCCTATTGGCTAATTCCACCATAATTATCTTTCCACCATCTTCACCGTGGTCTCTCAGCTCCCCCATATGAGTGACCTGCTTCTGCCTTTTGCAGCTCACCCTTCTTTGGGGTCAATCCTGTGATCTTCTCTATCAACTCCTTTCCTTTTGAGTCATAGCAGCATGTCTTTCCAGCCAAGAATGTTCATCCCCTCCAGGTAGTGTAGAGAGGTTTGATCCCAGCAAGCTACACCGAGGCTAAAACCACCTGGGCCTTACATCCACTAGGACTGTACATGGCGTAACCTGCTCAAGTTACTGATCTTGGTGTAAAAAGACAGTTATAGTTGTAGAGTAGATACAGTACAGGTGCAGTGGTTGGCGTTATCTTTCCCCTTACCTAAACTCCATCACTTTTCCTAGTCTAAATAAACCCTGAGTATCATGGTTATACTATTCCCCCATTTCAAAGCAATTGTGAGTTATCAAGTTCCCCCTTGGGGAACAAATTCTTTGATTCCCAGTTGCTCTAATTTTCCTTCAGGTTGTGCTGCACAGTAGATATTTTTACTACCATTTTCTGCACGTAAAATATATTGAACTATCACAAAGAGCCAGGAACAGGGCAGAGATAGGGGGAAAATGTCATTTCACCCTCTGTAACAACAGAAGAAGATGGGGTAAATCAGAGGGATTCCCTTATTCCCCATCATCATCCCAGTCCCCCTGTTGTTCAATTGGTTAAGTCAATATTTTTTCTAAAGTGCTGGGAAGAGGATTCCCTAGTAAATGACTTGGAACTAAGCAAAATGCCCATGTATTTGGCTCCCAAAGCACTAGTGTCCGAGGCTCTAAAGGAGGTTGCTCCTGAAGAGATCTCCTTCCTAATCAGGTGCATGTTGCCTATTATTTGGGAAATGCAGTCCCCATCTAGGTAGGGATGGGGAAAATGGAAGTGACATTTCTGTTCAGCTCACCCTTGGGAGATGCTGTAAATGTGTAGAAAATGAAATCCCTGTTGAATGTGATATAGCTGCAGAAAGATACCTATTTTTAATAGATACCTGACATTCAGCATCTTACAGGGATTCTAACTGCACCCAAATTCAGTCCCTAGTTTAAACCTGTGCCACCAGATCAAAGAAATAAAAGGGCATTTTGGGGGGAGTTCTACCTCACTATCATTATTGATATGTTGTGTGATTGGTGAAGAATTCTGTGCCACAGACGTGTAAAATTACTCCATGTAAAGTCAAAAGATTTGACAAGAACTCAGGTAGAAATTGCAGGTACTAATGGTTGATTTTCACCCCTTAGATGAAAGCTATGGTGACCTGTGGCCCAGGTAATCTATTTTTAGCCCGCTGCTCCCTACTTAAGTGGCACTGATCACACTCCTAAAGGATGCCAGGATTAAATTGGGAACAACTGTCTTTTTCATCTGATTCCTTCAGAGCCATTCCATGCCTATGGGTCCCCACCTAGCTGCCTTGTTGGACAAGAAGCTCTTCCATGCTGTGCAAATGATGGTAGCTAATGAGGGAACGTTTCAGATTCCTAGTTCAGACTGTAGGATACGTGAATGCTGAGTCCAGAGTCTGTGGTTTGGTCTCTTAGTTTTGCTGTTGTATCTTATGCATTTGTATCACTTCTCCACTTCCTGCTACTTTGAAAGATTAGAAAGTGTGAAAATAGAGCGCAGGTGGTTTTTCTCATAGCGTGAGACCCCTTCCACCCACACTCACAGGAGAAGACCTCGGGAGAAATGAACTCACAGAAATTGAAGGCTCCTAGGTTATTGTAGAAGGTGACTTCACACAAATCTCACTGTGTGGAAACAGGAATTAAGAGAAAACTCCCCTATCGATTTATATTTTATAAACTTTGAATAAGTTGTTACCAACTACAATGAAATTAAACATGAAGTTAATTAGTGTAACATAAGAGGCTGATTCTGTGATAACTTTCTATGTTATAATATCATTTAGCTTTTCTTCTAATTCTCTCCCTGCCCCCTCCTACTACATAGGAAATGGTGGCCAGTCCTGAAATCGAAACCACACTCCAAAGGAATTAGAGTGGGGGAATATGTGAGAGAAATAGCATGTATGAGAATAGAGACCCAGGATGGACTGTAATTATTTCTATTTTAAATTGAGTTTATTTTGATAAATTTTAAAATAAATCTTTTAGGAGGACAGTTACCTGAGACAAGATGTGTAATATTTTACCCATTCTCCACAGTGCTGATGTGTTTTTGTTTGTTTGTCTCTCCTCCGGTGGTTGCTTTTTAATAAAAGAATAATTTTGGTTTCAAAGCAATCTTTATTCCATTAATTGAAAGCAAATGGATCTCTGCAAAGCAATAGGCATTTTTCTTAATCCTTCATAGTGCATTGGTGCAGACAATCACCATCCTAGCATTACAAACACTGCACTGCTGTGCATAGCAACAAATATTAGTAGCTTTCAGTTTCAAGTTACTGCCTCAAGGCATCCCTGATTGTATTGGACCTGTGTTGAGCCCCGCTGTATAGCCCTGATCTCTGGTTGTTCAAACTCAGCCTGCAGATGCGGAACCTCAGTGGTCCAGCCCTGAGTGAAGCTTTCATCCTTCCCTTCAGAAATAAATGGCCAACAGTCATTCTGCACTTGCTCAGCCTATTGTCAAACCTCTCCTTGCTGCTGTCAAGGTACTTCATAAGCCACGGCATGAAGGGGTAGGCAGGGTCTCTCAGGATCACAATGGGCATTTTGACTTCCTCTAAGGTGATCTTTGGTCCAGGAAGAAACTATCTACTTCCAGCTTCCTGAACGTGCCAGTGTTCGGAAAGATGTAGATTGCAGTGATCTCTGGTGTGTTCTCATGGTCAACCACTTCACAAAAATGAGCCAGGTTCTGGTCCCAGTGCATCCCCCATCTGCTGTGTGGAGAGAAATTTGCCTCCAGACCAAGGCCCAGCTGCAAACCCCTGGATGAATTACAGGCTGTCTTGGAAGCCCACTGCACGGAGCTGTGCCCACAAATTCGTATCCCAAGCCATAGGTGAACTTCCATATAATTGTCTACACTACAAAATTAGGTCAATTTTATAGAAGTCAATTTTTCAGAAGCGATTTTTTACAGTTGAATGTGTGTGTCCCTACTAAGCGCATTAAGTTGGCAGAGTGCATCCACAATACCGTGGCTAGCATCAACTCTCAGAGCGGTGCACTGTGGGTAGCTACCCCACAGTCTCTGCTGCCCATTGGAATTCTGGGCCAAGCTCCCAGTGTCTGATGCGACTAAAACATTGTCACAGGAGGTTTTGGGTACCTATCGTCAGTTACCCCTCCCTCCTTCCATGAAAGCAACAGCAAACAATCACTTCATGCCTTTTTTCATAAGTAACCCATGCACTGCAAGCGTGGAGTCCGTTCAGATCACCGCTGCAGTTGTGAGCATTGTAAACACCTTGCGAATTATCCTGCAGTATTTGCAGAACCTGGCAAAGAGGCGACGCCAGCGCGATGATGCTAGTGATGAGGACATGGACACAGACTTCCCTCAAAGTACGGCAGGTGGCAATTGGGACATCATGGCGGCTTTGAGGCAGGTTCATACCATAGAAAGCTGATTCTGGGCCCGGCACACAAGCACAGACTGTTGGGACTGCATAGTGTTGCAGGTATGAGATGATTCCCAGTGGCTGCACAACTTTTGCATGTGTAAGGCCATTTTCCTGGAACTTTGTGACTTGCTTTCCCCTGCCCTGAAGTGCAAGAATACCAAGATGAGAGCAGCCCTGACAGTTGAGAAGCCAGTGGCGATAGCCCTGTAGAATCTTGCAATGCCTGACAGCAACTGGTGAGTCGGGAATCAATTTGGAGTGGGCAAATCTACTGTGGGGGCCGGTGTGATCTAAGTAGCCAATGCAATCACTGACCAGCTGCTATCAAGGGTAGTGACTCTGGGCAATGTGCAGGTCACAGTGGATGGCTTTGCTGTAATGTGGTTCCCTAACTATGGTGGGGCAATAACTGGAACTCATATCCTGGAACTCATATCCCTATCTTGATACCGGGCCACCTTGGCAGCCAGTACGTAAACCGCAAGGGATACTTCTCAATAGTGCCGCAAGCAGTAGCGGATCACAAGGGATATTTCACCAACATCAACGTGGGATGGCTGGGATAGGTGCATGATGCTGGCATCTTCAGGAACCTGGGGCTGTTTGAACAGCTTCAGTAAGGCACATACTTTCCAGATCAGAAAATTACTGTTGGGGATGCCTATAGTTATCCTTGGGGAGCCAGCCTACCCTGACTCTCATGGCTCACGAAGCCATACACAGGGAGCCTGGACAGTAGTAAGGAGCAATTCAGTGATAGGCTGAGTAAGTGCAGAATGGTGGTAGAATGTGTATTTGGACATTTAAAAGCTCGCTGGTGCTGTTTTCTGACTAGGTTAGACCTCAGCGGAACCAATATTCCCACTGTTATTGCTGCTTGTTGTGTGCTCCATAATATCTGAGAGTAAGAGGGAGACTTTTATGTCGTGGTTAAAAGGATATGTTTCAGAGAAGAAAAGGGAGACTCTTTCACAGTGAATCAAGCAATTCACAACAGAAAGGACATGTGATTTAGGTACAAGGTCGTATTTTGCCTTTTATATTGAGTGCTTGCTGCAATGGTGTAAGACATCACACACAGCTGGGCAACAGAATTTGGCTTGCAGGCAGCCATGGTAAGCCAGAGGGTACATGGGATTGCCTTCTTCCTCCTTTATAACATGTGGGAATGCTTTTGAACTGTGGCACTCTCCTTTCCCATAGCAAGCAATGCCTGTAGGGTTTTCCATTTAAAAGAAGGGACTGCAGTTTTGGGGGAAATGTGCAGCACAAACCCTCCCACAACCCAATTCTCTGGGATGATCCTTTCACCCCTCCCCCTACCTCATGGCAATTATCAGCGAAGATCTCTTTCAGCCAAATACAAACAGTTTAGCATGATTTTCACATGGCACTGCTGGGTGTGTCCCTGTTGTATCCTCTGTCCAACATGCCCCGGGAGATTTTGGCATATATATTGGCATTTCTTTTTCTTTTTTAATGTAGTTCTGCCTGAACAGATTCTTCTCCCCATACAGCAATCAGATCCAGTACCTCCCGTTCAGTCCATGCTGGAGTTTTTTGGTGATTCTGGAACTGCATGGTCACCTGTGCTGCTGAGCTCGCCACGCTGACTAAACAGAAAATTAAATTCAAAATTCTTGAGGCTTTTCCTCTTTATGTGGCTAGTGCATCTGAGTTCAAAGTATTGTCCAGAGCAGTCACAACAGAGCACTCTGGGATAGGTCCCAGAGGCCAATACTGTCAAAATGCATCTATGCTACCCCAAATTTGACCTAGCAGGGTCAATTTTAGTGCTTATCCCCTCTCCAAGAAGGAGTACAGAAATCAAATTTAAGAGCCCTTTAAATCAACAAAACAGGGTTGGTTGTGTGGATGCATAAAGCATTAAATTGACCTAACATGGCTAAATTTGACCTAACCTGGTAGTGTAGACCAGGGCTAAGTAAGAGACATGGGGAAGGAGGCAGATAGAGTTAAAACCTGTGGTGGTTATAGCCCACCAGGTGCATTGGCCTCCCCTCAGGCAGGGGACTTCTAGGCCCTTCTGACAGTTGGTGTCAACAGCAACAAGGGCTGGGTTCAATGTCTAGGGGAGGAGAGCAGCAGAGATGGAGGAGAGGGAATCCCGAGAGAGGAAGTAGCTGGAGGGAAGCAATGAGTGCAGAGTGCAAACCAACCAGCTGCGGATCACTTGGGAGTCCTGAAAAGACTGTAGTTGCAGGTCCCATACACTATGGGTGTATACACTATGGGTCAGCCATCTGGACTCTGAATCTTGCCATCTGGGTTCAAGTTCCAGTGGGACCTCCTGGTACTGTGTTGGTTTCCTGCAAAGCCTTGGAGCTGAAGGTGCTTGATTTCCTTGTTCCTAGGTATACCAGCGTGTTTTTTTTTTTCTTCCTGCTGGGTGACTGATGCCCACTAGAGCTAGGGCTTTGGTCCAGCTGGTTCAACAGGCTGGCTGCAGTAGGTTAGGGCCCTAGAATTTAACAGTCTGGTGAGAGATTCCTGCAGGTTGACCTGATGGTTGTGGTTCTTGCTGCTTCACTTGAGGCACACAAGTTTGATCCTTGTATCTGCAGCTGCCATGCTTTTGCTCACATGGCACTTAAGGGAAGCTGTACCAGAGACAGGCTTAATAGTCAGGGAAAGGCAGGAGGGAGAGAGAGAGAGTCCCAGACTGGAGCCCAGCTCACCTTTCCTCCTCTGGGTCCTGGCCTCCACTGACAGCTCCAAGGGAAGGCTTAAATGCCATAGAGAAACTGAGGGCAGGGCAATATTTGGGGAGAACCATGGCCACACTTAAATTCAGAGAGTGATTGATATCCACTCTACGTACACACTGATAAAAGTGTGCAGATATTGTGTTGCTGAATATGATAAATTTGATAGACTATTAAAAAGCACATCTTTGTATAAATGATACCCATAAATTGCTGATAATATCAATAGTAAATTTCCCTGTATAAGCAGACATCGATAGAAATATCAATATTTAGCCTTATAGGAACTGTGAGGCTTCCCTCTACCTCAAATAAAGGAGAAATTCTGTCAGATTTTACATAAATTTTCACTTTACAGATAAGGTACACGTTTCTCACTGTCCTGAGTTCCACAGGACATCGGGAAGCTGTAGGAAATGGCTCCCCTTTGGATCATGTATTACATGGATCCAGAGGCTGGGGGAAGCCAGCCCCACCCTGCAGCCAGAAACACCAATTCCTAGAAGCTCTATCCTATGGAGAACTCAACTGAAGGGTCACGAAGAAGCTGGATGTTAGGTAATTTTGGCTGAGTGCTTAATGCGATAGATCAGAAATTCATTGGGGTGTCCCCACACAGGTGAAAATGCTACTGATTATGAAACATCCTGTCTCTTTTGTTTTTAGTGCTGTAATATTAGTGGTCAAATATGCTACTCACAAACATCCTCTCTGACACTCCGTTGCACATGTACATAGACACAGACACAGACACACACACACCCCACCCTTTTAAAGAAAATCATTGCAAGAAGTCAAAAGTGCTTGATGGATCTCACTGCTCTGCTTGATAGAATTCAAACAAAAGCAGAACATGTCAGACATATGTCGGGGTTGGCAGGGAATCGGGTGGGAGATGGGTTCAGTTAGACAGAAATGCACTAGTGATAAAAATCCAGAATGTGTGAGAGTGTAAAGCTGGTTGATCAATGTTACATTCCCCTCCCAGCTGACATTGTCTATCTACAAGAGGTGCAAATCTCATCTCTGCTGTGGCATATTCTGCCGAACATGAGGGGTTCCTTCGTTTATGCTCTGTGGGGTTTGATCTCTGTTTTGCGCACTGTGTTTGTGAATGAAAATTATTGACTACCATATTCAAGAAAAAGTGCATCAGCACACGTGATTCCCCCAACCACCGACAGAAATGCCACAGAGTTGAAGGCCATGACGTTCCCCTGTACTAGACAGGGACTGACTACAGAGCTTGCTTACACACACACCAGATGCGTTCATCATTAGATCTTTTAATGCTCTGTATGAAAAGGAAGTTCATTTAAAGGAGGTATTTTATACACAACGCTGCCTTGTGGTTGACGATTGGGATGCTAAACTCTAATACACTAAAGGGTGCACTGCAGGGCCTCCAGGCTATTTGCCTATCATCCTGCTCTAGCATCTGTTGAAACCCCAGACAGAGCAATGAGACACACATTTGTAGTCTCCCACTCTCAGCCCAGTGAGATCATAGATTCTATAGCCTGGAGAGTTTGTTTTCTTCATTCAGGGATATTCTCCTCTCTCTGCTTAGCCAGCAGTAATGCTTGATGTTATACGCACACGCACACGCACACGCACACACACACACACACACACACATCCCTCTTTAGTCAGAAGAGACCTCAGTAGAAGTGTGGAGAATACTTGCCCACCTAGAGCAGAGCCGATTGCACTGCTACAGACTAGGGATCAAATGGCCAGGCAGCAGTTTTGCAGAAAAACACCTAGGGGTTACAGTGGACGAGAAGCTGGATATGAGTCAACAGTGTGCCCTTGTTGCCAAGAAGGCTAACGGCATTTTGGGGTGTATAAGTAGGAGCATTGCCAGCAGATCAAGGGATGTGATCGTTCCCCTCTATTCGACATTGGTGAGGCCTTATCTGGAGTATTGTGTCCAGTTTTGGGGCCCACACTACAAAAAGGATGTGGAAAAAATTGGAAAGAATCCAGCGGAGGGCAACAAAAATGATCAGGGGCCTGGAGCACATGACTTATGAGGAGAGGCTGAAGGAACTGCGATTGTTTAGTCTACAGAAGAGAAGAGTGAAGGGGGATTTGCTAGCTGTTTTCAGCTACCTGAAAGGGGGTTTCAAAGAGGATGGATCTAGACTGTTCTCAGTGGTACCAGATGACAGAGCAAGGAGTAATGGTCTCAAGTTGCAGTGAGGGAGGTTTAGGCTGGATATTAGGAAAAACTTTTCCACTAGGAGGGTGGTAAAGCACTGGAATGGGTTCCCTGGGGAGGTGGTAGAATCCCCTTCCTTAGAGGTTTTTAAGGTCAGGCTTGACAAAGCCCTGGCTGGGATGATTTAGTTGGGGTTGGTCCTGCTTTGAGCAGGGGGTTGGACTGGAACCTCCTGAGGTCCCTTCCCACCCTGATATTCTATGATTCTATGATATGATCTAGCTGAATGATAAAAGGAATAGAAAACACAACTTGTAGGGATAGACTAAAGGAGCTCAATCTATTTATCTTAAGACAGAGAAGGTTAAGGGATGATTTGATCTGAATCTATAACTATCTAAGTGGGGAACAAATATTTAATACTGGGCTCCTCAATCTATCAAAGAAAGGTTTTACATGATCCTGTGGCTAGACTAATTCAGACTGGAGATGTATATTTTTAACCATGAGAGTAACTAACCATTGGAACAACTTACCAAGGGCCATGGCAGATTCTCTATCACTGTCCATTTTTAAATTGAGATTGAGTGGTTAACTAAAAGATCTGCTCCAAGAGTTTTTCTGGGTATGTTCAATGGCCAAGGTTACACAGGAGGTCAGACTATATTATTAAAATGTCTCTTCTGGTCTTGGAATATATGATGAAAACTGCTTATGTCTCTCATTGTCTCATGGGAAGAACACTCATATCAAGACTTCAGATCAAGCTGTTGGTTCCAAGCTATAGACAGAGGGACTGCAAAGCAGAAATGAATAGTGAGTGCCCCCCATGCTCATGCTGATGTGCACAGACAAAGTGTGAAGGAAAAGTTGCAAATGTTTTTTACTCCATGGGCAAATGATGACCTATTTGACAACGTGAAAAATGTTGAATATGTGTCATTCTCGGTGCACTGAATTACAGATATGTGAAACTGCTTTCTCTCTTGCATCACAGTTTCAAGGCTTATGAAGGCAGTTTGTGTCTGCAATCTAAACCTGTGGATTTTGTCAAGCGTAAAGAAGAAACGTCAGAACTTATTGCAGCTGAGATAATAAATGTTCTGAATAAGTATGGAACTGAAATTAAGGCTGTGAGAATCTCAGCAGATAATACAAAGACAAACTTTAGTGGTTGATATAGACATGGAAGAGAACATTTGCACATCAAAGTAAAGATGATCTTAAAAAGGCAAGTGATAGGCTATGAATGCCTTGCTCACATTGTGCACAAGTATACTGAATTACAGGGGAGACTATCCTGGTAGACATTGAGCGCACTCTAAAGAACATTTTTGTGTATTCAAAAAGAACAGGAGTACTTGTGGCACCTTAGAGACTAACAAATTTATTTCAGCATAAGCTTTCGTAGGCTACAGCCCACTTCATCAGATGCATAAAATGGAACACACAGGAGGCAAGATATATACACACACACACAGAGAACATGAAAAAGTGGAAATTGGCATACCAATTCTAAGAGGCTTTTTAATTAAGATGAGCTATTGTCAGCAGGAGAAAAAAAAAACCCTTTGTAGTGATAATCAAGATTGCCCATATCAGACAGTTGACAAAAAGGTGTGGAGATACTTAACAGGGGAAATAGATTCAATTAGTGTAATGACCCAGCCATTCCCAGTCTCTATTTAAGCCTAAATTGATGGTGTTCAATTTGCAAATTAATTCCAGTACAGCAGCTTCTAATTGGAGTCTGTTTTTGAAGTTTTTCTGTTGTAAAATTGTCACCTTCAAGTCTGTTATGGAGTGACCAGGGAGGTTGAAGTGTTCTCCTACTGGTTTTTGAATGTTATGATTCCTGATGTCAGATTTGTGTCCATTTATCCTTTTGCATAGAAACTGTCCAGTTTGGCCAATGTACATGGCAGAGGGGCATTTGTATATTTTCATATTGCCACACAAACAGTGAAAAGACTGCAAAGTTTTTATGAGAATGTGGGAAAAGAATATTGGAATATACTGATATACATATCTGTTTGAAGACTATTACAACAAAATGTAATATGTCCTGAAAATTCTCAGCATGTGTAGAGGACAACTTTCTGATTCACAAAATTGAGAACACAAGCAGAGGCTTATCCATTTTGGATCTGATTTTGACTAAGAGCAGTAAATTAGTTGGGAATATGAAGGTGGTTGGGAATGTGGGAGAGAAGTGATCATGATCTGATAGAATTCAAGATCCTGTGGAAAGGGGGACATGAAAACATCAAAACAAGAACACTTCACACAGGCTTTGCTACCAGGGGAGTCAAGGTCTGTGTCTCCCTTGTTTGGTCCAGCCCATGGTGGTGCTATTTGTACCACTAAAACTGCACTGGTGGACAAGTGAAATCAATCCCAAAGTCCCCTTTCATCAGCCATAGAAATTAATTTACACTTATGTTTGGCATCAGAGAATTAAACAAATGTATCTGTCAACAGAGGGGAGTTGAGTTCAATCCCTTGTCACCATCAATGTGCAAACCAGGAACCTATCGCTTGCTTTCCTGTCGTTGTGTCACCATCATGTGGCCATTCTGTCTCAGTGCCTTTAATTTTTTTTTTCCCATAGAAACAATATTTTCCTCATAGAGACACAGGAGCAGATTAAGCTACAAAGGGAAGGTGATTCCGAAGTAGTTCTGGAGGGAGAAGGGAATGTTTTCAGCATCGTTAAATTAATATTCACACAAAAAGTGAGAAAATAAACCTATTAATTTGAGCTACCAACACACTTCACAGTATGAAGTAAACAATTTTATGTTCAGTGAGTTGTGTCCATTTAAATAATATGAAAAATATATTCTGGGCAATGCTGCTGATCATGAACTAGAACAGGGGTGGGCAAACTTTTTGGCCTGTGGGCCACATCGGGGTTGCAAAACTGTATGGAAGGCTGGGTGGGGAGGGCAGTGCCTCCCTAAACAGCCTGCACCCCACCCGATATCTGCCCCCTCCTCCTGACTACCTCCTTCAGAACCTCCAAACATCCAAACCTCCCACCCTGGCTCCTTGTCCCCTGACTGACAGATTTCTGTTACCAATCTGCCTGGGCCTCAGCTGATCAGGCTAAGACTGCAGGATCTTAGGGGTAGAGATAAAGGGAACACTCCATGTCACTGAATTTTAAAGCTTTGTTAATAAAATAATAAAAAAAAGCATTGGTGAGTGCGGGAAATGCTTCCACGTCACTCAAAGGAGGAAAGACGTGTTAGTGCTTAAACCCTGACCCCCAAACTCCATTTTGCTGTAATTTTCCAGTTCTTGCACTTGGAAAAACTATAAAAGGGTAATGCATCGCCTCCATTTTGTCTTCAATCCTGCTTCTACCTCTGGAAGGACTTTGCTACAAACAGAAGCTCTGAACAAAGGACTGATGACCCATCCTAGCTGTGGATGTTTGTACTCCAGAGACTTGATTTGAACCTGCAGTTTTTTCTACCACTGATGCAAGTCTGAACCAAGAACTTTGCCATTACTGCATGTAATTGATTTCATTTAACCAATTCTAGCTCTGACCTTTATCTTTTTCCCTTTATGAATAAACCTTTAGATTTTAGATTCTAAAGGACTGGTAACAGTGTGATTTGTGGGTAAGATCTAATTTGTATATTGACCTGGGTCTGGGGTCTGTTCCTTTGGAATTGGGAGAACCTTTATCTTTTTTTGGGGTATTGGTTTTCATAACCATTTGTCTCCATAACGAGTGGCTGTTGGTGGTGATACTGTTAAACTGGAATGTCTAAAGGAATTGCTTGTGTGACTTGTGGTTTAGCCAGTGGGTAAAACTGAAGTCTTCTCATTTGGTTTGCCTTAAGAGATGGAAAAACCCCAGATTTGGGCTGCAACTGCCCTGATTGAAGCAGTTTGTCCTGAGTTGGCACTATCAGTCGGGTCCCACCAGAAATAGCACCGTTACACCCTTTGATGGCAATTCAGTTTTTGTTATCTGTCTGAAAGCACAAGCTTTAACAACCATCATGTCTTTTTAACACAACACAACAAATGGAAATAGTATAAAATTAAACCCAAATGAAGTTGAAATGCCGGTCTGTGCAAACACATTGAGGGTATTAAACTTTTATATTTGGTTTGGGCAAAAACGATAGAAACCTGCTGAAAATGGTTAATTTTAACATTTGGCAACAAAACCAGATATACTATGTATTGTAATACTTTGGACATTTTGGCCGTAACATTTTTATAACTATATTTTAATATTTAATAAAGCTGCAAACAAATTTGTAAACCCCCCCAGAAAAGAAAAGGACATTTTCTTAATATCACCTTTTCATTAATGTTGAGGTTTTCCCCTACAGTTTTTCTTTGAATAAAAACCTCCTGTGATTATAAAAGTGAATTCTTTCCACTGGCATTTAAATTATGTCTTGAGGCAGAGAAAGCGTTTCTGGAAGGGAAACCTATCTAGAGTTATCACTCTGAAAAACTGGAGCTGAGAGGAGTGGGTCTGTGGACTAGCAGTGTAATAGGAATCATTGGTGGGGGAGGGAGCTTTCTATCCTGGTCAAAAATGGGAGACCCCAAAACTTCTGCATCCCAGGCACACTTGGTGGGGGTCCACGGCTGCACCTGAGCAATGGGCTGATAAATGGTGGACATGTTGCTTCACACCTAACTCAGGGTATGAACTGGTCTGTGCAACCAAAAAGGACAGAGAGGCCTCAGATTGCAAGAATACAGTGCGGATAAATCAGGCTTCTCCACCCTGTGTCCTGACACAGCCGTGAAGGTTAGATATTTTGAAGACTGTCAGATTCAACCAAAACGATGTTGGGACATGCCCAGAGAGGGAACGGCTCTCAGAGTGTACATCTGGGATGCTCCGTGAGAACTGCTGGCTACCGCAAATGTCCCTTTTTGCTGCCTTCAAACTGGTCCCCTTGGCTTCAAAGTGTTGACCTAGTGGACGGGCGACCATGGGGGCAGCAGCACAAAACCCCACGTCCGAGCAGCAGTGCCGGGGCCACAGGCTTAATCCTCCAGTCCAAGTGCAAAATCTTCAGCCAGGATTGTGTCGTTCCACTCCTACCTCTGCCTGAGTAGCAGGGGAGACACCCACAGGATGTGCAGAGCTTCACCTAGGAGATGGACCTGCTGCTGGCCGCTTCCAGGGCACAGTGCAGTCCGCAGTGCCAGGACAGGCAGGAAGTCTGCCTTTGCACCTTCGCTGCAGTTAACTGGGAGCCACGTGAGGTAATCCCGCACTCCTGCCCCTCCCAGGTACTTTAGGGTGCCCTAGAGCCCAGCATGGAGCTGCTGTCACTGCAGGGTCCCTGGGAGTCACCAAGGGGTGATGTGAGGTTACTGCCCCAACTGTCCTGGGATAGGGGCCTGGAGTCCCTAGAACAGCCCTGTGGGGACTCAGCCCTTTGAGGAATTCACTGTCTGTGGAGGAACACATCTAGGAATAGGGATTCCCAGCTGCATTAAAGCGGCATGACGGAGAAGAAAGAATTAATGCTTTAGAACAGTCTGGGGGGGTGCTGGGTGTGAAGGAGGGGGCCCAGCTCTCCGTCTGCAGTTCACCCAAACCTAAACGTGCATTCAAAAACCCTGAGTCAGGCTCACCAACAACATGAGATGGACTCTAAAATCATGAGATAATGTGACATAATCCTTCAATCCTAGTGTCACCGTCAATAACATTGCTTGTTCAGCCTGGTAGTTTACCAGGCTGGATCTTAGAATCATAGAAGATTAGGGTTGGGTGAGATCTCAGGAGGTATCTAGTCCATCCCGCTGCTCAAGGCAGTCCCAAAACAAACTAAATCATCCTAGCTGGGGCTTTGTCAAGATGGGCCTTAAAAACCTCTAAGGAAGGAGATTCTATCACCTCCCTAGGGAACCCATTCCAGTGCTTTGCCACCCGTCTAGTGAAATAGTGTTTCCTAATATCCAACCTAGACCTCCCCCACTGCAACTTGAGACCATTACTCCTCCTTCTGTCATTTGGTACAACTGAGAACAGCCGATCCCCATCCTCTTTGCACCCTGCCTTCAGGTGGTTGAAGGCTGCTATCAAATCCCCCAAAACTGGTGCCCCAGATGAGGCTTGAATCCAAAACCTCAGCATTACTGCTCTATAAGTACTGTGTGCTAACCCACTGCACCGCTGGAACCCACCCTGCCTAAACCAGAACCAACAATTTTGGACCTTGACAAAAAATGGATTACACCTAAGAATGGTGTTGTGTTACATTCCTTATGTCCTAGTGGCATCTTGTGGCCATTTTCTTTCTCTCCTCTCGCTGAAAAGCTTTGGTAGTCTGTGTAGAAACTTTATTTTCTGGGGAGAGACCCAGGACTGGGGGCTGCCTGCATCTACCAAGCACCCACTGGATTAGAAAGTGACCGACAAACACCCTTAAGAGGAGGCAGCCATCCCTGTCAAAAAAATCAGCTCTCTCTCTCCTTCACTTAAGTGACAGCCTGAATCCTTCCTTATCCGGGCAGAGCCCAAGGATTGGAATTAGCAGCAGCAAAACCATCTGTATGTAGGAGGAACCAACACAAAATGTGCTTTAAAAGGAACTGTCTCCTTCCTTCTGGGGTAGGATTGGTCAGTATGGTAATTGATTTTCATTTTCCTTCTCTGAGGGCAGAGATGGGGTTGGTGCTACCTCAGACTGGGATGTAGGGCCCATGTCCCCATCTGTCAGTCACTCTGGAGACCTGCCTCTGCTCCCAGCTGACAGGCTGCCTCCAGCCAGCTCCTTAACTCTGTGCGGGGAAGGGTGAGAGTCATTTGACAAGCATAAGTGGCACAGAGGAGACGTACTTTCACCAGGTGCATTGGTGGTATAGTGATGAGCACAGGGCCGTCAGTTTGGAATAGTCCCGCTTAAGCCAGCAGTTTTCTCAAAGTATCTGCTGTTGTAAACCACATGTAGTGTGGTCACACGAACACCAAAGGTATCAAACATGAAAGAAACATAAGGTCAGTAACGGGGAGGTTTCCATGGCCAGGCCAGAGGGTTCAACAGCTGTCTCTAACAGCTGCCTCCTCAAAAGGAAAATGGGCCTCAGCACTCATTAAAAAAAACTGACTGCAAAAATAAGTCCTCATGAATCCATCACCATTTTAAATTCTGACATCGCCTGCCCGATGCCTCTTTGTTTAGCAAACAAGTGAATTGGGGAACTCTGTGGCTGTTACCCTCTAACTGAGTGAAAGGTTACACATCTTGTCTCCAGCAATTTTCCTCTTAACAGAAAATTTATTTTAAAATTTATCAAAATAAATTACATTCAAAATAGAAACTACTACAGTCTCTATTTTCATAGATGGTATTTCTCTCACATGTTTCCTCCCTCTAATTCCTGTGGAGTGAGGTTTTACTTTTCAGGATTAGCCACCATTTCCTTTATAGTAGGAGGGGGCAGGGAGAGAACTAGAAGAAAACCTGAATTATATTGTAACACAGAAAGTTATCACACAATTAGCCTCTTACGTTACACTAATTAACTTCATATTTAATTACACTGTCACCAATAACAATTTATTCAAAGATTACAAAATATAAACCTATAGGGCAATTTTCTCTTAATTCCAATTTCCATCCAGTGAGCTTTGTGTGAAGTCACATTATACAATAACCTAGGAGCCTTCAATTTCTGTAAGTTCATTTCTCCCTGGGTCTTTTTCCATGAGTGTGGGTGGAAGGGGTCTCACATTAAGTAGGAAGGTTCCAGCATGAGAAAAAACTACCTGTGCTCTATTTTCACACTTTCTAATCTTTCAAAGTAGCAGGAGGTGGAGAAGTGATACAAATTAATTAGATTCAAGAGCAACACTAAGAGACCAAGTCAGACTCTGGACTCAACATTCATGTATCCTGCAGTCTGAACTTGGAATCTGATACATTCCCTCATTGGCTACCACCCTTTGCCCAGCATGGAAGAGCTTCTTGTCCAACCAGGCATCCACACTGGGACCCATAGGCATGGAATGGCTCTGAAGGAATCAGCTGTTTCTCTCTGTGCTTCATGAAACTTTGGATCCAAAGGGTACAAGACAGTTGTTCCCAATTTAATCATGGCATACTTTAGGACCGCGAACAGTGCCACTTAACTAGGGAGCAGGGCCACAGGTCACCACAGCATCCATCTCAGGGGTGAAAAATCAGTCATTAGGACCTGCAATTTCTACCTGAGTTCTTATCAAATGTTTGACCTTACTTCAAGTAATTTTACACTTCTCTGGCATAGAATTCTTCATCAACTGCTCAACATATCAATAGCGATAGTGAGGTATAACTCCCCCATATATGCCATTTTATTTCTTTAATCTGGTGACACTGATTTAAATTAGGACTAAATTCAGAATCTCTAAGACACCAAATGTCAGGTATCTATTAAAAATAGGTATCTTTCTGCAGCTATATCACATTCAACATGGATTTCATTTTCTACACATTTGCAGTATCAGGGATGAACTGAACAGAAATGTCTCTTCCATTTTTCCCATCCCTAACTATAGAGGGATTGCATTTTGCAAATAATAGACAACATGCACCTGATTAGGAAGGAGATACCTTCAGGGGAGACCTTCTACAGGGCCTGGGCCACCACTGCTTTGGCAACCAAATGCCTGGGATTTTTGCTTAGTTACAAGTCATTTACTAAGGAATCCTTTCCCCAGCACTTTAGGGAAAATATTTACCTAACCAACTGAACAACAGGGGGACTGGGATGATGATGGGGAATAAGGGAATCCCTCTGACTCACCCTATCTTCTTCTGTTGTTACAGAGGGTGAAATGGCATTTTTCTCTATCCCCGCACTCTTCCTGCTCCTTGTTATAGTTCAATATAGTTTAAGTGAGGAAACTGGTAGTAAAAATATCTGCTCTCCAGGAAACCCTGACGCAATGTCGCTCTGATGAACTGTGACAACTGGAAGTGAAACAGTATGTTCCCGATGGGGGAACCTGATGACTAACAATTGCTTTGAAATGGGGGAACAGTATAACTGTGATGCTCAGGGTTTGTTTAGACTGTGGAAAGTGATGGAGTTTAGGTCAAGTCAAGGGGAACACTAATGCCAACCACTGCACCTGGGCTGCATCTGCACTACAAGTATAATTGTCTTTTTACACCAAGATCATCAACTTGAGCAGCCAACACCATGTACAGTCCTAGTGGATGTAAGGATCAGGTGGTTTTAGCCTCAGTATAGCTTTCTGGGATCAAACCTCTCTCCCACCTGAAGCTGATGAACATTCCTGGCTTGTGGGGGACACACTCTTGCGACTCAAAAGGAAAGGAGTTGATAGAAAAGATCACAGGACTGACCCCCAAGAAGGGTGAGCTGCAAAAGGCAGAAGCGGGTAACTTACCTGGGGGAGCTGAGAGACCACGGTGAAGATAGTGATCTTTGCACAATGTGGCAATTAGCAAATGTGATTTTTTAAGAGCATGTGTAGGGTCTTTCTGCACTGTGGTGTCTCTGATGTGTTGTAAGGGCTGAGCTATTACTGAAGTGTTCCCCACACTCAGAGAATGTGTAGGGTGTCTATCCAGTGTGGATTTTCATATGCCTGATAAGGTTTGAGCGCTGATTGAAGTGTTTCCCACACTCAGAGCATCCATAAGGTTTCTCACCCGTGTGGATTCTCCTATGTGTGATAAGCTGTGAGCTCCGATTGAAGAGTTTCCCACACTCAGAGCATCCATACGGTTTCTCACCTGTGTGGATTCTCCTATGGGTGATCAGTACAGAACTCTGATTAAAGCTTTTCCCGCACTCAGAGCACATGTAGGGCGTCTCTCCTGTGTGGGTTCTCTGATGTGTGACTAGGGTAGAGCTCTGATTGAAGCTTTTCCCACACTCTGAACATGTGTAGGGTCTCTCACCGGTGTGGATTCTCTCATGTGTGGTAAGGGCTGATCTATAACTGAAGCATTCCCCACACTCAGAGCATGTGTAGGGTGTTTCGCCTGTGTGGATTCGCTGATGAGTGATAAGGTGTGAGCTCCGACTGAAGCTTTTCCCACACTCAGAGCATGTGTAGGGCTTCTCTCCTGTGTGGATTCGCTGATGCGTGATGAGGGATGAACTATCAATGAAGTGTTTCCCACACTCAGAGCATCCATAAGGTTTCTCACCTGTGTGGATTCGCTGATGTGCGGTAAGGGCTGAGCTATAACCAAAGCGCTTCCCGCACTTAGAGCATGTGTAGGGTGTCTCTCGCGTGTGGGTTCTCTGATGTGTGATTAGGGTTGAGCTCTGATTGAAGCTTTTCCCACACTCAGAGCAGGTGTAGGGTCTCTCTCCTGTGTGGACTCGTTGATGGGAGAGGAGGGCTGAACTTCCAGTGAAGCATTTCCCACACTCAGAGCACCTGTATGGCCTCTCTCCTGTATGGATTCTCCGATGTGTGATAAGGTATGAGCTGTTTTTGAAGCTTTTCCCGCACACGGAGCACGTGTAGGGCGTCTCTCCTGTGTGGATTCGCTGATGTGAGATGAGGGATGAACTATCAATGAAGCATTTCCCACACTCAGAGCATCCATAAGGTTTTTCACCCGTGTGAATTTTCCTATGTGTCATAAGGTGAGAGCTCCGCGTAAAGTGTTTCCCACACTCAGGACATCCATAAGGTTTCTCACCCATGTGGGTTTTGTGATGTGTAATAAGGTGTGAACTCTGATTGAAGCATTTCCCACACTCAGAGCACTCATAAGGTTTCTCACCTGTGTGGATTCTCCTGTGTGTGATAAGGGCTGAGCTCCAATTGAAGCTTTTCCCGCACTCAGGGCACGTGTAGGAACTCTTTCCTCTGTGGATCCTCTGATGTGTGAAAAGTTCTGAGCTCCCACTGAAGCTTTTCCCACACTCATAGCATGTGTAGCATGTTCCTCCCAAGTTCATTCTCTCATGTGTAATAAGGGCTGAGTGGCTATTGAAGTTTTCCTCTGGCCTGTACTGACTCTCACAGGCTTCTTTTTCCAGGAGTGCACAACTCCTGGAAACATTCCCTTTGGATCTTCCTGAGAACATCCCATGTGGTTCTACTTGCTCAGTATCTTCCTGCTGGGGTTTCTCCTCGTTTTCACTCATCATCCCAACACCTGATGGGAGACAGAGAGAATCCAGACATAGGTCACTCCCTGTACCAGAGAGAAAGGAAATCTCAGAGAGAAAAATGGAAAAAGGGATGAAGAAACCAAAATATGTGCGGGAGAGATCAAACCTTTCAGGAGCTTATTTTCCCTAAAACCTTCCCCACAGGAGAGAGAGGAAGGGATCTGTTCTGGGTCCACATCTCACCAGAAATCTCAGGGGACAGAGAGATTGGGGAGGGACCTGCTGCCAGTTGTCAGTCAGGATAGGTGGGAAGCCCTGAGTGACATCTGCCTAATGATTCCACATCTTTAGGAAACAATTTTGAACTTGGAGAGATCACAAGGTGTTTGTAAATATAAATGTTTCCTGTATTCACAGTTTTTGAGTTGGTTTACCCAATTCCTCACCTGTGCAGGCAGCTCGAGAGAACTTTTTTCTCAGAGCCGTGGAAGTCTGGGACCCACGGCTCTTTCCCTCATTCCAGCTGCAAGATCATATCAGATTTGGAAACTGGAAACCCTGCTCAAGGCAAAGAAAATAAGGGAGGTCAGTGGAATTTGTGGGATATTTGTCACAAAGAATATTCCATGGTTTTAAGCCCAGTTCATTTTTAAGCAGTAACATCCCAAGGCCAGCTTCCTTGGCTCTAAATGGCAGGAGAGTTATTATTATAAATCATATTTATTACCCTAGTGCCAAAGGGCCAACTAACCATGGGGCCCCATTGTGCTAGGCACAGAACAAACTCAGAATAGTAGAATTTACAATCTAAATAGACAAGACAGACACAGAAGGGTGGATGGGGTAGAACCCATCAGCAGAGTGAACAATGTGAAGGCAAAATGACAGATCTGATCAACACAAGCATATATCTTGAGACTATTTTATTTAACGTTACAACTAGGGCCCGTGTTTTCCTGAAATTGCCTCTATTACTGTATTTTTTTCTGAAATTACTTTTCATTTCTGGAATCACCCTTCATATCCAGAATTGCTGATCAGAGGGTGGGTGGGACATGCAGCCCCCCAGATTTTGTCCTGGAGACACCTGCCACAGGGCAGAGGCTGGCTGCAGTTGAGACCTCTCCCAATTTCTTCCCTCCTTATACAAGTCTGGGCTCAGCAAAATCACTGTTCAGTTTCCCCTGGGCAGGCAGGGCACCTGGCAGTGGGACACCAGGCTACAGAGTGCACGGCGCTCACACCTGCTCTGGGCTGCATCCACAGCACCTCTGCCCTGCTCATCTCCCCTGGGCTCTAGGCCCTCACTGCTCAGTGTCTGGGCCCCACCTCCTCCACACAGCTGCCTCCTGTCTCCTCCCCCAATGCCGTTTTGGACTGTAAAGGATTATACATTGCTCACGTTTGTCAATTACTTTGCTGTCATTGTCAGCAAACACCTGCCCTAATGATGACTGTTGTCTGCATATTTGAGCCAGCCCCTGAAAGCATGAATTCTTCACAGACTCTGATGATGAGATGGGCCAGGTGATACTAGGAAGGGCTGAGGGATGGGTTTCCTGTGCAATCTGGTGTCACTAAGGGGTGATGAATGCCAGGTCTCAAGGCTGTTATGCAGATCTCCATCTTTTGAAGCTTTGCCCCATGCAGAAAGGGACAGTGACTGATTTCACTTCATTCAGGAGACTGAAGAAGACAGACAGACTTTTTGGGGAGAAACAGCTGACTTTCAGCTCTTCTCAAAGTGGGGGGTCTTTCTGGGCTACAAACTCATATTACCTGATAACCAAGTGGTTACCCTTTAAGGAAGGTTTTAATGCACTTTGGAACCAATCAGGGATTCCCAAGAGGACTCATGAGGGGACGATAGTAACTACACATTTGGATGCTCTTCTTGTTTTGTTTTCCCCCATAAGGCTTAACCTCTGGCACACAGTCATAGATCCATAGGACCTGTGCAATTCCCTGGCTTTTAACCAGTCCTTGGGAGATGCCCCTTGAGTGCATTAGACCCCCAAGGGGTCCCACTCTCCCACAAGGATAAACCATGTAGCTTCAACACCTGAGATTGAGCCTCTGGCTTCAACACTCCTATTTCAACCTATGAGCTCTGCCAGCAGGTCCAGCTGAACGACAGTTCTGTTCAGTGACTGTTCCCCATTCACGCTTCAGTGTACCTCAGAAAGTTTTTGCTGTGACACTGGGCAGACTTTCAAAATATAGCAGGGTTCATTAGTCAACTGAAACACAGCATTGGAAAAAGACAATACAGTATAGTCCACACTGGCCAATGCCCTTGAGCCATGCTGCTGTAGAAAACATTTTGTTTTCTTTTCACTGTGCCTGTCCATTTGTCTTCGCTCCAGTAGAGCTCCCTGCAACTGCCAGCCCAGTTCTTCCTGTTCCCAAAAACATAACGAGTCCACATATGCTTCACTCAGCCAAGCGGCGATCGTCCCATGGAGAGGTGACAATTATTCCCTTGTCTCTGTCTGATATTCCATTGATGTAGGTTGAACCCAGCCAGTCCTTAATGACCCATTCATATCATCCCATGACAGCTACGTCACAAAACATCTCATGTCTCCTCTAATCATAGCAATACCAATTACAGAGGGAAACTGAGGTGTGTTTTGGCATCATAGAAGTATCACCAAAATTCCCATCTCTAACACGCTCACACTGCTCACAGCCCTTGGAGAGAAGCAAAGCACAGAAATTAGACATTAGTCCAGTGAACACAGTGGAAGACAAGCTGCAATCCTCAAACCCTGGTCAAAAAGGAGAGGCCTGTGGGTCCCAACCCACAGAGAGGGGCTGGCTAGAGGCCTCATATCTGAGAGGACATTCCTTGAGCACAATGGAGTCAGGTCAACGGCTTAGCTACCCCAGAACTGTGACATCGCAAAAGCACATTTTGGGAAATTAGGACATCTAGTGGCTCGGGTGTAATGGGAGGGAGAATTAAACTCCCCCAGTGTGAGGAGAAGGCTGGGGAATTAAACAGTAAAATTCAGGAGCAACAGCCTCTAATTCTTCCAGAAAAGGAGAATGTAAGAAACAAGAACTGGGCCACGCAACCTCAGGAGGGATAGGCTTAAAGATCCAAGGAGCCTGAAGGGAAGACAGCTTGTGGCTGCTGCAGATGCAGAGATGGGAGACAAGACTCTCTTCAATTTCTCACTCCTGTTGACACAGAGCTGATTTTATAATCTATGACCTAGTCTTACGTCTTGTGGGCAATTTAATACTCGCTAGAGGTAAAATGTCATTATCAGAGTATTGCTTATTGGCATGGAACATGCATGGAGGGACAAGGAGGTGACCATAAATAAATGGGTTATTGAGCTTGCTACGGTTAAGGGCCTTATATTAGGTTAAGGCAGGTCTACACAACTCGGAAAGCAGCGAGGGCCATATTACTCCAAAAAACCAGTTGCAGGCTGAAAGCCCCGCCCTTGCCCTGCCCCCATCCGCTTTCCACCACCCCACTGCTTGGCTTACTCCACCCCTACTCGCCTGTGCGGGCCGCATCTTGTGCGGGCCTGGGTTAAGGTTTTGTGGGAGTAGTTATGCTGAAGTCTGGGACTTACCTGAACAGGCCTAAGGAGAGAATCCCACGTCAGATGTTTTGCACCCACATTTTCAGAGACTAACGAGAAACCACAAACAGGTGCAATATGCCGCAGGATTCTGAAAGACGGACGTTTGGGGTGGGCTTTAGCAATTAGGTTGCTATGCAGTAGCTCAGCTGTTGGACACATTCATATATTGGAATTATTAATAAATAAGTGATGTAAATCATGAGAATTAATGCTTGATGCTTAATTATGGACTTTCCAAAGGCCATATATGGGTTGGGGCCACTATTGTCATTACTGTGATCAGAGTAAAGGAGCAGATATGGTATATAGCCATCCTATTACCATAAGGAAGTGGATAAAATACCTCTCCTAGTTACCATATTTTCATTTTGTCGGGTTCCCGAGACAGTGTAAACTGAAGCAGGGTCTCCCTTCTGATGGTCTCCCTTGCCCCTCGATCTTTGTTTCCAATGGTGTCCATAACTTCTAAGTATGCCAGTGCAAGGCCCTCTTTACTAGACTTATCTTAGTCTAATCATTATGGGTATTGATCCTTGCGTATGATTTCAATTACAGCAGTCTGTATTAAGTCAAGTTTGTGAGTGTTTCACCAAATTTCATCTTCTCAATTAACTTTGAGTAGCCATGTATAAGAGCAAGTTGTACTCCAATACATGTTATAGATGTAAAAATAATAAACTAGCACCCTGTGACATCGTCAACGAAGTGCCCATTTGTGCCTGGGGAGTGGCCCTGCTATGGGAGGGAGGAGTGCATCAAGGACTCAGGATCGGTGGCCAGGGTTACTGCACATAGAGATGGGGAGGTTATATGGGGAGGGTGGTAATGAGTGGGAGAGGGAGGTCAAGAGTTAAAATAGTATTTGGGGAAAAAATGTATAATAAAGTGAAACTGAACAGCAATAAAACTGGAGTGTAGGTGCTAAAGCGGGGTAAGAATTTGGGGTTAAATGTCTGGGATCCTCCATAGCTCTAATTCCCAAAATCTCTCCTCCCTCCCACTAACCCACCCAGCCACTTCCTGGATGCCCTTCCTCCACACTCTCTTCCCCTTCTTCCCACTACTCTCAGCCAGCACCACATCCAGGCACCTTGAGAGCTTCTTGTGTTCCCTCCTCCTCTCTCACTACCTCCTCCCTCCCTGCTGCTTCTTAGCTCTAATCCTGCACACACCCTCCCCATGCCCTAGCACCCCAGAATTATACTCCCCCTTTCTCCTCCCATCCCATGGCTCTGTTTTCCCTTCACCCGTAGGGTCCTGAATGGCAACATTATATGCTCTCCTATCTCTGGATCCTGCTTGTGGCTGCCTCGTAGGAATCCTAACACTCTCCAAATAAAATATACAGAAGAAAGGGGAAATCAATAGTAAAGAATAGAAGGTAAGAATTGTAGAAAATTAGTAAGGGAAGCTATCAGAAATCAGTGACCAATAAAGGGGAGATGGATAGCTCAGTGGTTTGAGCATTGGCTTTCTAAACGCAGGGTTGAAAGTTCAATCCTTGAAAGGGCCATTTAGGGATATGGGGCAAAAATAGGGATTGCTCCTGCTTTAAGCAGGGGGTTGGACTAGATGATCTCCTGAGATCCCTTCCAACTCTGAGAGTCTATGAATGACAATGCTTAAATTAAAATAAGAAGGAAGCTTTTAAAAGTATATTAAATACAAAATGGATTCTAACAATGGTAGTGGAAAATTACTAGATGGAAATGGCAGAATTATCAAAATAATGCAGAAGAAGTTAAATGGTCAATAAATATTTCTCTCCTGGATTTGGAGAAAAACAGATGATGTACTCATATAAGATGTTTGCGATGACACTCTTTCCATTCCTACAATAACTCTGGAGGATGTTAAAGAGCAGCTATTAAAGCCAGATGTGTTGAAATCAGCAGGTCCAGATAACTTGTATCCAAGAGTTTTAAAAAACACGGTGGACTATTAATGTTGATTTTAATTAGGTTTTGGAATACTGGGGAAATTCCAGAAGACTGGAATAAAGCTAATACTGTGCCAGTATTTAAAAAGTGTAAAAGAGATGACCCGCCTAATTACAAGGGTGTCAGTCGGATGTCGATACTCAGCAAGATAATGGAACAGCCGATACTGGATTTCATTAATGAAGAATCAAAGGAGGATAATATACACCGGACCCTCACTATAGCCCGCATCACTATAGCGCGGGTTCACGTACAGCTCTGTCATTGCCATGTATCCCAAATTTTAATATTTAAATAGGGATCCATGGCAACGTGACCCCTGCATTAGTGTGGGACCACACATGGATCCTGAACCTCTGGCTATAGCAAGGGTCCATATCCCTGCTGACACAACCCCATAGTTGGGTGCATCCAGCAAAGTGGGTATTGGTCCACGAAACTTTAGGATTAAATATTTTTACTATACAATACCCCTGCACTCCCATAAATACCCTTTAACAAAGATTTAGAAGAATAGATCCTATCAAACTAACTGGCTATCCTTATGGGATAAGATCAAAAGTTTGGTTGCAGCTAACAGTATTGATGTATTATACCTAGACTTCTGTAAGGCATATGACTTGGTTCAGTACAATATTTTGCCTAAAACACTAGAATGATACAAGGAATACATTAAATAGATTTGTAGCACCTTAGAGACTAACCAGCTGATTTCATCCAATTTCATTGCATCCAATGAAGTGGGTTATAGCCCACGAAAGCTTATGCTGAAATAAACTGGCTAGTCTCTAAGATGCTACAAGTCTTCCTTGTCTTAGTTACAGATATAGACTAACACGGCTGCTAATCTTAAACCTATTAAACAGATTTAAAACTGTGATTGTACATGGGGAACCATGGTTGACTGGATTTATTTCTAGTGGGTTCCCACAGGGATTGGTTCTTGGCCCTGTGTTATTTAACATTCTTATCAATGACCTAGAAGAGAACACAGAATCATCATTGATAAAGTTTGTAGTTATCACAAAGACTGGGGTGGTGGTGATAACTAATGAAGTGTCTGCAGATTCAGGCTTCAGCACTAGGAGTTTTCCGGTTCCACAAAGAGGGGAAGTTCCATTCCCAATTCCTGTGCCTTGAAATTAGGCCCTGTCCGACACTACACCCCATGTTCAGCATAGTGGTATGATTATAATATAATTAGGACATAATTATGTATTTTGTGCAAGATGTATCATGTGCGAGGTTATTGGAAAAGTTATGATTTGCTTAATATGATGATGCTATCTGTGTGCATGTATAATATTTGTATCTGAAATTATTGAAGATACATATCTGAAGATATTGACCATGTCTCTGTATTTTAAATGTGCTTGCTTTGGGTAACAGCCACAACTAGCTTTTCAGGTACAACGATGAACAAGCCAGACAGCGCTGATGGCTAATAAATACACAGGATAAAGACAATGCATTGTGGAAGAGCTTAGCCTTCCTGCGAATGTGTCAGCCAGTCTATGAGTCATGGCTACTATAACTCAGCAGGACATGCTGGGGCATGTGACCAGACCACATGACAGGGAACTCCATTTTGATACCTGTATTTTCCCCACAAACAGGACTGGGAACTGAATATGGAACAAAGTTCTGGCCGTATAGAAAAGCTGCATAAGGTGGGGCGTGACATCATCTCTTGGCCTCATTCCTCACACAAGAATACTTCTGGAAACATCTGAGGAACAAAGACTCAACTGGGGGAAGTGCTGGTCCCAGGATAAAGGGATTTTTAGCTTGTGTATGGAAACTTGTAGACTGCTTGTATCATCACTCAGGGTGAGAAATTGCTAATTCAAATTCTATCCATCTAATATGCTAGGCTTAGTTTGAGTTTTTGGTTATTTGCTAAGTAATCTGCTTCGATCTGTTTGCTATCATGTACAATCACTTGAAAATCTATCTTTCTGTAATTAATAAACTTGTTTTATGCTTTATCTTAACCAGTGTATTTTGAGTGAAGTATCTAGGGAAAAATCTCAGCTAGGTTAGCACAAGCTTGTTGTGCCTATCTTTCCCATGTCAAGGGGAAGGCAAACTATATCAATGGGCTTACATTATACAGATCCCTGTGCACTATAAGATGGAATAGTTCTGGATTTATACTACAGCAGGTGTGCAAGGTTGGGGAGCGGGGAAATTGGCTGTAGTCTTCTATCTGTCCTGGAGTGGCTTAGGTAAAGCATTCAGGTAGCTTAGTTGGGTGTATGGTGCCACCTGCTGTCATGTTGGGTAATAATGGAGAGGCTGGCTGAATCTCCAGCAAAGCAGTGTGAGAAGGGCCAGCCCAGTTTGAGGGTTAGAGGTCACAGCGGTTCCCAGAAGCCCCCCAGACTGCACTCTGGGAGGTGACATCACATCACACCTTAGATTACACAAGTCTCAGCAGGTTTGTCACATCCTCTCCTCTCCCGTTCTCCACTCTAGATATTTTCTGCCTCACACCATCTCTAGCATCTCCCACCCTCCTATGCAATTACTGCTCCTCTCCCTCCAAACAGAACCCACCACCAGGTCCCTGATAATCCCTTACTTGAGCCAGCTCCACGACAGCCATTTCTTTCCCCCTGGGAGGATGGGATGATCTGGAGCAAAACGTGGACGTTATTCTGTAGCCTGCCAAGGTGAGAAGGGAAATGTTAGAGAATTCAGACAGGGCTTTTGTCCATTCCACATGCTGATTCCCTCTGGATTTTTCCTTGCTAATGGACATTCTAGTTTCTGCCACATTGTGAAGCACAGAGTGCCTTATTCCAGTACAGGCCTAGCCTCCTCCCACCAGGATGTAACCTTCTGTGACATGGTGAAACCCTCCCAGTAACAGAGAAGTTGCAAGCACCATGGAGGATAGGATTAGCATGCAAAATGATCTGGACAAACTGGAGAAATGGTCTGAAGTAACTAGGATGAAATCCAATAAGGATAAATACAAAATACTCCACTTATGTAGGCAACTGATTGATCCTTTCTACAAAATGGGAAATGACTGCCTAGGAAGGAATACTGTGTAAAGGGATCTGGGGGTCACAGTGGATCACAAACTCAATGAGAGTTAACAGTGTTACACTGTTCCAAAAAAAGCAAACATCATTCTGGGATGTATTAGCAGGAGTGTTGTAAGCAGTAATTCTTCTACTCTACTCCGTGCTAATTAGGCCTCAGCTGGAGTACTGTGTCTAGCTCTGGGTTCCATATTTCAGGAATGATGTGGACAAATGGGAGAAAGTCTAGAGAAGACCAATGAAAATGATTAAAGATCTAAAAAACATGACATATGAGAGAAGATTGAAAAAATTGGGTTTGTGTAGAGATGAGTGAGAGGGGACAGTATCAGAGTTTTCAAATACATAAAAGGTTGTTACAAAGAGGAGGAAGCAAAACTGGTGTTCTTAACCTCTGAGAATACGATAACAAGCAATGGGCTTAAATTGCAGGAAGGGCTGTTTAGGATGGAGATTAGGAAAAAACTTCCTGTCAGAGTGGTTAAGCACTGGAATAAATTGCCTAGGAAGGTTGCGGAATCTCCATCACTGGGGATTTTTAAGAGCAGGCTGGACAAACATCTGTCAGGGACGGTCTAGATCAGCAGTGTCCAATAGAAATTCAATGCTAGCCACACTCCTGACTGCAAGCCTTAAGGGATTCCAGGGTGTCTTCCCTCACCTCAGCCCCCTCGCTCCCACTTTCCTCCTCCTCCCGCCTTGTTTGACTGGGCTCTGAAGTGTCCATGGTGGTCCTCGGAATGGAGGTGGGGTCACCCCCACGTATTGTGTCCAGCTCAGTGTAGAAACGGCAGGTCACCGGGGTAGCACCGGAGTGGCCGTTTGCCTCGGGGGCATTGCAGTATGCATTCCGCATCACCTTCACTTTAATCCTGCACTGCGTCCCGGTCATGGCCCCTTTCCATCATGTTCCTTGATATCTGCCCTACGTATAAGAATTCCTATGGCTGGATCACATCTGGGACTGGACACCTTCCTCCCCCCAAACACAGATGAGGTCCAGCACCTCGCCATTGCCCAACACTGGGGATCGCCTGGCATGTGGAGGCATGGTCACCTGGAAAGATTCACTGAGAGCACTCCATGCCTGCCTGAGCAAACAGGAAGGGGATTTTCAAAATTCCCAGGGAATTTAAAGGGCAGGTCTGACAGTTGGTCACCTGAAGACAGGGCAGCAGAGTTAAAACTGATTAAATCAAGTCTTCCTGACTAGTGATTTAAATCAAATCCACCCTGCTGCTGCCCCTCTGTTACCAGCTGCGCTGTTCAGTCAGCCCCAGGCAGGTCACTGTCCTCCCTCCCTCCCGCAAGCCTTCAGACTGAGATATGGTGCACCAGTGCCAATCAGAGTGCACCAGTGTAAATTCTGTCTCTACTAAGGGTTTGCACCAGTGCCTAAAACACCAGTGTGGCAGAGACCTTTAGTACCTGGGATCTAGAACTGGGATCTATTTCCAGCTCTGTCATGGACAGCCTAGGTGACCTTGGACACGTCAATGTTTCTCCTCCCAACTTTAGTCTATTTACCCAACTGCCCACTCACTGGGGGCTCCTCTTTCTCCAGAGCTGCTCACCACTAAAATCTGTGTGGGTGTCACCAGAGCTAAGGTTGTTCAGAACAGAGGCTGTGGAGTCTCTTTCCCCAGAAGTTCATAAGCACAGGTAGGACAAACCTCTGTCAAAGATAATCTGTACATACTAGGCCCTGCCTCCGCAGAGAAAACGGGACTGGATGACATCTTGAGGTCCTGTCCAGCCCTACATTTCTATGATGCTACGCAATACACACATATAAAAACACAAACACAACATAATGTCAGGCAATCAGGAAAAAAAACTACACTCTGCAGCATAAAATGAGAATACAAAGGAAAAGAAAGCAAAAGAATGCACACTAACACTCCCTCAAGTACACAATGGAAAAGCGCTCAACTCAAACCAACACAACACAGGTACCCAACAAGCTGAGGCAAAACAATGCACTATAAATCTATGCAACACAACACAGTGCATCACAATTCCAAATGGCCCCATGCAAAACAGTTCAGCATAGAACAGGACAGAGCACAAAAAATTATTACTTCAGTGCAGGCATGGAAAGGATCTTGAGAGGTCGTCTACTCAAGCCTCCTGTGCTGAGGCAGGACCAACTATCTCTAGATATTCCCCGACTGGTGCACCTCTAACCTGATCTTAAAAACCTTCAGTGAAGAAAATTCCACAACCTCCCTTGGAAGCCAATGCAATGCAAACACAGAGCAAAACAACGCTGTACACAACACACATGGGCTTGGGGTTAAGGGAAGAGGCAAGAACTCAAATAATCTGGGTTCAGTTCCCAGTTTTGCCCCCAATTTCTCCATGCAAATTTCAGCAAATTACTTTAGCTCTCTCAGCTTCACTTTCCCCATCCGTAAAGCGGAAAGCAGCCTCCCACCATTTGCCTGTTTAGCCTTTGATCTTTTTGTGGCAAGGGCTCTCTGTCACTGTGGCCATGTCTACACTGCAGTTAAACACCGGCGGTTGGCCCGGGCCCGAAGACTTGGGCTCACACATCTCAGGCTGTGGGGCTGTTTAACTGTGGTGTAGATGTTCCAGTTTGAGCTGCAGTCCAAGGTCTGGCCCCCTCCCACCTCTCAGGGTCCTACAGCCTGGCTCCAGCCCGAGCCCAGACATCAACACTGCCATTAAACATCCTCTTCACATGGGCCCTGTGAACCTGAGACAGATGCCACAGGCCAGCTGGGGGTTTTTAATGGCAGGGTAGAGATACCCTTGGTGTCTGTTCAGCACCAGTCAAAACTGGGACCCTGATCTTGGTCAGTGTCTGTGCAGAGCCCTGAACAACAAGGGGGCCTGTCAGGGAATTACAGGATCCCTTATTTTGTTTGGGGTCCCAGCAGCACCTGGAAAAATGTGGGGCCAGGATCTCAGCAAGGGTCAGTGCAGTGCCCATACAGTGGTCGGGCATGGGCCTGGCATTGCACTGACCCTGACAGAGATCAATGGGGGCACAGATCTCAATCTGGGTCTCTGAAGTGCCCAGCACAATGGAGGTAGCAATGTGGGCAGCAGTCGTGCGCTGCCTGGCACAAGGGGGGCCATGATCTCAGTCTGGATCTCAGTATTACCTGGCACAGCAATGGGACCTGATCTGACTTGGGGTCTCTGCAGCACTTGCAGAACAGGGCCACGCTCAGTACGACAGGGGCCCTGATCTCAGTCAGACACCTGGAGAGAAAAGCAGGAAGATTTTCAAGAATTTGATACCAACCAAATGGCCGTGGGGTCTGGGAACGTGACTAGCAGGCAGGGGTGGTGATAGGGGGCTGCAGGCTTGGGCAGGGTGGAGGAACTAACTGGGACTGGGAAACCCAGCACTAGACCATCTCCCTGGGAGGCACTTACTTCTCCCACCCCTTCCTGGGCCTTCCCAGGCCCTGTTGTCAGCAGAGAGCAGCCCTCTCTAGCCCAGAGGTATCCGGGTCTCAGGGTATGATGGAGCAGGACGGAATTGACCCCTGGGAGTTTCACAGGAGGTGGGAGACTTCTCTGAAGACAACATACTTGAGCCCGGTAGCGAGGTGGGGAGAGCTGACACCTTCTGCCTGGGAAACTGGACAAAGGAGAGGAGAGATGACTGCAGGGTTTTGTAGTGGATAGTTGGCTGGGGAAAAGGAAGGAGCCCTAAGCTTGGGGATTAACCTCCCTGCCCCCAGCAGGGCCTAACTAAGGGGTCCTGTTTGTACCGGGGTCTTGTCACCCCTAATAAACCTTCCAATCTACTGGCTGTCTGAGAGTCGCTGTGAATCCCAGGAAGTGGGGGTGCAGGGCCCTGACTCCCCCCGCCCCGCACGCCATGAAACACGACGCTCCCCCAGCCTCTGCCCATTGACCCTCCCCCCAGTGCAGAAATCACCCAGGGGAACGATTTCCCACCGGAACAAGGACAAATCCCTGCAGGGAACAATGGGGGGGGGGCCCCCCACCCCTGAGATGTGAACTGGCCATTGGTGGAGTGGGGAGAAAATGGGGTACGATGGGGGGGGACCCCCCACACCTGAGATGTGAACTGGCCATTGGCGGAGTGGGAAGAAAATGGGGTACGATGGGGGGAGGGGACCAGAGACCTTCTCAGGGGTGGGAGAGAAAAGGGGGGGTCACCCTGGATGTTGCTCGTGGCTCTCTAGGGAGAAAGGGGGCGGGGCGGGGGGGTCCCCAGGGCGGGGGAGTCAGCGGTAAATCCGGGGGGGTCTCAGCCCCCCCTTTCTCCCCCCGCCCCTCGGGGGTCACCTGCTCTTCTCCCCCCCCGTGTCCGGGCTGATCAGACATTTCCCCCCCCGCCCCCTTCCCCAGGTCCCCCCCGGACACGGGGGCAGAGTCACCGCCCGCCCCCGGGGTCGCTCCGGTACCTGGAGGCTGCAGCGCCGAAGCGGGGCGGGCGGGGGGGGGGGGGTTCATGAAGGTCTCACCCCCCCGAACTGCGCATGCGGGTCCCCCCCCCGAACTGCGCATGCCCAGAGCCGGGAGACACAAACCTCTTCTCCGGCTCCGGGAGAGGCGCCAACGGCCCCGCACGAGCCAGGCGGAGCCGCAGCGCCCCGCTCGCGCTCACAGCCCGGCTCCTCACTCCCCCGCCCCGACCCCAACGTCACTTCCGCTCCCGGGAGAGTCAGGAACTACATCTCCCAGCCTGCCCCGGGGGAGGGGCCCCACTTCCGTCTTCTCTAGCTGCGCTGTGGGAGGGTTTCAGCAGCTCGCTGCTTCCGTGATCTGCGCTGGGGGAGCCCGTTATTAACCCCTCCGTGCCCGGCCGCACCGGTGAGCGAGAGACCCCGGAGGGGGGCGGGAAAGTGACTCTCGGAGCCGCCTCAGCCCCAGGGGAGCTGCAGCCGGGACCCGCCCCCGGCCCCGCTGGGATCGGGGGGGCAGAGACTGGGGCCGGCGGGGGGTCCCCTGTGGTGGGAGGAGGGAAGGGGGTGTCCTCGGGGGGCGGGGGGGTCCCCTGTGGTGGGAGGGGGTCGGGCGGGGGGAGAAGCCGGAGTTGTTGGGGGAAGGTCAGTGGACACAGGGGGGGGGTTGAACTGTCTGTGGTCAGCCAGGAAATCCCCCGGTGGCGGCGGCGGGGGAGGTTAAGAGGGGGGAGGGGAGTTAATTGGATCCGGTCCCTGTTTGTGCCACTCCCCTTTGGCCCCCTGATACAAATTGTCTCCAGTTCCCCCCTTTTCCCTCCCCGTGTCTCACACGTGGCTGTGAAACCCGGGCAGATTCCCCCCAATGATCAGCTCCTTCCTCTCTCCTCATTTCCCCCTGGTCTCTCCGTAATCCCCAAAAATCAGGACAGGAAAGGGAGGAGCACGTGTCCCCCATGGGTAGCGCCCGGACCCCGGTGTCCCAATCCCACTTCCTGGCCCCTAACTGCCAGCGCAGTTGCCCCAGCCTTTGGTTCCCACTCACCTGCCCATCCCCCACTGCTGCCCCCTTCCCCCATCCAAAAACCATTCCAGCTCCCCCTCCTTTGACCTCTTAAATCAGCTCCTCAAAGGGCTCCCTGCTCCCCATGTAGTGGGGGGAACTGTCACTCTGTTCATGTATTGGACAGTCACATAAAATCCAATCCAACAGTCCCTCTTTTCCCTCAGGTTATTTAATAGCAATATAAAATCTCCTCCAATCTTGATGTTTTTCTCTCATGTTCTCCATTGTGACACGTTTTCCCTGCAGACCTCAAAGATCGATATAAAACACCCGAAACATTTGCCCCACTTGTCTCTCATTGCTATTTCTAATTGAATAATTGAATATGCTCTGAGATTTTTCTGTCTCTCTAATTATAAAATACTGAAAAAATCTCAGCTTTACACCTTTTCTCACATTCTTGGATATGACTATAAAATGTTTGCAAATGTTGCCCATTTCTGCTCTATTCATTTATCAAATACTGATGTGAAATACACTCGGAGTTTAACTCACATCAACAACTGATCTAAAATCCCTCTGATTTTCCACATTTCTCTCTCTGATTTGCAAAAATGGACCCAAAATCCCCCAGATTTCTCTTTCATTTCTGAGCATGGATCTCAGATCTCAGGTTTTGCCTCTTTCTATGTCATTTTCAAAAGTCCATTAGAAATCCTCTTGGATTTGGGGCTGTTCCCCATGTTTCTAAATCCCAGCAACTTCTCTTTGGAGGGAACCTGTTGTCCTGAGTCCTTCTCCATCCTGGGGGTTGCAGGGGGTCAAATTGCCCAGTGATCATCATTCCCCTCTCCTTTGAGAATCATTTGTTTCCCTCTTTATGTCAGTTATAATGTTTGCGGATGAGAAAGACCAGCCACATATTTAATGCACATCAAAGCTGGAGGCCTCCCCACGTTTGGGGGATCAGTGGTTCGTAGCTGTTAACAGGACAGTTGTCTGGACCCTTTTCTTTTCTCCAAGTGGCACGGGATGAGAAGATCACTCTGAGTGCAGCATGGGTCCAGAAGTATCCCAAACCTCATGACGAATGGCCTCAGTGAGGGGTTGCTTCCTGCAATGCGAAGATGTAGCCATCTCTGGTGTGGATCCATGGTGGCCGTTGTTTGCTAGTGACAGGTCATGGAAATTTTTTACCTATTTTGGCCCTCCAGGCCTTCCATTCACCTGTGAAAGAAGCCTCCCCCAGGGCTCCCTCTTCCTGTGTGACTGCATCAGGGGGTGGTGATAACTTTCTATCCGCTTATCAGACACGGTGAGGTAACACTGTTGCTGGGGGAAAAGGGTATCTGTGTGGGGAGATTGCCCCTGGAGCTGAAGGGGCATTGGGGTAGTTGGAGGCCTCTGGGTGACTGGACAGGGGGCATCCTAGTCAGGTTGGAGGTTTGGGATGTGGTTGTGATGTTCCCAGCCCTGAGGCTCTGGGTCCTGGAGGTGGGTATCGCTGGGGGCCTGGTGGCCACAGAATAGCGGGGATGGGCGTCTCTTAGGGAGGTGGGGCACTAGGTTAGAGGGCCCCTAGTGGTGTGCCAGGGGATCTGTCTGGGCTTCCTTTGCTTGCTCCTGGGATCATTGCCATGCAGAAAGCTTGTGGGGGGGATCTTCAGCCCCTAGGTCAGGGGATGCCACGCAAGCAGAGTGAGGGTCCCACTGTAAAGCATTAGGGGGTCCCAGGCAAACATGATGGCAGATCCTGCTGGAGGGCAGGCAGGGGTCCTAGGCAGGCAGTGGGGGAATCCTAGCCAGGTAGTGAGGGACTGAGTTCCCAGTGTGGGGTCCCTTTGGGGTAGTCCCTGGTTGCTGGGGTCTCTTGGTGGTGGGAACCCTTTGGGATTCTCATCCTGTCAGTGAAGGTCTGGTGGGGGTTCTGTGGAGCTCTGAGGGGTACCTGAGGTCCCGGGCCATGGACTCTGGGGGCTGGGTCCCAGGAAACATCTGGTGGGATGCTGGCTGGGGGGTCTTGGCTTTAGGTACTGGGGAGTGTTTAGGGGTCTGGTGGCTGCTACTAGCCATGCTCCTTCTCCCTGAGCAGCTTGTGCTGTAATCTTGGCTCCAAGCACTGCCTGGCTGGAGGCTCTGGGAGCTGCTCCTGACCTCCCTCCTCCTCTCTGATCAATGTGTGGCCAAATCCTGGGGTCATTTCCCATCCCTGCCCAGTCACCGTGATAACTTTCTACCCACTTACCAAACACTGCGAGGTGAAATCACAGCTTTTGCTTTTCTCTCTTCCTGAAAACTTCAGGAACTTCTGCTTCCATTGGGAAAATTCATCACCCTCAGTTCCTTGACCTAGATCTGCGGGGTGAGGGAGGGGGGAAGGAGGTTAGCACTGCCACACAATGCTCTCTTCCACAGCATTCTGGACTCGTTCTTTCTGAAATCTGGTTCCACTGAGACCATTGTTAATCCAGAGTCACTGCTCGGAAAGACAAGGAGTGACTCCAGATGGGCAGTGGGGCAAATGAGATCAGCAATTCTCCCTGTGAGAAGGGGCTCTCATTAGCTGCTCTCCTCAGAGAGCTAAAGGAGAGAAGGCTGCTCAAATGCTCTGTCCCTCTCTGTTCAGGATATTGGGATTCAGCATCCTGGGTCCAATGCTGCAGCCTCCATTTGTGATCTGGGAAACTAAGCCAGAGACTCCAAGTAACAGAAAGAAACCACAGGAAAATGCTGGGGTCTGACATTAAAATAACTCTATACGAGCAGACACCTTCCCCCTCATTACTCGTCCCATTAGCAACTGCAGGAGAAAATCCAGCCGTGGGGGAGCAAACTCCTCAGGAATGGGACTTTCCTACCAGATGAGCAGGGAGAGGGGACAGAGAGACTGAAAGGGGCCGTGGGAGAGAGCAGTTTTAAGAGAGATTTCCAGATCTGTAATCTGCCCAGACAGATGTATTACTGCACCCTGGGTAGAGTCACTTTCCTGTGGACAAGATGAGGATCAGACAGAGGAAAACCTAGCTCCTGACCCCATATTCCCCCAGCTGGTCTGCGGCTGCTGTGGGGTCAGTGTCCGAGGGAATCCCCCACAGTGACTCCTTTGGTCCTGCTTTTTTCTAGCCTTGTGTTCAGAGTCTTTGTTACGGGATGGGGGGAGGGAGAAGTGGGGGTTAAAAATGTGTCTGTGGGCTTAGCCTGGCAGGAGGGGCCAGGTCTTCACTGTAATAAAGAGATGAAGCATTTTCTCAGGCTGGCAGAATGTAGGATGTCTGTCTGCAGGGAAAGGATCTGGGGGAAGCATAATGTGAAATTAACTAAAGTCTGTTCTGAAACCTCCACAGTTACCCTCCTCACCCAGACAGGCTGCAGCTCATCCCAACCTCCCATGGGACAGGGGAGAGAAATGGCTGCGGAGGAGCCAGTTCAGGTAGGGATTATCGGGGGGTTGCTGGTGGGTTCCTATGGGAGGGAGAGGAACAGCATAAAGATGGGAGATGGGAAGGTTTCCACAGTCTGGTTTAGAGGTTGGAGAGGGGCAGGAAATGCAGAGGGTGGAGAAAGGGAGGAGGACAGGGTGTAGCAAACCTGCTGGGAGTTGTTTAATAAGTAGCCTAGATTCTAGGAACAGACCCATGTGGAAATGCTCTAATTTGTTCAACAGAAAATAACCCACCTCCATGGAGCTAGGAAAACAGACCAGACTCGTAGTGCTGGAGCCTGGCCTGACTAACCAACAGCTGCTATGAGATAGGAAGGAGGCACCCACAAGTCAGGTTTAGGGGAGCTACTGCTCCCTTCATATCCAGCTCCTCACAGTGAGGAGAGTGTTGGGCTTCCTACCAGGGAGCTCTCCCTGGACTCTGCTAGGGGCTCCATCTCCTGTATGAGTCTGTGGCTAGTAGCCATGTGATGGATCTGCTGGGATAGAGGGGCTCTCTCTTTCTCCCCTCACCCTGGTGTTTCCTGGATGCTCTGAGCAGGGTGGGGATGGGACTTTGTTGACTGTGATCCACCCAGAGCTTCCCTTTGATTGGCTCCTCTCGCCCACGAATAGTGGGGCTGTGAGTGGGGCAGCAGGTACTGAGTGTTGGACTCTTGCTCTTTCAGGGGCCGGTGACGTTTGAGGAGGTGGCTGTGTATTTCACCAGGGAAGAGGGGGCTCTGCTGGACCCCACTCAGAGAGCCCTCTACAGAGACGTCATGCAGGAGAACTATGAGAATGTGACCTCACTAGGTAAGGATTCCTGACCCCTCGGTTCTTGGAAAGGAAAATGAAGAGAGGAGGTTTATGCCAGCCCCACAGTGCCACTTCTAATTTGTCCTGTTGCAGCTTGACCCCAGGATGCCAGTGACACACACACTACCAGAGACCCACCCCTGCTGCAGAACACTTTGGGAACAGAGAACAGGAGCATTATCGCACAGTGTCATATCTCCTGTTTGCTCAAGTAAAACTGGGGGTCAGGTCCAGCATAATGAATAGAAGTTTCGTACCCCCGACCTTCCCTCAAACCCTGAACCTACTGCACCCAGACCAGAATGTGCTGGGGTGTAACAAGCAGGCTGCTGGAGTCAGAGCTGCTGGTCCAGGGTTACTTATCACACAGACACTCACTGTGTCCTTGAACGCTGGCTGGGGGTATCCAGGCAAGGGAGCTCCAGCAGCAGAACATTGAATCTCACCCAGGATTACAGATGACACAACTTCTGACTGATCTGGATTGCACCCCAGAATGTGAAAATGGTTTAGGTTGGTACTGAGAATTCTTGAAACATGGAGAGTCTTGCTCCCCCATCACCATGTGTAATAGCCACAATCTCTTTTCTCTGCAGGCTCCTGGGATTTTTGAGTCCATTATTGCCCAAGTCACATGACTTCGATTCTTATTTTTCACAATTTGCTTTTCCAAACTAATTAGAGTCTGTTGCTCCTGAATTATAGTGTCTAATTTCCCAGTGTTCTCCACACCCAGGGATTTTCCTACTTCCTCCCATTACACTGGACTCACTAGATTCCCTAGTACATAAGAACAACCACACTGGGTCAGACCATACGTCCATGTAGACCGGTATCCTGTCTTTCAGCAGTGACCAATGGCATGTGTCACAGAGGGAATGAACAGAACAGGTAATCATCAAGAGATTCCTCTCCTGTTGCCCATTCCCAGCTTCTGGCAAACAGAGGTTAGGTTCACCATCCCTGCTCATCCTAGCTAATAGCCATTGATGGGCACAAATTTATCATGTTCTTTTTTTGAACCTGTTATAGTCTTGGCCTTCACTCTTTCCATTGGCAAAGAGTTCCACAGTTTGACAGTGTGTTGTGTGAAGAAATACTTCTTTTTGTTTGTTTTATACCTGCTGGCTATTAATTTTATTGGGTGATTCCTAGCCCTTCTGCTATGAGAAGGAGTAAATAACACTTATTTACTTTCTCCACACCAGTCATGATTTTATAGACCTCTCTCATAGTCCCCTTACTTTTCCAAGCTGAAAAGTCCCAGTCTTTTTAATCTCTTCTGATACAGAAGTTGTTCAATCCCCTCATCATTTTTTATGCCCTTTTCTGAATCTTTTCCAATTTCAATATATCTTTTTGGCAGTGTTATCCCATATTAAGTGACTAGGGGTAATAAGGCACATAAGTCAGAATTGTTTACAAAAGAAATGCAAGATAAAACACAAAGTAACGTGTAACGTAGAAAACTAAAATGGATTCAAAGCAAATGTTTCTCTCACATATGCTGAGACAGGCTGGCTTTTCTTTCAGCCAGGACTCCCCTTAACCCACCCCTGCCACCGTAGTTCAGTTGTTCAGGAGTTGTCATGAGCAGAGGGAAAGTGGAGGGAGAGCGTCTCAAGCATTTTCCTCACCGCTTTTCATAATTCAGTCCTTTGTACGAGAAACAACTTCAGGTCTCAGCTGAGTCATGGTGATGGCTGGATGTGATGGAATGTAAATATCTTCTTCACACCTTCCCCCTGCCAGAGAATGGCTATTTGCCCAGCTGTTTGCCTCGCCGTCTCTGAGGAACTGGTCTGTGGGTGTTCCCCAAAATTTTAACTTTTTCAATAATATCATACAGTAAAATCTCATAACATGACATGCACTGTTGCTACACATATTTTAACAGGTTAATATTCAGTAGATTATGCATTTTTCAAATGATATCTCACAATTCATAATATGTACAAAATTGATCTTAATGTTGTAGAAGAGTGAACATAGGGGTACAGACTGACAGTTCTGTGTCTGTGTGTGTTCCCAGCAGATGTGTGAATATTTCAATCCCTCAAAAGCAGAGTTTTCAGCATCTTCAGTGACCTAGGGAGATGGTACTGTGAATTCACTGATTTATTAAGTGTGACATTCTATGAAATTGTGAGACACTTTACATTATTATTATTATTAATACCAATATGATAAAATTGCAATGAATCATGCTAGATATGCCATGTAAGGAGTCAGTGAAAATGTTAGGATTTTCCAAGTGTGATAATAGTGTTTCGATGTTTGTATCACCTTTGTATTGTGAGTTATAGATATGTAGGTATATCTGTATTTCCAGGCTTGTACAGTGTTTCTGGGTGACACACTCAGACATTGGCATCAGCACTGCCTAGACTGTTCAATGGCCCACCTAGGGTCATCAGCTATACAATGAACCAATGGAAAGGTCTACGGAGATACACCTATTGAATCAGCAAGACATGTAGGGGTATGCCTGTGTACCGAGAGCTCCAAGGCTTTTCCATGCCATGTGCTGTGAAGCTTGTGTTTGGGACACAGGAAGTGGAAGCCACATGGCAAAGGAAATATAAAGGGCAGCTGCATCATCTCCGTTTTGTCTTCAATCCCTCTTCCTACCTCTGGAGCAACTTCTTTACAAACTGAATCCTTGAACAAGGGACTGAATGACTCGTTCGAGCTGTGGATGTGTTCCAGACAGACTTTTAAGCCCACAACTCACCAATACTGCTAAGGACCTGATATATAGATTACTGAATGTATCTGACTGCTTATGAAAAGTCTTATGAAATCAACTGAACTTCTTTGTTTTCTTTCTTCTGAGCAGGGTTTCCAGTTTCCAAACCTGATGTGATCTCCCAGCTGGAACAAGGGGAAGAGTCATGGGTCTCAGACCTCCAGGATTCAGAGGAAAAAGAGATCCTGAGAGCTCCCTGCACAGGTGAGGAAACATTAAGCCAACTCAGAATCTGCAGGTGCCTGAAGGAAACATCTGGGATGCCCTACACAGCCCTTGGGATGTCTCTCAGTTCATTATTGTCCCTAGCAGGGGTCGTATCCTCTGGGTAAATATAGCTTATGGCTTCCTGTAGATCCTAGCAGACACCAGGCAGTAGCTTCCTGCCTTCCCCCTCCGAAGTTGGGTGGGATGTGAAGGCTGAATTGATCCCCCACACCACTCCTAATTGGGGGAATAGTTTGGGGGAGTTCAGTTCCTGATTTTTAGTTGACCTCTCTCCAGCACTTGGTTCGGCCTTCCCCTTTCCATCCCTGTTTTAGGTTTCTGTCTCTATCACAGCAGGTGATGCAATGGTGTGTGAGAAAGAGGAGCAGAATTCTCTGCAGGAAAATGTTGAACAAGTGGATAAATACACAGAATTACCTCAAACATCAAGGAAGAATGTGTCCAGCAGTGATGAGCAGGGTCAATCCTGGGAGATTGAGCACAGACCAGAAAGAGAGATGGAAAACCAGCCAAGGGAGACAGTGGGTAAATTTATTTCCTGTTGGGGAACTCAAAAGGGTCTCAAGGAAATCCCAACACAGCAGGAAATCCTCAGGGGAAAGAGAAAAAATACATGTACTGAGTGTGGGAAAAACTTCACTCGAAGATCAGCCCTTTCTCAACATCAGAGAATCCACACAGGGGAGAGGCCTTATGAATGCTGTGAGTGTGGGAAAACCTTCAATCGCAGCTCGGACCTTATTAGGCATCAGAGAATCCACGTAGGGGAGAGGCCCTACAAGTGCAGTGAGTGTGAAAAATGCTTCAAAACCAGCTCTGCCCTTTCTGAACATAAGAGAATCCACACAGGGGAGAGGCCCTATAAATGCAGTGAGTGTGGGAAAAACTTCATTTACAGATCAGGCCTTTTTAACCATCAGACAGTCCACACAGGAGAGAGGCCCTATGAATGCCATGAGTGTGGGAAAACTTTCCGTTACAGCTGGAGCCTTATTACTCATCAGAGAGTCCACACAGGGGAGAGGCCCTACGAATGTCGTGAGTGCAGGAAAACCTTCACGCAAAGATCAGGCCTTTTTCACCATCAGAAAATCCACACAGGTGAGTGAACCTATAAAAGTGGTGAGTATGGGAATACCTTCTCTTGGCACTCAGCCCATGTTAGCCATCAGAGGATCTGCAAGGGAGATCAAGACCATCTTGTATCAATTTTTTTCTTTTAAAACCTTTCCTGATTCCCACATGGTAACTTTTAAGGATGTTTGAACTATTTGCAGCACCCTTATCCCTCAGCTTGTCCAGATGAGTGGCCCATTTTTCCTTTTGCAGTTCGCCCTGGTTTGAAGTGAACCCATTTGTCCTTCCTATCAACTCCATTGTCCCATGAGTAATTTGAGTGTTTCCTTCCTATCAGGAGCCAGGGAGCATCACATTAAGACCATTCTTCCCATTACAAAGTTATTGTTAGTCAGCAGTGATGTAGATTGTATGATTGCCAGTTGTTCTCAAGCTGCTCTGGTTTGTGCTGAAGAGCAGTTATGTTGGGACCTTTTCAGATTGTATTTAAACAAAGAGGAGCAGGGGCAGGAAAAGAAAAATGTCATTTCAGTGTCTCTGACACTGGAAGAAGATGGGATGAATCCGAGGTTCCCTCCTTCCCCATAACTGCAGAATTCTTACCTTTTTTCTGAGCTATGCAGAATATATTTTATCACATTCTATCTATCCACTTCTCAAAGTGTCCTGTGATGAAGTATTCTCAGTTGTCTCTGCCTGGAGATGATACTTTGACTTCTTTAATCCTATACCAGAGTTGCTATGACTGGAGATGTGTGTCAAAGACCTGGAAAGGGAATTCAAATGGATCTCAAATACAGTGTGATCATATGGAGTTTAAATCCCAGGTTTCATCTATTGGTAAAGCCACTTCTGACAAGGGGGTGTTGTCCCCATTATAGTGATGCTAAGATACTAAACATTTTGTAAATAAATTAACTGAGTATTGAGACTGTCCTGAGTGAAACAGGTTTGAATGGATCAAAGGAGAACGTGATGGGAGAATCTCTTGTCCTGATTCTGAATAATCAGATGTAACTTGCCCTGGAGTTTCACTCGACACATTCATTGTCATGTATTCCAGCTCTCTGTGATGGGGGTTTCTATCTTTCTTGGAGGCCCTTTGGTCAATTTTTGAGATGGGGTGATCACATCTGCACACAGTGTTGAAGATGTGGGTGTACAGTGGATTAATATAAAAGCAATATGATATTTTTTGTCTCATTATCTATCCCTTTCTGTTTGTTTTTTGACTGCCGAGGCACATTGAGTGAATGTTTTCAGATAACTATCCACAATATCTCCAAGATTCCTCTCCTGAGTGAAAACAACTAATTTAGACCCCATCATTTTATATGTAAAGTTGGGATTATTTTTTCCAATGGGCTGCAATATGTGCTATCCTGAAATCTAGTACTTCTGAGATCCTGAATTCAATAATATCCCTGCCCTTCCTGTTCCCTTTCTCCACTGAACCTCACCAGCCCATGTTTACTGTTCCTAGCTTCCGGAGGACTCTCTCATTATCTCTGGACCTCTCTGGCAGCAAGAACCAGTGCCAGGGAGACTTACCCTCTCTTTGGAGTCTTTGATTTCTGGGACATGGATTTACTTTCTCTGTGTTTTAGGAGCCTCTTTGAAATAGTATCTGTGACATTAACCACCGTGCAATCTGGACTGTTGAACAGCTGTGTCCCCTCAGTTCCCCAGGCTTGGGTGACTTTTACACTGCTTTACTGTGAGAACGACCGCTCCAGGGCAGTTAACACACAGTCTCCAGCATGTAATTAGCTTCCAGCTACACAGTATTGAGTGCTGCTAGTCAGCAATTCATGAATTACAGTACACTGCCAGAGAACCCCAGAAAATTCTCTGGTTCCAGACTTCCACCGGAAATGTGCATCTTGCCCTGTCCAGAACACTACTGAACAACACAGGCTCATATGAAGTCTGTCATTTCATTGGTGGAACATGACATGTACCAGCTTTGTTATCCCATATTAAGTGACTAGGGGTAATGAGGCATAAGATTTGGAATTGTTTACCAAAGAAATGCAAGATAAAACACAAACTAATTTCTAACCTGGCAAGCTAAAATGGATTCAAAGCAAATGTTTCTCTCATCATATGCTGAGACAGGCTGGTTTTCCTTTCAGCCAGGACTCCCCCTCACTCGCCCAAGTTCAGCTCTTCAGGAGTTGTCATGAGCAGAGGGAAAGAGGGGAGAGAGAGAGAGTCTCAAGCATTTTCCTCATCCCATTTTATAGTTCAGTCCTTTATACTAGAAACATCTTCAGTTCTCAGCTGAGTCATGGTAACAGGCTGTCTGTTGTAGATACCAGCTTCAAGTGGTCCCTCTGATGGACTGTAAATGTCTCCTTCACACCTTCCCCCTGCCAGAGAATGGTTATTTGGCCAGCTGTTTGCCTAACTGTCTCTGAGGAACTGGTCTGTGGGTGTTGCCCAGAATTGTAACTTTTTCATACAGTAATATATCATACAGTGAAATCTCAGAACTTTACATACAGTGTTGTTACACATTTAACAGGAGGATAATATTCAATACATGTGTGATTTCAAATGATATCTTATAAGCCATACTATGTAAAAATGTATAATTTTGTAGAATAATGAACATGGGGTACAGACTGACACTGTGTGCATCTGTGTGTGTTCCCAACAGATATGTGGGTATTTCAATCCCTCATAAGCAGACAGTTCGGCATCCTCAAGGAACTGGTCCTGGGAATTCACTGGTTTACCAAGTGTGACACTGTATTATTATTTATTTATTATATATTATTATTTTATTACTAATGCTAATGTGATACAGTTGCAATGAGTCATGCTAGATAAGCCATGTAAGATGTTGGTGAAAATGTTATGATTTTTCAACTATGATGATTTCGTTTCTGTTTGTATAACCTTTGTATTGTGAGTTATAGATATATAGGGTTCAGGGTTTCTGGCTGACACATCCAGACAGATTGGCGTGAGCACTGCATGGCTCATCCGGGGTCATCAGCTGTACAATGAGCCCATGGGAAGAACCAAGGGGATACAACCATTGAGTCAGCAAGACATGCAGGGGTATGCCTGTGTACTGAGAACTCCAAGGCTTTTCCACGTCATCTGCTGTGAAGCTTGTGTTTGGGACACAAAGTACAAGCCTGCATGGCAAAAGGAATATAAAGGGCAGCTGCATCATCTCCATTTTGTCTTCAATCCCTCTTCCTACCTCTGGAGCAATTTCTCTGCAAACTGAAGCCTTCAACTAAGGACTGAAAGACCCATCCATGTGGCTGTGTTCCAGCTGAGAACCAATACATTCTAAAATCTGTATACCTGACTGCCTTCCCATTTAATGACTGTCTGTCTCTGTCTGTCCTTTGTTAGATGCTAAAGCGTTGGCTGGCAGTGTGGTATTTGGGTAAGATCCAAATGTATAGTGACCTGGTAAAGTAGCTGACCCTTTGGGGTGAGAACGTATTGTATGTGAGCAGAGTTTTTAAATAATGTCTCATTGTGCTGGACCTGGGTGCTGATTGGGACTTGGAGAACTGGAATGCAATAAAGGGGCTGTGTGATTTCATTTTTCAGCTTCTCTATAACCAGAAGCTCAGTATGACTGGTCACTGAATTTAACTTCAGTGTTAACCTCCAGTTTTGGGAGCATCTGCTCTCCCTTTTTAAACTGCCCTGACCTTGGCATTTTCAGAGGGGGCTGCCCCAGGCACACCAGGTCACACTAAGCACTGAAGTTAAATTAATAGAATTTTTTTTTATGACTAAGTCTTATGAAATCAACTGAACTCCTTTGTTTTCTTTCATCTAAGCAGGGTTTCCAGTTTCCCAAGCTGTCATGGAGCAAGGGGAAGAGCCGTGGGTCCAAGACCTCCAAGGTTCAGAGGAAAGAGAGATCCTGAGAGCTCCCTGCACAGGTGAGGAAACATTAAACCAGCTCAGAATCTGTACGTGCCTGAAGGAAACAAATAGGATATGCTAAAAAGCCCTCGGGAAGTCTCTTGATTCATTATTGTCACTAGCAGGGGGCGAATTCTCAGGGTAAATATAGCTCATGGCTTCCTATAGATCCTAGCAGACACTGGCAGTAGCTTCTTCCCTTCCCCCTGTGAATTTGGATGGGATGTGAAGTCTTAATTGATCCCCCTCCTCTCTCCTACTTGGGGGAAGAATTTGAGGGAGTTCAGTTCTTCTTATCTATTCGACCTCTCTCTATTTGACCACTTGTTCTGGGTTGGTCTTCCCCTTTCATCCTCTCTTTGAGGTTTCTGTCTCTATCACAGCAGGTGATGCAATGGCATGTGAGAAAGAGGCACAGAATTCTCAGCCGGAAAATGTTGAGCAAGTGGATAAACACAGAGACTTATCGCAGACATTGAAAAGGAATGTGTCCAGCAGTCATGAGCAGGGAAATTCCTGTGAGATTCAGCACAGACCAGAAAGAGGGCCAGGAAACAAGCCAGGGCAGAAAGTGTGTCAGTTTATTTCCAGTCAGGGAACTCAGAAGGGTGTCAAGGAAACACAGCGGGAAACCCTCAGGGGAAAGAGAAAAAACACTTGCACTGAATGTGGAAAAAACTTCACCCGCAGCGCAGATCTCTCTCGGCATCAGAGAATCCACACAGGGGAGAGGCCTTATGAGTGCAGTGAATGTGGAAAATACTTCATTAGCAGCTCACGCCTTTCCAAACATAGGAGAATCCACACCGGGGAGAGGCCTTACAAATGCAGTGAGTGTGGAAAAAGCTTCACTCAAAGATGTAACCTTTCTGTTCATCAGAGAAGCCACACAGGGGAGAGGCCCTGTGAATGCCGTGAGTGTGGAAAAAGCTTCACTAGCAGCTCAGATCTTTCTAGACATCAGAGAATCCACACAGGGGACAAGCCCTATGGATGCAGTGAGTGTGGGAAAAACTTCACTCACAGATCAGGCCTTTATCAACATCACAGAATCCACACAGGAGAGAGGCCCTATGAATGCAGTGAGTGTGGGAAAACCTTCTATAGCAGCTCGAACCTTATTAGTCATCAGAGAATCCACACAGGGAAGAAGCCCTATGAGTGCAGTGAGTGCGGGAAAACTTTCAGTCGCAGTTCTCCCCTTATTAATCATCAGAGAATCCACACAGGTGAGAGGCCCAATGAATGCAGTGAGTGTGAGAAAACCTTCTCCTGCCACTCAGCCCATGTTAGTCATCAGAGAATCTGCAAAGGAGATCAACACCGTAAAAACCTCTAGGGTTATCATTGCTTTTTCTTTTCTGTAGCACTTTTTCTGATTCACACACAGTAACTTTTAAAGCTATTTGAACTGTTTGCAGCAGCGTTCTCTCAGCTTGTCCAAATAAGTATCCATTTTTATCCCAGGCTGTACTGAAGATCTCCCCTAGCTAATCCTATGGTATGGGGACTGCTCCCCTTCATGATGCAGATATTGAGGAAATTGAAGTGGGGTTTTTGTTGAATTTATCCTTGGTAGGTGCTAAAAACGTGTATAAAATGAAATCAGTGTTGGAAATCTAATAGCTGCAGAGAAATAGCTGGTTTTGAATAGAAACTACTGTTCTGGTTACTAACGGAGATTCTGATCCAGCCCTGTGTCCTATCCTTTGCCTGGAATGGTGCCCCTGAATTAAAGAAAAGCTGGGCATGTTATGAGAACCCATTCCTCACTAACTCTGCTGAGATTTTGAGTGGTTTTGTAAAGGATTCTACATCAGAGAAGTGTATGTTTACCCTAACCAAGGCCTAGGATTTGGAAAGAACTGGAGGTGGAAGGATACACACCCAATTCTTGGTTTCCACCACAGTAAAGGAAGATATAGTGACCAAAGATCTAAGGAAAATTGTTTGTACAACTCCACTTCCTAGTTCAGTTTCACTGATTGCAGTTCCAAAGGATGCCAGGGTTAGATTGAGAACAATCATCCTTCGCCATTTGGATCCAAAGAGAGAGTGCTTCATAGGACAGTCCTTCCCCGTGGATCCCAAACTGGCTGCCTCATTGGTTACTGTCATTTCTAAAGTCTGAAAGTCCTTGTTACCCAATCAGGCAGCCAATGTGTCAAGCTCCAACTTCAGGATACACACTATGGCTGCACAATGGAGCTGATGCTGGTGTAGCTGCACCAATGTAGTTGTGCTGCTGAGGCGTTGCTATTACAGACACTCTGAGCCAGTTGGAGAGATATCTCCCATCGGACTTTATTAGTCCAGCCCTCACAAGCAGTGGTGGCTATGATGGAAGGAGAAGGTCTCATGCTGACATAACGCTATCTACACAGAGGGTAAGGGTGTGGATATTTCACACCCCTGAGCAATGTAGTTATACTGATAAATGTCTTTAGTGTAGACAGAACAGTTTTGTCTTGTATTTATGCATTTGCATCACTTCTCCTCTACCTCCTCCAGTTTTGAAAGTTTAAAAAATGTGAGAAGCGAGATATTTTTCCTCATGATGCAAACATTCTCACATAGACCCCTTCCACCAACACACATGGCTGAAGATCCTGAGATATGTGAACTCACAGAAGTGGTTGGGACCTATGTTGGGACAAACCACAACTTCAGCCAAGGTTCAGATGTTGGAATGGGGATGAAAAGAAAACTAACATATATGACAATAATTTGTGATCTTTGTATATGTTGTTGTTACCAGTGAAAATGAAATGATAGGTGAATTTATTGGTTAAAGAGTAAGAAACTAATTGTGTGATAATCTGAATTATTTTGGAAAAGTATTGAAAGTTGACTTGTTTTTTGTTAGTTTTACAGGAAATGATGGCAAATCTTGACAAGTTAATTTGATTTAATGTACTCCCCATAGTGTAAGGAGTTCTGATAGAAAACCTCGCTCCTAAGGTTGTGGTGGGAGAATGTGTTTGGGGAAAAAAAGTGTGTAAGAGAACATTGGCCAAGTATAGATTTTAATTTTCTGTATTTCAAATGACATTTTGCTTAATTTCAAAGTCAATTTCTATTAAAAAGAAAACTACTCATGGAGACAAGTTCTATAACTTTTTACCCATGTAGATTGTAAGGGTCACTGACTTCCCCACATCTCTAATTTGCAATGGAAAGGCATGACAGCTGTCATAGGATGTGTTCAGCAGGTAGGGAAGCTACAATTGTCAACCATCAGTATCAAGGAAAAGGCTAAAGTCTGTTGCCTTTCATAGCAAAAGGCCATGTAAAGGCTGGTCTACAGTGAAAAGCTATGAGCATGGAAACTCTGGCTTTTCTTAAATGCTTTAAACTGGGAGTCCCTGGGAAAGGGCAGGGGGGAGGGAGCAAGAGGAGAAAGTCAGACATTGACGTAGAGAAATGGGGGGAGAAGAAAGAGACCGAGAACACAGAGAGACAATAAATGATTGAAGTAAGACAGGTGTCCTAACTCAATCTTGCTCATCACAAATGTTCAGAGAGCCAGGTAGTTGTAGGTTTTCCACAGTGTCAAGGCTGAACTTTGATTCTAGCAACATGAGTTCAAATATCAAGGGGATCTCCACCTACCTGATTTCTTCCCTTCCCCTCACACTTTTAGTATTTTTTATTTTGAAGTGTTTGGCTTAACCAGGATCTTCCCTTTCCCAAACTATGGCAATGTTGGGTTTATTTTCATTTTGCCTCCCTTTTGTTCATGTCATTGTAATGGGAACAGCAAAGGAATCTGCAGAGCAAAAATGGATTCAAAACTTTATTTCCCCATCCTGCAGGAACATCACACAAACATCGCACACAGCTTCGAATCATAACACAGAAGGCAAGGAAATGGGAGATGCAGGTTTCCAAGCATTCTGTCTTTCACAGATGTCACATTCCAGCCCCCTGTATGTCTCCATCCTATGTGACCTGCTGGGCTTTGAGACCTTTATGGTCCCATTCTATCAATAATATGATTGTAACACAATGTGACTGAAATTAAACTACTTCCAGACAAGGAATCAACAAAAGAGAAAAGCCATTATTGAATTAGCTGGGAATCAAAACCCGGGCAACTGCTTGAAAAGCCGCTATGCTCAACACTATACCACCAATGCATCTGGTATGGGTAGCTTTCCTGCATGTTGTGTGCTACCAGAACAAAATGGCCCTTTATGGGAAACTTCTCTGCCTACTCCCCAAATTACCCATCCCCCCAAAGGGGGTGGGGTACAGCTCTGCCAGAAAGGCCCCACAGGAGAAATTTCAGCCAAATGACAAAGTTGTGTGAAATGTTAAGTGAAGAGCCCCCGTTCTCCCCACAAACTCCAGAACTCTAGTGTCACCCCCATGGCACCAGCACAGGGAACCCATGAGGTTACACAATACAAGGAGGATAGAGGTGACAGGGAGTCTCCCTTTTTCCTTCTCTTCACTTTCGGTTCTTCTCTTATCTTCCAGGACCTGCAGTCACAAATGCAGGGAGGGCTTTGTCTCATTGTAAGGGATCCGTGTCTGTCACGGAGGTTGCAGACGTCCTAAAATAGTGGTTTTGCACCAGAGGGGCTTAAATTTTGGACCGGACGTTTAGCTCCACCCTTATGTCATTGAATTGCTTGAAAACAGCAAATGTAGAAAGTCTCCTAAGGGCCAGGCTCTGTGCCATGGAAACAGCTGCCCCTGCTGTCCAGGCGTCTGTGCCTTTCACACAGCATGTTCTGAACTGAAGTGGGTGGTCAGACAACGAGAGGATTGGTAACACAAGTACTTGGGACTATTAGCCCTATGTCCCTTTCTTGCTTTAATGAAGGACATGCCAGTCAACTGTTAACTATGGCATTATCTACATCTTAAAATACTGCTCAGTACATTTAACAGAGGAAGTGAAACCCCCTGCCACAAATGGTTCCCTGTTGTACCATACCTACCCCTGGAGACTGTCTGGTATAGTCTTAGAGCTTTTTTCCTCCTCAAACCCATCCTTATCCCAATCTATGGACCAACCTCCACATTCCAAAATTTACAACTTACTTTCATCATGCTAGTATGTCAATTCCCGGGTGAATTAGACCAAGTAAGTGGGGGAAATTAGATGGCTAATGAAAACCACTGCTTCAGATGAGGCTCAAACACACACCCACAGGAGTCTTTCTCCCTGCACTAGCCAGTTCAATCATAGAATATCAGGGTTGGAAGGGACCTCAGGAGGTTCTAGTCCAACCCCCTGCTCAAAGTAGGACTAATCCCAATTAAATCATCCCAGTTGCACCGCTATAGGTGCTTATTAGAGAAATTTGGGCAGAAGGCCTTTATGTGTGTCTGGGGTTATCACCTTTGGCTGGTAACTGAAAGGCTGATGCTTCAAACCCAACTGAAGATTGAGGGTTTTTTTTACCAATAAGGATCCAGGACATTTTAACAGGAAGAAAATCTTGTCTATTCTGGTCTAGCCTCATTTAACTCCTGCCCATCTTCTGTCTCCTCCCTCAGTGTCTTTCCTTCCCCATTGGGGACATGCAGAGATGAACCCCCGTCAGATGGGGTGGGTCCATGGGGGAGTCAGTGTGAGGGGTAGGGTCCAGGGGGAGGAGGAAGAGGAGATCTTAAGTTGATCCCCACCCCCATGTAGACCTGGGCTAAGACGGGGTGGTCAACTGAGCCTGAGAAGGAGCCAGAATTTACCAATGTTGTCACGTTACTGAAATAATCTGGGATCATATAGATCACTGGTGTAACTAAAATCCTGTAGTGACCCCAAATCTTGTGGAAAGGGGGTCATATAAGGTGTCTAAGACCAGGTCATGATTTGCTGATTATGATTATGCTGTCTGTATGTGTGTGTCATTTTTGTATTTGAAGTTAAGAATTTTGGTTCTATACTGTCTGTATCTCACACTTACATGATGCTGCTGGGTAACATTCCAGACAACTTGATTTTAGCTCTCCATAGCCTGCTTGATGGCCCATTAAGAACCATCAGCTACACAATTGACCCATTAAGGGAAGGCAGACACATCCAGTGTCTTAGCAAGGGGGCAAGGATTTGCCCATTTTGCTGTAAGTTTCCACAGCAAAGGACAAAGAGAATTCCTGCACCTGGAAAAGATTATAAAAAGTTGCTGCAGCTCCTCCATCTTTTCTTCAGTCATCATTCTTACTCTGGAGGAACTTGTGCCACAAACAGAAGCTTTCAACAAAGGACTGAATGACCCATCCCTGCTGTGGATGTTTGTACTCCAGAGACTTGATTTGAACCTGCAGTTTATTCTACCACTGATGCAAGCCTGAACCAAGAACTTTGCCATTACTGCATATAACTCATTTCTTTTACCTATTTTTAACCCTTACCTACATTTTTTTCCCTTTTATAATAAACCTTTAGATTTTAGATTCTAAAGGATCGGCAGCAGTGTGATTTGTGGGTAAGATCGGATTTGTATATTGATCTGGGTCTGGGGCCTGATTCTTTGGAATTGGGAGAATCATTTTCTTTTATTGGGGTTTTCATAACCATTTGTCCCCAGATCGAGTGGCTGCTGATGGTGATACTGGGAAACTGGAATGTCTAAGGGAATTGCTTGTGTGACTTGTGGCTAGCCAGTGGGGCAAAATCAAACTCTTTTCTGTTTGGCTGGCTTGATTTGCCTTAGAGGTGGAGAAACCCCAGCTTTGGGCTGTAACTGCCCTGTTTGGAGCAATTTGTCCTGACTTGGCACCTTCAGTTGGTTCCCACCAGGAACAGCCCCGTCACAGAAGCTTTGATTTTTATATGGTTTCCAAAGCTCTTCCCAACACCATGAAGAAGATGGGGGAATCAGGAAAAAATGTGGATTTCTTTAAATTGCAACTGAAGAATAATTTAAAGTTTTTTTTCAATATAAAGTTACAGTTCCCTGACTGGGAATTGAATCCAGACCACGGCAGTGAGAGGGCCAAATCCTAACCAGTAGGCTACCAGGGAGACAAAGAAGGTATTTTTCTTCTCAGTTATGCTCCACTTTCTTAGGCTACTTTCCAATTTCTGAAGCTGCTCCATTGTCCATTCCCAGAGGGGCTATGTCAGATGTTGGAGGGATCTAAGGATCTGCAGGCTTTCCTCACCCACACCTTAAGGCACACAGTGACTCCCTTCTCTGACACTCCTGGGTTCAGGCTTCTTTTGAGTTTTTCCCAAGGGGGACCTGATGAACGTGTGTGTGTGTGTGTGTGGCATGCAGGGAACCAGCTTATCTGCCCCTTTTCTGACTCTACCCCATTAGATGAGTTGAACAGCAGCTCCCGCTAGGGGAAGAATTCTAAATTCCACCCTCCCTCCCTGGTTTCTCTGACCAGCTCATGGCGACAGCAGATAAATCAACCCCAGCTCTCTGGTCTAGAAAGTTGCATCTCTCCAGCGTTGTAACAGCTCCAGTTTGCTAGCTGGAGACTTAACAAACCAGGAAAGAAGGCAAATGTCAGAAAAGGAACCTCAACTCACAAGAAAACACCCTCAGGGTTCCTTTTACACTGAGACTAGGCAATCGACTGACTTCAAATCCAGCTAGCTCAGTCAGTCGCACATGATACTCTTAATTCTACCCTCATGAATTCAAGCCCCTTGTTGGGCTGTAGCGATAGCCCTTAGGTGTCCCTCTTCTGCTTATAGCCACAGCCCACAATGAAATAAACTCTCTTCACCATCTTAGTCAGGAAGAAACATTAGCTGCCTAAGATGGTTAAAGTCTATTAGTCCCTTATTTCACTCTCCCCAGAAAGAAAAGGCAGCGTGAGCCTGCGTACTAAGTTGGCTGACATTGAGAGCCTTGAATAGCTGCCTGCTGAATCAGCAAGTATCTTTGCTGCTAAGATTTTCTCAGGCTTCAGCTCTGATGTAATTCCCATTTAGGAAGATTAGGAGAGTTTAGAAAAGTAACTAATTGCAGCTGCCTACTGTGTTCCTTAACCTTCAGAATTAGCAAGTAAAAAGTTTTCTGAGATTGCTGTGCTGGTGAGAAAAATCACACGTGCGCACTGTGCTTTTCTTTGTTTGCTCAAGCCTATATAACACTCGGCTCACACTCAATAAATTGTCACTCCATCCAGCTTGGGATTTGGATCTGACCCTTTGTACAAAGTGAGTTTGTTTTTCTTTCCTGGGGGCTTGCTGGGCCTCAGCGGCTCCTCCACACCTTACTCGGGCGGAAAGCCTTGGGAGGACAGCTTTGAGGCTTATAACCTTGGGGGCTCGTCCGGGATACGGTGCGGAACCCCCCGGGCTGCCCGACCCTTTCCTCACCGGAACTCTCAACAGCCGGCACCGAGTTCACTCCGGGACTTCCTGAGAAGAGGGGGCCGGATAACTGGGTGGGGTAAGTACTAGTCAGAGACCTCCCTCAGGAAAGATGGGACAGGGGACGAGCGTTCTGAGTGGAAGCCCTCTGGGTTTAATGTGTGGTTTGTGGGATTCCGGGAACTTACTGGTGCAGCCGGGTATGCGCAAAAAGAAAATGATTAAATTGTGCACAAGGGACTGGCCCTAGTATACCGCAACCCTGGAGGATAGGGAAGGCAGTAGAGCCAGTGGGGGTCTTTTGGCCCGAAGCCGCTGGGCGGCGTTGGTGGGCAAATTGAGGTTAATTTTTCTGGGCAAATGGATTACTGGTATCTCTGGGCAGATGTGGCTGCCCGAAAGCATCCCTCTGTGATCATGGTCTCCTCGCCTACAGGCGACCCGGAGGGGCCGGCGGTGGGGGATGGGCTCCCCCTTCGTATTTCCAACAGTCAGAGGTACGGAGGAGGGTGATTCCCACTGCTCCGCTGGTTCCAGAGTTGCGGGAACACCCTGAACGTGTTTCGGGTTCCCCAAGGACTTCCCATTTGGAAGAGAGGGAGGGGAGCTACTTAAAGCTCTCCCGGGGTCCAGGAGCCACTGGGTTTGGGACTACTGATCTGCCAGGCATTTATAATCTACGAGATAGGAATTGTATTCAGCCCCCTGATTTGTATTCTTCGAGGCCAAGTATGGATGCTGTTAAAGATCATGGAGCCCGGATGTTTCCCCTCCTGGTCACATGTCAGCCCTATATAGGGACTGATGGGGCACTCCAGCATGGCACCACAGCTGAACATGGACCGTGGCAGGAGTGGGACCTCCGTGAATGGGGGAAGTTGTCGGGTACTTATGGCTCAAACCCCCAAAAGGTAGTGAGCTTGTTGGAACGTTTGGCAACTAGTTATGAGCCGACGTATAGTGATTTTGAGGTGCTCTTGGAGCGGGTCCTGACGGGCGAAGAGAGAGGATGGTTGTGGGCACGAGACAGAGCCTGGGCTGATGCACAGCGGGGGCGGCTGCAGTGGCGAGAAGCGTGATAGAGAGTGGGGAATGACTGGTTGGAGGCAAATCGTACTGAATTGAGAGAGACACGGGAGAGGTTAATAGGTTTTTTGCGAGAGATGGGTAAGCGACCTGTAAACATGGCAAAGTTTCAAGCTTGCAAGCAGGGACCTGATGAAGGTCCCCGGCAGTTTTGGAGTCAGTTGTTAGAGGAGACGAAGCAGTGGACCCCTTGGGGCCCTGAAAAGGCAGAAGATCTGTTTATGCTGGCTGCCTGCTTTGTCTAGCAAGCTCAGCAGTCTGTGCGAAGCTATTTTGAGAACCTTTGTCCGGGCTGGGGGTCTAAGCCCTTGGAGGAGTTGTTGTCTATAGCTGAGTGTGTGTGAGACAAAGAAAAGGAAATGTTAAAGAAGAAAGAGCGTAAGGAGGACATAAAGTTAATGGCTTTAGTAGCACATAAAGTGACGGGCGTAGCTCGGGCCGAGGTGCTGAAATCAGGGGCAGAGGTAAAAAAGTATAAGCATAGGGATTTCAAATCTCCAGGACAAAACTTGAAATGGTGATTTAAACTGATAAGAAGTGTAGTTTGAAAGACAAGCAAGTAGTTTAGGAAAGAGTGAGAAGTTAACTCTGTAGTTGCCGGAGGGAATCAAGCAGTTAAACTTTGTAAAATAATAAAAAAAAAGAAATCAAAGACAGCTGATGCCAGCTGAAAAGTAATCAACTTACCATGCATTTACTGGCACAATAAAAATTGTGTTTGGTGTTCTATGTTTGTTTTGTGGTGTTTGTCTTGTGGCCAGAACTGTTTTGTGTCAAAATTTTCACAAAGCAATCTAGTTTAAAATTAAATAGAAGGGTTAAATTAAAATGTAGATATTTGTTTATTCCATTTGGAATACAAAATGTTTTGAATATTATTAAAAAATGCTAAGGTTTAAATACACTTGCTAAAATAAGAAAAGGCATTTTACTAGCCAGATTTTTTTAATTGAAAATTGTTAAAATTGAGCACCAATAGACTTTGGAACCAAAGACATGAAAAGTTAATCCACTCCCCATATTGCACATGGGATCCTTATGGCTACCCCATTTTTCTAGCCAGAGAGCTGGGGAGGGAGGAAAGCTATTGAACACCAGAGGTTGTATTGAATGGATGCCTCAAAAGGCGGTATGCTTGTCCTGTTTTGTTGCTCCAAAGCTCTGTAATAAAGTTATTTTACTAAAAGGGTGTAGACACACAGTGACTTGTCTAACGGGCAATGTATGTGTGTTCATTTTGGAAAAAGGTGTGTAAGTGGACAGTAAAAGTTTTCTTTGTAGGTTATTAAAAAAAAAAACAACAGAACAAGTTAATTCCAGACTGCAGCTAGCAAGCTCAAATAAAATGCTGGCCCTGTTCAAGCATGCTATTCACAGCTAAGACTTGCTTAACAACCAAGGAAACGGGGGCGGGGGCTGAATGTGCCCAAGCAGCTGTAAAGTATGCAAAATACTGCCAGACACTAAAGAAATGTGTTAAGTGCTTTTACTCACAGGTAAAAGAAGCATTACCCAAGAATCCTGAACAGCCTTGTCACACCTTGGAATCAGGAGATTGGGTCTATGTAAAGTCCCACCAGTGAAAGGATGCCCTGGCTCCACGCTGAAAAGGCCCTTCCAAGTCCTGCTAACTACCAAGTGCCCAGGACTGACTGCCTGGACCCATGTTTCCATCATGCATTGTAAAGGCCATTCTAGAGACACTGATCCAATTTCATGTGGAAACAATAGAGCTGACAAAGCAGCACAAACCGCTGCCTTGCGCTCCACTTCCCATCCCCAGTATATACAGTCAAACACCCCATGACTGCTGATCCGCTGCTCAGAGAAGGAGAATTGACTCCCTTTGTTTTACAGCTCCAGAGACAGACTAACTCTCTCCACAGATATGCTCTATCCTTTCAGGGATTGTCTCTGAGTGTTACAGCACACTCAATAGAGCCTGGTTCGTGGGTCTTCATCAAGATCTACAAGAAGATCTCCAGCCCTTGTGGGAAGGACCATACCAGGTGCTTTTGGTCACTCCAACTGCCGTCAAAGTAGCAGAAAAGGAAGCATGAATCCATCACACCCAATGTAAGCGTGCCCTTTCCCCAGATGACAACAGAGCAGCTAGGGCCTCCACTTCCAATGGACCAGGACGAGAAGTAGACGACAGCGGGGCAGCCAAGGCCCTAGTAACTGGAGAGGGGACGGAGAAGGGCCCTGAAGAAAAGTGGCTAGCGGAGACCGTGCTGGGTCTCGGCCTGAAAATAAAATTCAAAAGGACTCAATAGTGTTTATTATCTTGAAGTATTATTCAGTCTGAGTTATTAATTTGATTTAAAAGTATTTTGGGTTTACTTAGACTACAGGGCAAAGACTGATAACAGTGGCCGAAAGTACCTTTTTTTTTTTTTTTTAGGAGTGGGGGGGATATAAGCACCCTTTTTTTTTAAGGAGTGTGGGGGGTAAATGAGCACACACACCCTGGAGTCGGGGGGGGTGAACACTCCTCCCCTTTCCTGGAGTCGAGGATGAGAGCACCCTTAGTATTCCACCGTGACAATGTCTTGCACACCCTTACAGGGAGATTATGAGGATGTTCCCTTTTGAGATAAAAAGTAAGTTACAGAACTAGAGAATTCTTCTAGAAACCTGGGATTTAGCCATGTCAGAGGAGTCAGGATGAGCTCTACCCTGACATCTGGTGGTGGGTTATGGAAAAGAACTTCAGGGGCTGATCTCATTTGCATAGACCCACCCACCTGGCCTAGATGTCCTTTGGCTGCTCTGGGATCCCCAGTTTCTGTGATTGGAGCAAGAAGAATAAAATGTTATTATCCTGATTATGTGACTCAAGGACAGTGGAACTGTACTTGGCCTTTTTTTTAACAAAAATGGTGGAGGGACTCGCCATCAACTAAGTAGTGCTCATTGGGCAAGGGGCATGAGTTCCGAAGCCTAGTGTCTAAAGAGAGGGTGGAGAGAGACATTTGTGTTTTGTAGTGTTATTTTTTAATTGTATTTTTTCTTTTTTTTTTTATGGTGTAGTAAAAGATCTAGTTTTCATTCTATTAGGAATCTGGTTACAGATTGCAGAGCTGGATTCACTTTGGGCACTTGTGCTTCTCTTCTATGAGCTGAAATCACTGAGTACTGTGTTAAATAGTAGGGTGGCCTGAAGACATATTGGTGAGCTGCTAGCGAAAAGGTGCAATTCACTCAATGGCACAGCTTGCAGAACGGCTACTGGAGAGGAGCACCTGGCAGAGAGGCATGGCTTGTAGTGAAGGCTGCAGAAGAACCCCATGTAGAGGTGGGGCAGTCAATCATTGGAGAACATAAGGTGCCCTTTATCCCCCACCCCCATTTCCACACAGGATGGGGAGGGTGTAAAACTCTGCAGATGAACATTTGAACTCTGGATCTGCACTGACCAGAGACAGAGACCTTGGTGTTGTGGGACTTTGGGTGACTTTTGGGTTGCTGGACTCAAGAACTAAAGGGAAGAGACACGGCCCAATTTGCTTGGGATGGGTTTTTTCTTTGTTGTTTGTGTTATGAATCCTGTTTCCCCAACATAATGCCACATTGTTTCTCTCTGTTATTAAAAGGCTTTTGCTCACTCAGACTCTGTGCTTGCGAGAGGGGAAATCTTGCCTCTTAGAGGCTCCCGGAGGCAGGCGTAGTCTATATTTGTCCCAGGTGGGGAATTGAGCCCGTTTTGCATTGTGTTATTGGAATAGACACCTAGATACTGAACCCAGCCCTTGTTGCTGCCAACGCTGACAGACAGAAGGTTACAGACATAGTTTACCAAAGTACCAGAGTCCTGTGGCACCTTTTAGACCAACAGTGGTGTATTGGAGCATAAGCTTTGGTGGGTGAATACCCATGAAAGCTTATGCTCCAATAAGCTCTATAAGGCGTCACAGGACTCTTACCTAAGGGTTACAGTGGATGAGAAGCTGGATATGAGTCAACAGTGTGCTCTTGTTGACATGAAGGCTAATGGCATTTTGGGCTTTATAAGTAGGGGCACTGCCAGCAGATTGAGGGACGTGATCATTCCCCTCTATTCGACATTGGTAAGGCTTTATCTGGAGTACTGTGTCCAGTTTTGGGGCCCACACTACAAGAAGGATGTGGAAAAATTGGAAAGAGTCCAAAGACGGGCAACAAAAATGATTAGGGGCCTGGAGCACGACTTATGAGGAGACGCTGAGAGAACTGGGATTGTTTAGTCTACAGAAGAGAAGACTGAGGGGGGATTTGATAGCTGCTTTCAACTACCTGAAAGGGGGTTCCAAAGAGGACGGCTCTAGACTGTTCTCAGTGGTACCAGATGACAGAACAAGGAGTAATGGTCTCAAGTTGCAGTGTGGAAGGTTTAGGTGGGATACTAAGAAAAACTTTTTTCACTAGGAGGCTGGTGAAGCACTGGAATGGGTTCCCTAGGGAGGTGGTGGCATCTCCTTCCTTAGAGGTTTTTAAGATCAGGCTTGACAAAGCCCTGGCTGGGATGATTTAGTTGGGGATTGGTCCTGCTTTGAGCAGGGGGTTGGACTAGATGATCTGCCAAGGTCCCTTCCAACCCTGATAGTCTATGATTCTATTGCTCCTGCAGATCCAGACTGACATGGCTACGTCTCTGACACTAGACATATTTTATTTAGAGCAAGGGAAGTCTGAGAAGGTTTCTATTTGCAGGAGGCAACCAGGTTGGGTCTGTCATTGTACCAAATGGGAAGGCAGTTGTTTGTAGAAGAGAAAATGTGCATGGTGAGGGTGGGATTTGAATCCCTGTGTGCAGAGCACAATGGATTAGCAATCCATCACCGTAACCACGCGGTCACCATATCTGAGCTGGCTAATAAGGGACATTGTGCCCTCTTATCCATGTCTGCAGCTTCTCTGAAGCCACGGTCAAGAACCAGGGTTGGGAGTGGCACTGTGGCTTCCTGGGGAGAGGGGTACAAACAGGAGTAAGGAGGGGCTGAGACCGGGACAGAAGCCTGGGGCCCAGGTTGGGGGCTTGGTTGGGGAAGAGCTGGGTCAGAGTTTGGCTGTGTGGTGCTCCTTCCCTGCCCTCCGTGGGGGGTCTTTGCTCTACCAGCTGATTCATCAAAGGGCTTCCACCACTTTCTCCAGGTTCGCCCATCGGGGTGTGTCAGGGCAAGCACCAGCTGAGTGGATGGAATTTGCAGGAAGGGGTAGGGGACTGTAAGTGAGTTGCTGTAGTATAGTGGTTATCACGTTTGCCTAACACACAAAAGGCCCCTCGATGAAAACCAGGCAAAAACAAGACTGCTTAATTTTCCCAGATTCCTCTAGCTGTCCAGCAAGATGCTCCTCTTTCTGCCACTGGCCTGTCCCTGGGATAACCCAACCCCTGCAGGACAGAGGCTTGTGACATCAGTGGAGAAAGCACCTTGGTGTCAGCCTGGGGAAGCTTGAGGAATTAGACCAGTAGCCTTTCGGAGGCTTGTGGCTTTGGCCCAGCTCCTCCAGGCTGATGTTGATGAAGCCACAAGAGCTGGGAAAAGTAAACCCTCCTGTTTCTGAACCAGGGACCTTTTGCGGGTAAGGCAAATGTGATAACCACTACACTACAGAAACTCAATCCGGGTAGTCTGTCCCTCCCTTCAAATTCCATCCACTTGGCTGGCACTCACCCTGGCATACCCCAAAGAAAGTGGTGGCAGCCCTTTAATAGGTCGGCTGGTAGAGCAAAGGTCTGGAGCTGGTGCTCAGGAAGTCGACCTTATGTCGCCCTTGCGAGTCCAGCTTGAAGGAGAGCTTCTTTTTCTTCCCCTTGCTGAGGAAGAACAAGAGAAGAAAGGAAGCTCAGGGAGGCCAACTCAGTGCACAAACCCCCATTTCTCTTTTCTTGCTGCGGAGCCCAAAGTGAGGGACTTGTGGTGGGTAAAGGTACAACTGGGCTTCTAGAAAACAGCCCACCCCCACACAGGGACCAAAGAGCATGTCAAAGCCTGGGATTGAACCAGGGACCTCTAGATCTTCAGTCTAACGCTCTCCCAACTGAGCTACTTTGGCACTTACAAAGAAGCTTTTTGGCCTGTTTTTTTCTCTGCCCCGGATGTTTTTGTCAGCCATGGCACACAAAAAGAATGTGAGTGTGAGTGGCCTACAAAGCCAAGATGAAGTTTTGCCTGCATTGTTCATCTTGATTTGCTTCCTCACCCCATTCCTGCCTCAGTTCCTGGGTTCCCTGGTGGGTGAAGGCAACTGGGGCCCAGTGAGGAAGTTGTGCAACTAGACGCCAGGAGCAAGAGTCCTGCCACCACTTGCTACCTGACCCTGTTGTCCCAGCTTCACCTACTGGCTGCCAGAGACGTGGGGCCCACTAGGGTAAACGAAGGAGATAGAAAGATGCACCCTTGCCTTGATGAGCAGGCTCATTAAAACATATCGATGATGGCCAATGAGTGACTGACATCTCTTGCTGTTGTATCATTTAAAAATGCGATTGACCAGTGTTTTGATCTCTCTAATACTGTGCTTCTGTTCATGAGGGGAAAGGCGAGAAAAGCAACCTGTGAACTAAAGGCCTAGGGTTAACATTCTAACCCCGTCTCTCACTGTAACTCTGTTTAATACGGACCCGCCCCCCTGTGCTGGTGACAGTTCAATTGCTAGATGTTGGTACATTTCAATTACTGTTACAATTAAAAAGTTTCTATCTGCTTAGAGGAAATGAATGGAAATTTATCATCTTATCAAACAGAGAAAATCAAGCAGCCAAATTGTGCATTAAAAGAGCTACAAAGTCAATAAAAAATAAGGTACTAAAACATTTAACATTTCAGAGTTTAGAATTTACTCTCATCACCCTAGTATGTCAATTCCCATGTGAATTAGACAAAGTAAATGGAGGACGCTACAGAGATAATGATAATAGTAATTGGTGCCAGGGGTGAGGCCTGAAATCATAACCCCTAGCCAGTTGCACTCCTGTAGGTGTTTCACAAAGCTGGGCTGTAGGCTGTTACCTGTGTCTAGAGTTAGGCACTTTGGCTGCTAATTGACAGGCTGGTGGTTCAAACCCAACTGAAAATAGGTGGCTTTTAAGTGATGAGAATCCAGGACATTTTAACAGGCCGAAAATCTGGTCTAGTCTCATTTGACACCTTCTTCCCATCTTCTTCCTCCTCCGTCAGCGTCTTTCCTTCCCCACTGGGGACATGCAGAGATGAGCCCTGGTCGGTCTGTGTCACAGAGAGTTTGTATCCCATAGAGGAGGGGTTTTAAAACTGTGGAATGTGAGGCACTGGGTCCCAGCAACTCTGGTCAGCACCACCGATCAGGACCTTAAAAGTCCAATCTGTGGTGCTGCCTAACTAAGGCAGGTTAGTCCTGATACGGCCTGTCCCCCCACCCCAGCAGCAGCCAGCAGCAGGTGTGGCTCCTAGGTTGGAGGAGGGCCCGGGGCTCCACAAACTGTCCCCAACGGGAACTGGGGGCAGGATGCCTGTGGGCAAGAGCCATGTAAAGCCGGTTGCTCACCTCCACCTAGGAGATGGACCTGCTGCTGGCCACTTCCAGGGCGCAGTGCAGTCCGCAGTGCCAGGACAGGCAGGAAGTCTGCCTTTGCACCCCCACTGCACTGCTCACTGGGAGCCACCTGAGGTAACCCTGAACCTCTGCCCCCTCACCCCAGGTGCTTTGGGGTGCCTAGAGCCCAGCATGGAGCTGCTGTCCCTGCAGGGTCCCTGGAAAGCACAAAGGGGAGATGTGAGGTTATTGCCCCAACTGTCCTGGGGTAGGGGACTGGAGCCCCCAGAACAGCCCTGTGGGGAATTAGCCCTGTGGGGAATTCACTGTCTGTGGAGCAGCACATCTAGGAATGGGGATTCCCAGCTGCATGACAGCGGCATGATGGCGAAGAAAGAGTTAATGCTTTAGAACAGTCTGGGGGCGCTGGGTGCGAAGGAGGGGGCCCAGCTCTCAGTCTGCAGAACAACCAATCCCAAACGTTCAAAAACCCTGAGTCAGGCTCCCCAACAATCACGAGATGGGCTTTTAAATCACGAGATAATGTGACATAATCCTTCAATCCTAGGGCTTGGCTACACTGGCGCTTTATAACACTCTAACTTACTGGCTCGGGGAGTGAAAAATCACCCTGAGTGCAGCCAGTCTGAGCCCTTTAAAGTGTTAGTGTGGACAGGTTCTGAGAGCTGAGAAGCAGGCTCCAAGCACTCGGAGCTAATCCCCTTGTGGAGGTGGATTACCAGGAGCACTCGGAGAGCTCTCTCCCCACGCTCACATGCGGCCACACTCCCACTTCAAAGTGCTGCCACGGGAGTGTTCCCACAGCAACACTTTGAAATTTCAAGTGTAGCCAAGTCTCTAGTATCACCAGTGATAACATGGCTCATTCAGCCTGGTAGTTCACCAGTCTGGACCTTAGAATCATAGAAGATTAGAGTTGGATGAGACTTCAGGAGGTATCTAGTCCATCCCCCCGCTCGAAGCAGGACCAACACCAACTAAATCATCCCAGCCAGGGGCTTGGTCAAGCTGGGCCTTAAAAACCTCTAAGGAAGGAGATTCTACCACCTCCCTAGGTAACCCGTTCCAGTGCTTCACCACCCTTCTAGGGAAATAGTGTTTCCTAATATCCAACCTAAACCTTCCCCACTGCAACTTGACACCATTGCTCCTTGTTCTGTCATCTGACACCACAGAGAACAGCTGATCTCCATCCTCTTTCCAACTTGCCTTCAAGTAGTTGAAGGCTGCTATCGAATCCCCCCAAACTGGTGCCCCAGATGAGGCTTGAGTCCAAAACCTCAGCATTACTGCTCTATAAGTACTGTGTGCTAACCCACTGCACCACTGGAACCCACCCTGCCTAAACCAGAACCAACAATTATGGACCTTGACAAAAATAATGATTGCCCCTAAGAATGGTGTCATGTTACATTCCTTGTGTCCTGACACCACCTTGTGGCCATTTCCTTTTTCTTCTGTCGGTGAAAAGCTTTGGCAGTTTATGTAGAAACTTTATTTCCCACGATAGACCCAGGAGTGGCAGCTGCCTGCATGGGCCCAGCACTCACAAGATTTGAAGGTGACCGAAAAACACTCTTAAGAGGAGGCAGCCATTCCTGTCAAAAAAATCATCTCCCATGTTCACTTGAGTGACAGCCTGAATCGTTCCTTATCCAGTCAAAGCTCAAGGATTGGAATTAGCAGCAGCAAAACCATCTGTATGTAGGAGGAACCAACACAAAATGTGCTTTAAAGGGAGCTGTCTTCTTCCTTCCGGGATAGGATTGGTCAGTATGGTAATTGATTTTCATTTCCCTTCTCTGAGGACGGAGAGAGGGTTGGTGTTACCTCAGGCTGGGATGTAAAGTCCATGTCTCCATATGTCAGGCACTCTGGGAACCTGCCTCTGTTCACAGCTGACAGGCTCCCTCCAGCCACATCTTGTCTTTAGTTCTGCTGGGGGCAAGGATGTGAGTCATTTGACAAGCATAAGTGGCACAGAGGAGACGTACTTTCACCCGATGCATTGGTGGTATAGTGATGAGCATGGGGCCGTCAGTTTGGAATAGTCCCGCTCAAAGTATCTGCTGTTGTAAACCACATGTAGTGTGGTCATGCGAATCCCAAAGGTATCAAACATGAAAGAAACATAAGGTCAGTAATGAGGAGGTTTCCATGGCCAGGCCTGAGGGTTCAACAGCTGCACTCTAACAGCTGCCTTCTCAAAAGGGGCCTCAACATCCATAAAATTAACGGCTCACAAAAATAAATCATCATGCATCCATCACCGTTTTAAATCCTGACATCTCCTGCTTGAAGTGTCTTTATTTAGTAAACAAGCGAATTGGGGAACTCTGTGGCTGTTCCCCTCTAACTGAGTAAAAGGTTACACATCTTGTCTCAGGAAATTTTCCTCTTAACAGAAAATGTATTTTAAAATATATCAAAATAAATTACATTCAAAATAGAAGCAATTATAGTGTATACTGGATCTCTATTTTCATAGACGCTATTTCACTCACATGTTCCCCCACTCTAATTCCTTTGGAGTGAGGTTTTACTTTTCAGGATTAGCCACCATTTCCTATAGAGTAGGATGGGGCAAGGAGAGACCTAGAAGAAAACCTGAATTATATTGTAACACCGAAAGTTATCACATAATTACCCTCTTACTTTACACTAATTAACTTCCTATGTAATTACACTGTCACCGATCACAATTTATTCAAAGATTACAAAATATAAAGCTATGGGGCAATTTTCTCTTATTTCCACCTAGTGAGCTTTGTGTGAAGTCACATTCTACAATAACCTAGGAGCCTTCAATTTCTGTGAGTTCATTTCTCCCTGGGTCTTCTCCCATGAGTGTGGGTGGAAGGGGTCTCACACTATGTGGGAAGTTTGTATCAAGAGAAAAACCACCTGAGCTCTATTTTCACACTTTCTAATCTTTCAAAGTAGCAGGAGGTGGAGAAGTGATACAAATTCATTAGACTCAAGAGCAAAACTAAGAGACCAAGTCACAGACTCTGGACTCAGCATTCATGTATCCTGCAGTCTGAACTTGGAAACCGATACATTCCCTCATTGGCTACCATCGTTTGCCCAGCATGGAAGAGCATCGTGTCCAACAAGGCAGCCTGGGACCCATAGGCATGGAATGGCACTGAAGGAATCAGCTGTTTCTCTCTGTGCTTCAGGAAACTTTGGATCCAAATGGTAAAAGACAGTTGTTCACACTTTAATCATGGCATCCTTTAGGAGTGTGATAATATATGGAGATATACCTACTTCATAGAACTAGAAGGACCTTGAGAGGTCACTGAGACCAGTCCCCTCTCTATACTAGCAGGACCAAGTACTGTCCCCTAACAGATTTTTTGCCCCACATCCCTAAATGCCCCCCTGGAGTATTGAACTCACAACCCTAAGTTTAGCAGGCCAATGATCAAACCACTGAGCTATCCACCCCTCTTCCAAACCAGGCAGTGACATTCTAATCAATTTTACCAAGGCCACAGGTCATCAGAGGATCCATCTCACAAGTAAAAATCAATCATTAGTACCTGCAATTTCTACCTGAGTTCTTGTCAACTGTTTGACCTTCCTTCACGTAATTTAACACACCTCTGGCACAGAATTCTTCACGAACCACACAACATATCAGTAGCAAAAGTGAGGTATAACTCCCCCAAATATGCCATTTTATTTCTTTAATCTGGTGGCACAGTTTTAAATTAGGGACTAAATTCAGGTGTGTCTTAGAATCCCTGTAAGACACCAAATGTCAGCTATCTATTAAAAATAGGTATCTTTCTGAAGCTATATCACATTTAACAGGGATTTCATTTTCTACACATTTGCAGCATCTCCCAGGGATGAGCTGAACAGAAATGTCACTTCCATTTCCCATCTCTACCTAGATTGGGATTGCATTTCCCAAAGAATGGGCAACACGCACCTGATTAGGAAGGAGATCTCTTCAGGAGCAAACTCCCACAGAGCCAGAGGCAGAACTGCTTTGGGAGCCAAATGCAGGGGTGTTTTGCTTAGTTCCAAGTCATTTACTAGGGAATCCTCTTCCCAGCACCTTAGTGAAATTATTGACTTAACCAAATGAACAACAGCGGGATTGGGTTGGTGATGGGGAATAAGGGAAGCCCTCTGACTTACCCTATCTTCTTCTGTTGTTACAGAGGGGAAATGACATTTTCCCCATTCCTGCACTGTTCCTGCTCTTTCTTATAGTTCAATATAGTTTAAGTGAGGAAAATGGTAATAAAAATATCTGCTCTTCAGGAAACCTGAAGCAACATCGCTCTGATGAACTGTGACAACTAAGAAAGAAACAATGTGTTGCTGATGGGGGAACTTAATGACTAACAATAACTTTGAAATAGGGGAACAGTATAACCGTGATGCTCAGGGTTTGTTTAAACTGGGGAAAATGGTGGAGTTTAGGTCAGGTCAAGGGGAAAACTAACGACAACCACTGCACCTGGCTGCATCCGTTCTACAACTATAATTGGTTTTTTACACCAAGATCTCTAACTTGAGCAGCCAACGCCATGTACAGTCCTGGTGGATGAAATGCACAGGTAGTTTTTGCCTCAGTGTAGCTTGTTGGGATCAAAGCTCTCTCTCTCACCTGGAGCTGATGAACATTCCTGGCTGGTAGGACACACACTCCCTTTGACTCAAAAGGAAAGGAGTTGATAGAAAGGATCACAGGACTGACTCCAAACAAGAGTGAACTGCAAAATGCAGAAGCAGGCAACTCATCTGGAGGAGCTCAGACACCTTGGTGAAGATGGTAGAAAGATCCATATGTGGGAATCAGCAAATATGATTTTTTTTTTTGAAGGAAAATATTTTTTGGCCCTTCCTAGTCAAGGCATTTGTTACAGATCATTTGGATCTGTGGATTTTCTGATGGCTAATAAGGGCTGATCTCTGACTGAAGCATTTCCCACACTCAGAGCATGTGTATGGTCTCTCTCCACTGTGGATTCTCATATGTGTGATAAGGTTTGAGGACTGACTGAAGTTTTTCCCACACTCGGAGCATCCATAAGGTTTCTCACCTGTGTGAATTCTCCTATGTGTGATAAGTTGTGAGCTCCGATGGAAGCATTTCCCACACTCAGAGCATCCATAAGGTTTCTCACCCGTGTGGATTCTCCTATGTGTGGTAAGTTGTGAACTCTGATTAAAGCTTTTCCCACACTCAGAGCACACGTAGGGTGTCTCGCCTGTGTGGGTTCTCTGATGACTGATTAGTGTAGAGCTGTGATTGAAACTTTTCCCACACTCAGAGCATGTGTAGGGTCTCTCACCGGTGTGGATTCGCTGATGGGAGAGGAGGGCTGAACTACTAATGAAGCATTTCCCACACTCAGAGCACGTGTAGGGTGTGTCTCCCATGTGGATTCGCTGATGAGTGATAAGGTGTGAGCTCCGAGTGAAGCTTTTCCCACACTCAGAGCATGTGTAGGGCCTCTCTCCTGTGTGGATTCTCTGATGTGTGATGAGGGCTGAACTATCAAAGAAGCGTTTCCCACACTCAGGGCATTCATAAGGCTTCTCACCGGTGTGGATTCGCTGATGTGCAGTAAGGGCTGAGCTGTAACTGAAGCCTTTCCCGCACTCAGAGCACGTGTAGGGTCTCTCTCTTGTGTGGGTTCTCTGATGTATGAGCAGGGAATAGCTCTGTTTGAACCTTTTCCCACACTCAGAGCATGTGTAGGATCTCTCACCGGTGTGAACTCGCTGATGTGTGAGGAGGGCTGAACTACTAATGAAGCATTTCCCACACTCAGAGCACCTGTATGGCCTCTCTCCTGTGTGGATTCTCCGATGTGTGATAAGGTATGAGCTCTTTTTGAAGCTTTTCCCGCACTCAGAGCACGTGTAGGGCGTCTCTCCTGTGTGGATTCGCTGATGTGAGATGAGGGATGAACTATCTATGAAGTGTTTCCCACACTCAGAGCATCCATAAGGTTTCTCACCCGTGTGAATTTTCCTATGTGTCAAAAGCTGTGAGCGCTGCTTGAAGTGTTTCCCACACTCAGAGCATCCATAAGGTTTCTCACCTGTGTGGATTTTCCTATGTGCCATAAGGTGAGAGCTCCGCTTAAAGCATTTCCCACACTCAGGGCATCCATAAGGTTTCTCACCTGTGTGGATTCTCCTATGTGTGACAAGGGCTGAGCTCCAATTGAATCTTTTCCCGCACTCAGGGCATGTGTAGTGTGTTCCTTCCAAGTTCATTCTCTCATGTGTAATAAGGTCTGAGTGGCTATTCAAGTTTTCCTCTGGCCTGTGCTGACTCTCACAGGCTGCTTCTATTTCTGGGAGTGCACAACTCCTGGAATCATTCCCTTCGGACCTTCCTGATAACGTCCCATATGGTTTTACTTGCTCAGCATCTTCCTGCTGGGGTGTCTCCTCGTTTCCATTCACCATCTCAACACCTGATGGGAGACAGAGAGAATCCAGACATAGGTCACTCCCTGTACCAGAGAGAAAGGAAATCTCAGAGAGAAAAATGGAAAAAGGGATGAATAAACCAAAACCCATGTGGGAAAGATCAAACCTGTCAGGCACAGGCGCCGACTCCATGGGTGCTTCAGGGCTGGAGCATCCATGGTGAAAAATTAGTGGGTGCTCTGCACCCATTGTCACCAGTCAACAGTTTACGGAGCTGTGGGGGCCCACAGGCCCCATCAGCTGCTTGCCAGGGCTGCATGTGGGTGGTGGGGGGGGCGATTATCAGTTTTTTTGCAGAGCCGGCAGCGGGAGCCGCCGCCGATCAGCTGTGTCCAGCTCTGAGTTGCCGTGCTGATCAGTGTGGCTGGCAGTGCTGTTTAGCTGTTTTCTGCCACCAGCCAATCAGCAAGGGGAACTCTGCTCCTGGAGCAGGGGCTAGGCTACCCACCACTCCCGGTGCAGCCTCGCCTCCTTCTCGGACCGGCTCCTTGTGGGCAGCAGGCAGGATTTCTTCGGCTCTGCTGCTGAGCAGCTCCCAACCTTGCGCTTCAACCTCTCACCCCACTAAAGGCAGCAACAGCAGCTGGTAAGTGTATTTTAAAGGGGGTTTTGGGGTGAGGGTGGCTGGGGGGGACTGAAACCCCTTTCCAGGGGGCTGTGCTGAGAGCCAGCACCTGGCTGCTGGCAGGGTGGCCATCTGCATGGTGGGGAGCACCAGCTGCCACCCAGCTCTCCGCATCTAGCAGAGGGCTAAGCCAGAGGCATCTCAGAAACATCCCCTGCACCCCCGCAGCATAGAGAGACTGAGGGTACCAACCCCCACCGGGCAGCTGGACCAAGATGGGCATGGTAGGCGGGGGGGGGCATCTCCTGATCTCCTGTGGGGTGTGGTGCCCCCCTGCTTACCCTCCCTGCCCAGGCAGAGATGCCTGCCTCTCAGAGACAATGGACATGTAGTGCACTTGATCCCCCTCCCTGGCATCTGGGTGACTGTCTCTTAGGGGCATAGGGCGTGGAAGGGAAGAGGCCGTGGGGAAGGGGTAGAGTGGGGGAGAGAGGGAAACTCAGACTATCCGGGCAAACCTTCCTAGCAGTGCAGTCTCTGCCTTGGGGTGTGGATGGAACAGGCTCCTAAGGGAAGGCTGGAACTATCTCCTGTTTTATGTGTTTAGTCCATGTGCTCCGGCAAACACAAGTCCAGTCATCATGTAGGGTGGGTGCAGGGGGAAATGGGGGCGGGATGGAGTAGGAGGGGGAAACTCAGGCTATCAGGTGAAACTTTCCTAGAAGTGCAATCTTTGGCTTGGAGTGTGGATGGAATAGTCTCCGAGGCAGGGGTCTCCAAATACAGCACGCGGGCCGGATAGGGCCTGTGGCTTTGATTTGTCCAGCTCCCAGCTGATCAGGCACGCGGAGAAGCCGCCACTGCCTCCCCACATGAGGTCCTGCCCGTGGCCCCATGTGCAGAGGGGCAAGTGCCCCTGCAACGTGGCTGGAGGAGCAAGGGTAGGGGTTGCAGCAGCGGCCGGAGGAGCAAAGAGGGTGGGGGCGTGGCGCGGAGATGGAAATTAACAATTTTGTAATGGTTAAATTTTAACTACAGCACTAACAGAACCAGTCCCAACCACCAATGGGAACCTGGAGCGTCTCTTACCAAAGTACAGCCAAACTTCTGAACGTGTGTATTTGGATGATACAAAGTTGTGAGTTTTTAGAAAGAAATAAAATTTAAAAAATGTGAAATGAATTTTAAAGTATTGACCAATATTGTGTGTGATTTCACAGGATCTGCACTGATTATACAGCTACTTTTATACCTGATTTAGAATTTAATGCAACACTGACACAGTAGAGTAGTGTTGTTTTTTAAACGATTTTGCATATATTTAATTTTTCAGTTGCTTCAGCACTCGAAGCCCCTTCAAAAATCTAATATGGCTCTTGTCTCAAAGTTTGGAGACCCCTGTTCTCAGGGAAGGGCTAATGATCATGGGGGTGGGGCACTGCTGAGTCCCAGGGTTGAGTAATTCTCTGGTGATGGTCATTGAATTGCTAATTGTCATTCATTTGCTGCACAAGGGCTGGTGATGGCTGTTTAACATCTACCCAGTCAAGTGCCTTGCTGTTTCTAGGAAGTTGCCTTCTGGGCTACTTCCAAATTTGCAGCATATTTCACTAGCACTGTACAGCACAATCTCATAACTTTATACACTTTACTGATATACAGATTTTGACAGAACAGTGGGTTTCAGCAAATCAGAACCTTTCCTGTGATACCTTACATGACATGTTTTATACGAAATATAAAGAATATCTACAAAGGATGAATATGGGGCTTACAGGGCACAGCACGCCGCACCCCCAAGGTACAGAGTAGTAGCTCTCAAACTTATGTACTGGGGACCCCTTTCACATAGCAAACCTCTTGAGTGCGACTCCCCTTATACATTAAAAACACTTTTTATATATTTAACACCATTATAAATGCTGGAGGCAAAGCAGGGTTTGGGTTGGAGGTTGACAGCTTGTGACCTCCCAAGTAATAACCTCGCAAACCCCTGAGGGGTCCCAACCCCCAGTCTGAGAACCCCTGGTAAGAGTGTCATATGTAGAAACTCCAAGGCTCGGGACTTTTAAAAGGAGACTGGACAAAACATGCTGTAATGATCAGCCCTGCACTGGAAGGGAGATGGACTGAGCCAGGATGATCACAGAGGGCTTTTCCCCCTGTAACGTCTATAATTCCATCCCACTCTCCTGGGAGTACAAACTCTGGTGCTAAAGACCTGGTGTCTGGCTCCCATATTGCCCTGCATTGGGACTGAGAATTAGGGCTCTGACATGCAACTCCTCCTATTGTGCCAGTGTAGACCCTGCTGTCAGCACAGCTATTTGCAGGTGCCCTTGTGTTCAGCTGAGCCCTTGGACTCAGTCTCTGAGGGTATCCCCATTAGACAGAGAGCTAAACTGACTCCTCTCCTGCTGTGTGGATCCCCGGGTGCTTGTCCTGGGAATTTTTAGCATACTCATGTGGCTATGTTTATCTCATTGTGCTGGTAGTGCTACTTCCTTGGTGTGAGGATGACGACATTATGCTGAGATGAATCCTGAAGAGCGTGCCCTGGTGGTCACTCTGTGCTGTTCATGTGAATCTTGCATTGTTGTATTGTGTGTTGCTGTAGCCCTCTTGTTCCTAGGAAATTAGAGCGACAAGGCGGGTGAGGTAATATCTTTCTTTGGAGCAACTTTTGTTGGTGGCGGGGGGCTTTGGAGCTTTCACAGAGTTCTTCTTCCTGAAGAAGAGTTCCGGGACAGCTCAAACGTTCGTCTCTCTCACCAACAGAAGCTGGTCCAAAAACAGATATTACCTCAGCCAACCTTTTTCTCTGATGTGTATAAATATGCTGAAAATTGCCCCCACAAACTGGCAGAGGTGCTCAGAGGATGGGGTGGAGAGGCGCGAGCAGTGGGCAGGCAGGGGGAGGGATGGAGCAGGGGTGGGACCTAGAGAGGAGATGAGGCCTAGGGAGGGTACCCACTGGCAAAACCAAAAGTCAGCACCTATGCTATCAGGAGCTGATTTGCCCTAAAACCTTCCCCACAGGAGAAAGAGGAAGGGATCAGTTCTGGGTCGGCATTTCACCAGAAATCTCAGGGGACAGAGAGATTGGGGAGGGACCTGCTGCCAACTGTCAGTCAGGATAGGTGAGAAGCCATGAGTGACATCTGCCTAATGATTCCACATCTGCAGGGAACAATCCTGAATTTGAAGAGCTCACAAGGTCTTTGTAGGGCATCCCAAATGTTTCCTGTATTCATGGACAGTTTTTGAATTGGTTTACCCAATTCCTCACCTGTGCAGGCAGCTCTCGGGAGGACATTTTTCTCTGAGCTGTGGAGGTCTGTGACCCACAGCTCTTCCCCTTGGTCCAGTTGTGAGATCACAACAGGTTTGGAAACTGGAAACCCTGCTCAAGGCAAAGAAAACAAGGGAGGTCAGTTGAATTTGTGGGACAGTTGTCACAAAGAATATTCCATGGTTTTAAATTCTTTTTTAAGGTACTAACATCCCAAGGCCAGCTTCCTTGGCTCAAAGTGGCAGGAGAGTTATTATTATTATAAATCATATTTATGACCTTAGTGCCTAAGGGCCAACTAACAGTGGGCCCGCATTGTGCTAGGCACAGAACAAACCCAGAACAGTAGATGGCCCGTGTCTTGAAGAAGTTACAATCTAAATAGACAAGACAGACGCAGAACAGTGGACGGGGTAGAACCCACCCGCAGAGTGAACTATGTGAAGGCAGAGTGACAGATCTGATGGACACAGGCAGATATCTTGGAACTATTTTTGTTTCATGTTACAACTAAGGCCAGTGTCGTCCTGAAATTGCTGCTATTACTACATTATTTTCTGAAATTACTCTTCATTTCTGGATTCACCCTTGAGATCTGGAATTGCTGATCAGAGGGGAGGTGGGGCATGGAGGATAACAACCCCCCCCCCCCCCCAGATTTCTGCCTGAAGACAGCTAACTCCTCCCCAGGGCAGAGGCTGGGGGTTGCCTACTGTTGAGACTTGCTGCCAATTTCTTCTCACTTTACAGAAATCTGGGCTCAGGAAAACCACAGTTCAGCTTCCCCTGGGCAGGTGGGGCACTTTACCGTGGGATACCAGGCTCCAGTCATCATGCTGCAGAGTGCACGGCGCTCACACCTGCTCTCAGCTGTGTCCACAGCTCCTCTCCCCTGCACACAGCTGGCTCTAGGCTCCCAATGCCCAGTGTCTGGGCCCCACCTCCCCACACAGCTGGCTCCAGTCCCCTCCCTGCAATGCACTTTCAGGCTGTAAAGGATTATACATTGCTCATGTTTGTCAATTATTCTGCTTTCGTTGCCAGCAAACACTTGTCTTAATTATGACTGTTGTCTGTATATTTGAGCCAGCCCTTGAAAGCATGAATTCTTCACAGACTATGATGCTGAGATGAGCCAGATAATACCGGGAAGGGCTGAGGGATGGGTTTCCTGTGCAATCTGGTGTCACTAAGGGGTGATGAATGCCAGGTCCCAAGACTGGTTATGCAGATCTTCCCATTAACTGAGTTTGCAGCTCAGAGCACATGGCAGGAAGGGGATAAAAAACCCCATACAGAAGGAACTGATTATCTGTATGCTGCTTAGACTTGGAGGGTGGGGGATTTTCTAGGCATAAGCAAAAGATCCCCACCTGCTTAGCCTGGGTTAGTCCTAAAGAATATGTAGAGCTTGCTTATTATAGAAGCTTCTATTACCTTTTGAAATGTAAGACTGTAACTCATCTGCATCTGCTTTAACTTTGTAAACAACTTCACTGTCTTTTTAAATAAATCTTAATACAGGTTATTACAGGACTGGCTACAAGTCTCGTCTTTGTTGTGAGATCTAAGATTCAATTGACCTAAGTAAGTGACTGGTCCTTTGGGACTGGCAGTCATCTGAACATTGCTGTAACGCGTGGTGTAAGGCAGTGGTTCTCAACCAGGGGCCTGGGACCCCTGGGGGGGCCACAAGCAGTTATCGGGAGGGCTGCCAAGCAAGGCCAGCATTAGACTCACCGAGGCTCAGGGCAGAAAGCTGAAGTCCCAGTGCACGGGGCTGAAGTCCAGGGCCCTGAGCCCCACCACACGAGGCTGAAGCCAAAACCTAAACAATGTAGCTCTGAGGGGCCTCTGTGGCTTGGCTTCTATATGCAAAAAACCGGTTATTGTGGCCCACATGGGCCATGGAGTTTTTATAGCATGTTCGGGGCGGAGGGACTCAGAAAGAAAAAGGTTGAACCCCTAGTGTGAGGCACCATCTGTCACAACGGTAAGCTCACCTGTGTGGTGAGATATATGGGATGACCCAAGGGACTGTCTGGGATTCCATGTGTCCGGGACTCGAACCCAGACTGGCCCGGTTCGTTGTCTGACTGCACAGAGAGAGGCAACACCAGCAAGGTCCGATAGTAGGCTCTTTATTGAAGAGTGCACACAACAATAGAGAGCAGCCCGTCTCCCAAGAGAACCAGCTGCCCATTCTAACAACTAGTAAAATTTTATAGACAGTTTCGTTACGTCACGAGTTATTCATTCAAGCAACCCACCTCCCCACTTCGTTAGTAAGAAACTTCTAGTATTTCATTAGAAGTTAAAGCAATACATGCTGTCTCAGTATTTTCTTATCAGCACGTTTGATCTGTACCAGAAACCAGGAGACAGGAAAGATAGATGATCTAACAACAAAAAAACAAAAAACAGGGAGTGAAGGACAAAACAGAGAGTTGTTGACATTAAAGCTCCCACTTCACAGAGAGTGAAGGACATTTGGTTAAAGAGCTGTTTAGGATGCAGCTCTTTCTCAGGGTCGGCAAGAGTGCAGATTCATCTGCAACTCTGCTCAGGGACTACTCAGAATCCCTTGGGTTAATTCTTGGGCCTAACACAGGTTAATGCTGTTCCAGTGCCTGAATCCTTAACACTGGATACCTGGTCGGTGAAATCTACATATAGAGCTTAGAACCAATTTGGGGTGTGCACCCTGCTTCTTCCCAGTCTGCCTGAGGCTGGTGCTCACGCTCTCGGGTCTCTGAGGACAGCGTTACAGAGACTTACGGGTGTAAAGCCCCCATCAGCAATTTGCATCAATGCACAGTGATACAGTGGTGGCCAAATCGTCTTGCACTCCACCAAGCCCCAGTTCTCCTCCAGTGCACATCAGCATCCCAGCAACCTCCAAGCAGAGTCAAGGCTGCCATGCCTTCAGTGATGGCAGATCTCCAGCATAGCATCACCCTGTGCCCCACCTTGTCTCCTCAGACCGAGGCGCGTGACAGACGGTGGACAACAGATCTGGGGGGTGGGGGAGGGAAAGGGATAACAAAACCCACCTTCTAGGGTCACCCTTCAGGAAGTGAAGGTGACAGGCATTGTGGTGGCTGTAAAGGGGGAGGAGAGGGAGTGGGAGCAGGAGCCTCAAAGGCAATGCTGCCAGTGGATCTCCCCACTGTATCAGGCATGGGGCTGACAGGAGGACCATTCCCTGAATCTGGGTGCTAGTGAAGGGCTATACAGACCCCACATTGGCACAGAAGGGGTTTAACTGCTGCTTTAGTCTGGACTGGCCCAGCCCCTTCACACCTGCAAACCAAGCCAGGACTGGAGCAGGAGTTAACAGGAGAGACCTATTCTACTCAGAGGGGAGAAACCCTGGGAAGGGAACAATCTGTGCAGCAGCTCCAGCGCCATAGAGAGGGTTGGCAGCATTCGGGGCTCTAGCCTTTACTGAAGAGGGTGGGAATCCCTGGAGCTCAAAGGGGGAGCAGGCTGAAACTTCATTGGAGACCCAGTAAACTGTGCAGGGGACTGAGACACACCCATATCCTGACGGGACCTGTCCACAGTTCCATGCCCACCATTTTTCTTTCATTCCTTCCTTTATCCTTGTTCGCCGACAGTCGGCTCTTTTGTTGTTTCACCTGGTACCCTGAGAGAGAGGAAGAAAGTGCCCCGAGGCTTCAGCCAGAGGGTTGAGCCCTGACACATTAGAGCTGGGGTGGGCAAACTACGGCCTGTGGGCCACATCAGGCCCGCGAGACCGTCCCATTTGGCTCGCGGAGGCTGTCCCTGGCCCCTCCCCCGGAGCCGTGCAGTGCGGTCGCCACTCTCCCGGAGCCACGCCTCGCAGGCAGAGCTTAGGGGGCAGGGGCTGCTGTGGTAAGAAGGGGGATGGGGGGGTTCCAGGATGGTGGTTGTTGGGGAGCTTTGGAGGGGGCAGTCGGGGAGCAGGGTTGGTTGGATGGGGTTGGGGTTCTGGGGTGGTGCTTAGGGGGCTGGAACATGGATAGGGGTTGGAGCAGTCACAGGACAGGGAGGAGGGGAATTGGGTAGGGGGTGGGGTCCTGGGGGGTGGTTAGGGGTCTGTGGAAGGGGGAGTCAGGGGACAAGGTGGGGGGAGTTGATGGATGGTTCAGGGATTCTCAGGGGGCAGGAGATGGGAGGGGGCAATCAAGGGGTGGGAGATGGGAGGGGGCTGGATTGGGGGCGGGGCCTTCCCTACCCAGCCCTCAATATAATTTTGCAAATCCAATGTGGCCCTCGGGCCAAAAAGTTTGCCCGCCCCTGCACTAGAGGAACATGCCCCCGTAGCTCCACAGGGGCAGGGGGAAAAAAAAGACTCCCAGAGGTGGACCCCAGAAAGCCTAAGGCCCAGCACTTTGGCACCAATTTAGTCAGCTGGATGGCCTCTCACTGGGGGCTGCCAGCAGCCTGGCACATGGAGTAGATACGGTGTGGCCTGGGAAGCAGGAAGAGGGGCAGCTTTCCAGACAGCACCCTGAGAAGGGAACTGGAGAGGAGACAAGGGGCACTCAGCACCCATCCTGAAAACCACTGGCAGAAAGTTGTCCTTCCCCGGCCTACTTCCCCGGGAGTCAGACTGTGATACAGAGAACCCTTGGCAAAGGGTCACTTTGTCTTTGCCAGCAGCTCTCACCTGAGATTTGACAAACCCATCACACCAAACATCTCTCGGAGAATGATTGTTGCAAAAACTGCTTATTTCCTTTGGAGTTTAGTCCAATATATCTCAAAGGCCATACTGCTAGATCCGTCCATGAAAAATTCCTCGTCTGGGTTTTCCAGAGGGTCGTCCTGCAGGTCTGGTCGAATTAGCACCGTCTCTGTAAGTACTTCTGAACAATCATGGTTAGGTGGTCCTGGCTCAGGGAGAAGGGTAGCTGGATTTAAAGCTGTAGTATGTTTAAATGTAAGCCCTTGGTTAGACAATAGGAAGATTTCATATCTGGATTGTCGAGAAGGGCTTAAGAATTTCCCACCTTCTATTCCAAGAATCTGGGGATGTCCATATCTGCTCCCATTGCTATCTTTTGGGCTTCTATCACTATGGTTGCAGTTGCTGCTACAGCTCGCAGGCAAGCCGGCCATCCCTTGGCTACCGAGTCCAGTACCTTTGAGTAATAGCCCACAGGTTTCCAGGTTGGGCCTACCGGCTGAGTTAGAACTCCCGAAGCAATGCCCTTATTCTCATGTACGTAGAGTCTATAGGGCTTGCGCTCATTAGGAATTATGAGAGCCGGAGGCTGCATTAAGGCTGCTTTTAACAGTTCAAAAGCATGCTGATGCTCACTAGTCCATTTCCAATTTGTGAGGCCTTCCTTAGTGAGAGATTCATATAAAAGTTTAGCCTTGTTACCATAGTCTGGGATCCATAGTCTGCAGAATCCAGTCAGACCTAAGAAGGCTCGTAGTTCTCTAGGGTTGGTTGGGGCAGGCATATCTTGAATTGCCCTGATTCTCTCTTTGCTGAGAGCTCGTACCCCTTTCTCAATTTCATATCCCAGGAAGGTAACCTTCGGTTGGCATATCTGGGCTTTTTCTCGTGAAACTTTATACCCTTTCTCCCCTAGAATATTTAGCAGAGACTCAGTTGCTCTTTTCCCCACTTGCAGATCAGGACTGGCAATTAACAAGTCATCAACATACTGGAGCAAGGCAATCTCTGAATGCTGGCTTTTCCAGTTTTCTAAATCTTTCTGCAATGCTGTTCCAAAAAGATGGGGGGATGACACAAAACCTTGAGGTAAAACAGTCCACATTAACTGAGTCTTATAGTGAGTTTCTGGGTCCTCCCATTCAAAAGCAAACAATTTCCAGCTTTCCTTTTCTAATGGTATTGAGAAGAAAGCATCCTTTAAATCCAACACCGTAAAAACAGCTGCTACAGGCGGAATCTATGTTAGAATGGTGTGAGGGTTCGGGACCATACGGTGGTCTACAATAACCTTCTTATTTATTGCTCTTAAGTCATGCACCAATCTATACGTACCATCTGGTTTAGGCACTCCCAATATGGGGGTATTGAAAGGGGATGACCGCTCCACTAGCCAGCCCCACTGCTTGAATTTTTCGATGAGGGGCTTTAAACCCAGACGAGCTGCTTTTGACAAAGGGTACTGTTTTACACAGACAGGGCTTTCTTTTTCTTTTAGTGGTATTTTCACAGGAGGTACAGATGTCGCCCTTGGAGGGTTTCCATCTGCCCATACATCAGGGTTTATTCCTTCTAAGGCTTCAATGTTCCCTGTGCAGGTAGTGGACTCCTTGTTAAAGAGGGCCATTTGATAGTTTGAACCCTGTTTTCCTGGTAGGTGTACTACAATCTGTTCTCCTTGGAAAAAGATTTCAGCTTGTAGTTTGGTTAGGATATCTCGTCTTAACAGAGCAACAGGGCATGTAGGTGAAACAATAAAGGCATGCTCTAGCATATTGTCCCCGATCTTTGTAAGCAAGGGCTTATATACAGGCAGTTTACTCTGTTTTCTCTCAATACCTTCTATTATTACATGTTTTCCACTTTCTTCAGCGGAAGGGGGTTTTGCAGGGATCATAGAATACGTAGCCCCGGTATCCACTAGAGCTTTATATTCCTTGCCACCCACCCTTATCTGTACCATGGGATCTTCCCTGTAAGAGGGGTTTTGACTTTTCCAATTAAATAAGTCCGTGGTAGTAAAGGGGGCATAGAGGAAAGATGTTCGGCCAGTGGGGGACATTACTTCTCGCATGGGGCAGGCTCGGTTTATTAAATCATGACTTCGGGTATTTGAGGCAGGTCCCGTGTGACGGCTTGGGGAAATGGGGGCAAATTCAGCAATTATGTCACTGATTCCATTTGCTCCCCCTTGAGCAGGACTGTCCTCTGGTGTCAGGGGACTAGCCAGTTGAACGGGGCTAGTAACAGATGGAGATGGGCCAGTTGGATCACTTCCTGAGGGAATGGGGGTGGGTGGCCTATAAGGGGGGGCTGATGGCATTACAGTCTCGAGACAAGCATCCTCTGCAGCCTCGCAGAGAATAGCCGGACGAGGCTTGGGAACCCCTAGGCACATTTGTTTACATAATTTAGAGGCACATTTAATAAGCCAGGGGGGCCAATCCTGACATACTGTTAGCCAACTATCAATATAGGGGAACTGGTCCCAGTGTTGATTTGTAACCACCGTTTTATAAACCTTAGTTGTGAGGTCTACATCAAAGGACCCTGAATCGGGCCAACCAAGACCGAACGTGGTCCATTCCAACTGACAAAACATAATCAACTCATCTTTAGTCATCTTAATACCATGATTACTCTTAAATTTACCAAAGTTACATAACATACAACCCAAGGCAGAGGCGGAATCTTCCATTCGGGAGCAACCCGATCCCATTGCTATACCAAATGATTCACAAGGAATCTACAAACAGCGAATTAATACAAAAGTACTAAAATCACCAAACAAATTAACAATGAGAGTAATGGAGATACTTACACCGCTCTGTTTCCCAGGCGCCTACCAAACTCCAGAACTCTCTGGTCTTGCCTGATTTGTAGGGACTCACGTTTTAACGTTCCGGGTATCACCGCAGGTCGGGTCGAGAGTTAGGACGGGCAAAAACTGCCCAGTGCGCACTATCCTTCCTCTGGTCGGTCCGCGGTGACCTCGAAGTCGTCCAAAGGAGTCCCATCTGGGTTGCCAGAAATGTTGCAAAAACTGCTTATTTCCTTTGGAGTTTAGTCCAATATACCTCAAAGGACAGGCATAACTCAGTAGACTTCTGGAAAAACAAGATTTATTGCGAGCAATAAGGAGTCAGAGGGGTTATCACCCAAACAACTGGCTCCCCTCAATACATGTGTGAGGATATTTTATACCCCTGTGTTGATAAGGGAGGGGGGACTTTCAATCCACTTACACAGGTGGGAACACTTAATGGCTATTACATCCATCGTTGGTATTAATCTATTTCATTCACATGTCTGGTAAGCAGGAGGTTCAAAACACTTAGGGGTACTTAGACACTATGACGCCTGCACAGCTGTGACAGGGTGAATGCAAGTTTAAAATGCATGTTAAACTAGGGGTCAATAGTACATCTACAGGGAGTGAGATTATAAGTCTAAGGTTATTTTAAAATCATACTACAACATTCTAAGTTACATTTTCCTAACAATCATTTTCTTAGCATGATCACATGAGGTGTCTACAGACGGCTCATAAATGGTCAAGACTCACAATGTCTGAGAGATCAATGGATGGGTCATATGTACAGAACAAAACATTGACATTGAAAATCTACTTTATGGACTTGGAATGGAAAAATCAATCACCGAGAGGTAACAGGTCCTGGGACTGGCCCATCTACCCAAGAGGCAGTCATCACTCCTCACTAGTCATCTGGCAAGGTAATGCAAGGGGTAAATGATCAGTCTTGCTCCCTCCCAAACTATCAATGGAAAACCATCGAGGCACCACCAAACAACTAAAACTTGGGTGGGGATGGAGGAAGCAGAAGGTAACGCAAATTTAATAATCCATAATTCTAAATATGAATAATTTAAAGGTACATGTTGTAACATTGCACTCCATATGATTTTATGAAAATATGCTTATGAGAGTGAATATAATGTAACTAGAATATGCTTCATGCAAAAGGTCTCTTGTAAGGTATCATTACAAAGCTTAAAATCTACTGAGTGTGGTCATCCTGCTTGTATAAATGTATCACTCTTGTATCTGAAACTGGAAATGTGAAACATGACTCTGAGGTCCTATTGTCATTATTGAAGATGTGGGCCATTAATGGTGGTTTGGAATCTTGATGGCTCTCATCAGCCAGGACAATTGGCTGCGGATGGCTCTTTCCCTGGAAGTTTTAAAGAACAGCTAAGGCCATGGTTACACTGGCACTTTATAGCGCTATAAAGCCCCCACGAGCGCTATAACCTACTCCCCGTCCACACTGGCAAGGCACTAATAGCGCTATAACCGCGGAGTTATAGCGCTATTATAAATCCACCTCCGCATGGGGAATAAGGGCTGTAGCGCAGCTGCTGTAGCGCTACAGCAAGGATGTGGACACCCACTGCGCTACAAGTAATCTCTGGAGATGCCTAGAGCCATTTAAGGCAATTGACGTCTCTTCCCTTTGTTTTGAACTCGGCTGGAGGAATGCGGAAGTACCTCTTTAGAGTTTCTTTCTTAACTCGGCAGATAAGCAATGCAAATGTTTAAGGAGGGAGCCTGTGTGAAAACAAAGCCCTCTGTGAACGGAGGCTCACTGACAGGCTTTCAGAAAAACGGAAAAACCACTGTCTCTCTCCCTCCGCATACACACAACGCGTCCCCCCTCACCCCCCTCGTTTAAAAAGCACGTTGCACCCAGCTGAATGCTGGGATACCTGCCCTAATGCGCTGCTCTTAATGCCGCATTAAGTGCCCCAAATGTGGCCATGCTATACCGCAGGAGCATCTGAGTGTGGACATACAATAGCGCTATACATATTACTGTATAAGGGGACTGCTATAACCTATAGCGCTATAATCTTGTAAGTGTAACCATACCCTAAGACAAACCTCTGTCAGAGATAATTTACACATACCTGTACTAGGTCCTGCTTGGGCAGAGACAGCTGGACTGGATGACATCTGGAAGAGAAATTTCAGAGGATTATATTATTCAGACAACAGAATGGGATGGATTCTTCTTGCCTCAATATTCCCACGACCTGCAGGGAGCCCTGGGTGATGTGGCTTTCGCAGGGGAAAGGAGGGGGGCTGGAGTCAGAAGGTGCCTG
>ML677458.1:9582-62156 GCA_007922305.1 Dermatemys mawii | reverse complement strand
CCCCCCATTGTTCCCTGCAGGGATTTGTCCTTGTTCCGGTGGGAAATCGTTCCCCTGGGTGATTTCTGAACTGGGGGGAGGGTCAATGGGCAGAGGCTGGGGGAGCCCGGAGACCCCAATACCTCTGGGCTCCACTCTCTGCTGGCAACAGGGCATGGAAAGGCCCAGGAAGGGGAGGGAGAAGTAAGTGCCCCCCAGGGAGACAGCCCAGCCCCAGGTTTCCCAGTTACTTCCCCTACCCTGCCCAACCTAGCAGCCCCCCATCACCACCCCTATCTGCTAGTCCCGTTCCCAGACCCCACGGCCATTTGATAGATTGATATAAAATTTTTGAAAATCTTCCTGTTTTTCTCTCCAGGTGTGTGACTGAGATCAGGGCTCCTGTCGTACTGAGCGTGGCCCTGTTCTGCAAGTGCTGCAGAGACCCCAGCTGAGATCTGGGTCCTGTTTTACCAAGTGCTGCAGAGACCCCTAGTGAGATCAGACCCCACTGTTGTGCCAGGTAAAACTGAGATCATGGCCCCCATTGTGCCAGGCAGCGCACGACTGCTGCCCACATTGCTGCCTCCATTGTGCTGGGCACTTCAGAGGCCCAGACTGAGATCTGTGTCCCCGTTGGGCCAGGGATTACACTGATCCTGACAGAGATCCTGGCCCCACATTTTTCCAGGTGCTGCAGGGACCCCAAATAAAATCTGGGATCCTGTAATGCCAGGAGTTGCAGAGCCTCTGATTGAGGTCAGTCCCCCTGTTATGCAGGGCTTTGCACAGACACTGACCAAGATCAGGGTCCCAGTTGTGACTGGTGCTGAACAGACACCAAGGGTATCTCTACCCTGCCATTAAAAACCCCCAGCTGGCCTGTGGCATCTGTCTCAGGTTCACAGGGCCCACGTGAAGAGGATGTTTAATGGCAGTGTCGATGTCTGGGCTCGGGCTGGAGCCAGGCTGTAGGACCCTGCGAGGTGGGATGGCCAGACCTTGGGCTGCAGCTCAAACTGGAACATCTACACCACAATTAAACAGCCCCACAGCCTGAGACGTGTGAGCCCAAGTCTTCGGGCCCGGGCCAACCGCCGGTGTCTAACTGCAGTGTAGACATGCCCAAAATGACAGAGAGCCCTTGCCACAAAAAGATCAAAGGCTGAATAGGCAAATGGTGGGAGGCTGCTCTCCACTTTACAGATGGGGAAACTGAAGCTCGGAGAGCTGAAGTAATTTGCTCCAGTTTGCATGGAGAACTTGGGGCAAAACTGGGAACTGAACCCAGATTCCTTGAATTCTTGTCTCTCCCCTTAACCCCAAGCCCATGTGTGTGTGTACAGCGTTGTTTTGCTCTGTGTTTGCATTGCATTGTCTTCTAAGGGAGGTTGTGGAATTTCCTTCCTTAGAGATTTCTAAGACCAAGTTAGAGGTACATCAGTCTGGAAATGTCTAGGGATACTTGGTCCTGCTTCAGCACAGGAGTCTTGAGTAGACGACCTCTCAAGATCCCTTCCATGCCTACACTGAAATAATTTTGTTTTGTGCTCTGTCCTGTTCTATGCTGAGCTGTTTTGCATGGTGCTATTTGGAACTGTGATGCACCATGTTGTGTTGCATAGTTGTATGGTGCATTGTTTTGCCTCAGCTTGTTTGGTGCCTGTGTTGTGTTGGTTTAAGTTGAGCTCTTTTCCATTGTGTATTTTTGTCCTAGAGTATGTTGGTTTGCATTGTGTTGCTTTCTTTTCCTTTGTCTTGTCATTTTATGATGTGCAGTGTAGTTTTTTTGTTTGTTTGTTTGATGTTTTTCTTGAATTGTCTGACATTATGTTGTGGTGATGGGTTTTCTGTATATTGTGTTTTATATGTATATATTGCATAACATCATAGAAATATAGGGCTGGACAGGACCTCGAGATGTCATCAATCCAGCTCTCTCTGCCAAGGCAGGACCAAGTAAATGTAGATTATCTCTGACAGAGGTTTGTCCTACCTGTTCTTAAAAACTTCCAGGGAAAGAGACTCCACAGCCACCCTTGTAAGACTATTACAGAGCTGAACTACCTTAGTTCTGGTGACACCCACACAGAGATTAGTGGTGAGCAGCTCTGGAGAGAGAGGAGCCACCAGTGAGTGGGCAGCTCGGTAAACAGACTAAAGTTGGAAGGAGAAACATTGACATGTCCAAGATCACCCAGGCTATCCGTCACAGAGCTAGAAATAGATCCTAGTTCGAGTGCCCCCGTACTGCTGTTTTGGGTACTGGAGGTCTCTGCCACACTGGTGTGTTAGGCACTGGTGCACACCATTAGTATAGACAGAATTTACACTAGTGCGTTCTGTCACTGGTTCACCATGTCCCAATTTGAAGGTTTGGGGTGGGGATGTGGGGACAGTGACCTCACTGTGGCCTGGGGCTGGCTGAACAGTGCAGCTAGTAACAGGGGCAGCAATGAGTGCTGGAGGTATGAGCCAGGAGCACAGCCCCACAGAACTGGACACCGACTTCTCATGACACCGCCCCCCAGCTGTGTGTAGGGACTGCAGCTGAGCTGCCCTGCCAGGACAGCCTGTGCATCCATGGACAACAGATGGAAATAGATTCCACTCCCAGAGGCTGTTCCGCTCTGTGCAGTGCCCAGCAAAATGGGGGTCCTGATCTCAGTCTGGTTCTCTGCCATGAGTAGCACAAAGGGGGCCTGTTCTCCATCAGTGTCTGTGCAACACAAAGCGCAGTTTATAGACTCACAGACTTTAGCTGTCAGAAGGGACCATCATGATCATCTAGTCCAGGGGTGGGCAAACTTTTTGACCCGAGGGCCACGTTGGGGTTCAAAATTGTGTGGAGGGCTGGGTAGAGAAGGTTGTGCCTCCCCAAACAGCCTGCCCCTGCCCCCGAGCTGACCCCCACCCGTTTTCTGCCCCCTCAAAACCCCTAACCCATCGAACCTCCCTCCTACTCCTTGTCCCCGATCACCCCTTTCAGAGACACCCCCCACTCTAACTGCCCTCCAGGACCCCACCCCCTATTTAAGCCCCCCTGCTCCTTGTCCCCTGACCGCTGCTTCCAGAGACCACCCCCATTATCACCAGGACCCCACCCCCTCTCCAACCTCCCTGCTTCCTGTCCCATGACTGCCCTGACCCCTAGCCACACCCCTGCCCCCTGACAGGCCTGCTGGGACTCCCACACCATATCCAACATTCCGCTCACCACCCCCGAGACCCTCTGCCCCATATCCACCCCCCATCCCAGCCCCAGCCCTCTTACCACACCGCCTTCAGAACAACATGTCTGGCCTGGAGCCAGACACGGTGCCACGCTGATCCGCCAGACCACGAAGCATGTATGCCTCGGAGCCAGACACACAGTCACGCAGCCCCACCCCCCAGAGCGTGGTGCACTGAGGCAGAAGGGGAGGGGCTGGAGCAGCCTCACTAGCTGGAGTTCGGGGACCAGTTAGGAGGATGTGGCCCGCGGGCCATAGTTTGCCCACCCCGATCTAGTCTGACCTTCTGCACATTGCAGGCCACAGAACCTCCCTCACCCACTCCTGTAATAGACTCCGACCTCTGGCTGAGTTAATGAAGTCCTCAAGTCATTATTTAAAGACTTCAAGTTACAAAAACCCCACCATTTACACTAGTTTAAACCTGCAAATGACCCATACAGCCTCCCATGCTGCAGAGGAAGACAAAAAAAACCAACCCAGGATCTTTGCCAATCTGACTCTGGGGAAAATTCCTTCCCATCCCCAAAGATGACAGTCAATTAGACCCTGAGCATGAGGGCAAGACCCAGTAGCCAGACAACTGGGAAAGAATTCTCTGTAGTAATTCAGAGGCCTCCCAGTTTAGTGTCCCATCACTGTCCTTTTGGAGATATTTGCTCCTAGTAGTTGCAGATTGACTACATGCCATTGTAGGCAGTCCCATTTTACCAATCCCTCCATGAAGTTATTAAGCTTAGTCTTGAAGCCAGTTACTTTTTTTGCCCCCACTGCTTCCCTTGGGAGGCTGTTCCAAAACTTCACTCTAATGGTTAGAAACCTTCTTGTAATTTCAAGCCAAAACTTATTGATGGCCAGTATCTATTTGTTCTAGTGCCAGCATTGGTGCTTAACCTAAATAATTCCTCTCCTTCCCTGGTATTTATCTTTCTGATGTATTTATAGACAGCAATCATATTTCCCCTCAGCCTCCTTTTGGTTAGGATAAATAAGCCAAGCTCTTTGAGTCTCCTCTCATAAGGCAGATTTTCCATTTCACGGATAATCCTAGTAGCCCTTTTCTGCACCTGTTCCACTTAGAATTCATCCTTCTTAAACACGGGAGATCAGAATGGCTCACAGTGCCATTGTATAACAGTCTCCTCAATGCCTTGTATAACAGTACTAACCCTTCATTGGGTCTACTGGAAATACCTCGCCTGATGAATCCTAGGACTGCATTAACCTATTTCATGGGGGCATCACATTGGCAGTTCATAATTATCCTGTGATCAACCAATACACCTAGAAAGAACAGGAGTACTTATGGCATTTTAGAGATAACAAATTTATTTCAGCATAAGTTTTCGTAGGCTATAGCCCACTTCATCAGATGCATAGAATGAAACGCACAATATGCACACGCACAATATACACAGAGAATATATGTAAATATACACAGAGAAAATATGTAAAGGTGGAAGTTGTCATACCAATTCTAAAAAGTGATCAGGAACAGTCAGCATGGATTCACCAAGGGCAAGTCATTCCTGACTAACATAATTGCATTTTATGATGAGATAACTGGCTCTGCGGATGAGGGGAAAGCAGTGGATATGTTCTTCCTTGACTTTAGCAAAGCTTTTGATACAGTCTCCCACAGTATTCTTGCCAGCAAGTTAAAGAAGTATGGGCTGGATGAATGGACCATAAGGTGGACAGAAAGCTGGCTGGATCATTGGGCTCAGTATGTAGTGGTCAATGGCTCCACGTCTAGTTGGCAGCTGGTATCAAGCGGAGTTCCCCGAGGGTCGGTCCTGGGGCCGGTTTTGTTCAATATCTTCATCAATGATCTGGAGGATGGTGTGGACGGCACCCTCAGCAAGTTTGCAGATGACACTAAACTGGGAGGAGTGGTAGATATGCTGGAGGTTAGGGATAGGATACAGAGGGACCTAGACAAATGGGAGGATTGGGCCAAAAGAAATCTGATGTGGTTCAACAAGGACAAGTGCAGAGTCCTGCACTTAGGATGGAAGAAACCCATGCACTGCTACAGACAAGGGACTGAATGCACAAGCAGCAGTTCTGCAGGAAAGGACCTGGGGGTTACAGTGGGTGAGAAGCTGGATATGAGTCAACAGTTGCCCTTGTTGCCAAGAAGGCTAACGGCATTTTGGGCTGTATAAGTAGGGGCATTGCTAGCAGATCGAGGGACATGATCATTCCCCTCTATTCAACCTTGGTGAGGCCTCATCTGGAGAACTGGGTCCAGTTTTGGTCCCCACACTACAAGAAGGATATGGAAAAATTGGAAAAAGTCCAGCAGAGGGCAACAAAAATGATTAGTGGCCTGGAGCACATGACTTAACGACGAGAGGCTGAGAGAACTGGGATTGTTTGGTCTACAAAAGAGAAGATGAGGAGGGATTTGATAGCTGCTTTCAAGTACCTGAAAGGGGGTTCCAAAGGGGATGGATCTAGACTGTTCTCAGTTGTACCAGATGGCAGAACAGGGAGCAATGGTCTCAAGTTGCAGTGACGGGGGGGTTAGGTTGGATATTAGGAAAAGCTTTTTCATTAGGAGGATGGTGAAGCACCGGAATGGGTTCCCTAGGGAGGTGATGGAATCGCCTTCCTTACAGATTTTTAAGGTCAGGCTTAACAAAGCCCTAGCTGGGATGATTAGTTGGGGTTGGTCCTGCTTTGAGCAGGGAGTTGGACTAGATGATCTCCTGAGGTCCCTTCCAACCCTAATATTCTATGATTCTATGACTGGGTAAGATCCAAACCTGTAGTGACCTGCTACTATGGCTCGCCCTTTGGGATCAGAAGAAAATTTTGTTTATGAGCAGAGTTTTTAAATAACCTCTCACTGTACTGGACCTAGGTGCTGATCAGGAGTCAGAGAACTGAAATGCAATAAAGGGAGCTGTGTGATTTCTTTTTTCAGCTTCTCAATAACCGGTGTTGGGGATCAGAAGCACAGGTTGTGGCTGGTTGGTGAGTTTAAATTCAGTGTTAACCACCAGTTTTGGGAGCATCTGCTCTCCTTTTTTAAACCTGCCCTGACATATCCATTTTCAGAGAGGACTACTGCAGGTACTCCAGGTCACACTAAGCACTGAAGTTAAATTAATAGAATGTTTTTTTGTGAGCAAGTCTTATGAAATCAACTGAACTCCTTTGTTTTCTTTCATCTAAGCAGGGTTTCCAGTTTCCCAACCTATTATGATGTCCCAGCTGGAACACGGGGAAGAGCCAGGGGTCCCAGACCTCCGTGGTTCAGAGGAAAGAGAGATCCTGAGAGCTCCCTGCACAGGTGAGGAAACATTAAATCAACTCAGAATCTGTGAGTGCCTGAAGGAAACATCTGGGATGCCCTACACAGCCCTTTGGAGGTCTCTGTTCATTATTGTTCCTACCAGGATTCGTATCCTCAGGGTAAATATAGCCCACGGCTTCCTGTAGATCCTAGTAGACACCAGGCCATAGCTTCCTCCCTCCCTACTATGAATTTGGATGGGATGTGAAGGCTGAATTGATCCTCCTCCTTTACCCTATTTGGGGGAATAGTTTGGGGGAGTTCAGTTCCTGATTTTATTTGACCTCTCCCCAGCACTTGGTTCGGCCTTCCCCTTTCCATCCCTTTTTGAGGTTTCTGTCTCTATCACAGCAGGTGATGCAATGGTGTGTGAGAAAGAGGAGCAGAATTCTCTGCAGGAAAACGTTGAGCAAGTGGAAATACAGAGAGCATTATTGCAAAGATCAAAAAGGAACGTGTCCAGGAATTATGAGCAGGGAAAATCCTGTGAAATTCATCACAGACCAGAAACAGAGCAGGGAAGCCAGCCAGGGGAGAAATTGGATAAATTTACTTCCTGTTGGGGAACTCAGAAGGGCCACAGTGAAACAACAACAGAGAAGGAAATCCTCACAGGAAAGAGAAAAAATACATGCACTGAGTGTGGGAAAAACTTCATTCACAGATCAAGCCTTTCTGTTCACCTGAGAATCCACACAGGGGAGAAGCCTTATGAATGCCGTGAGTGTGGAAAATGCTTCACCAGCAGCTCGTACCTTTCTAAACATCAGAGAATCCATACAGGGGAGAGGCCCTATGAATGCAGAGAGTGTGGGAAAAGATTCACTCGCAGATCAGGTCTTTTTCACCATCATAGAATCCACACAGGAGAGAGGCCCTATGAATGCAGTGAGTGTGGGAAAACCTTCAGTCGCACCTCGCACCTTATTAGTCATCAGAAAATCCACACAGGAGAGAGGCCCTACGAATGCAGTGAATGTGGAAAAAACTTCAATCACAAATCAGCCCTTTCTGTTCATCTGAAAATCCACACAGGAGAGAGGCCCTATGAATGCACTGATTGTGGAGAAAGCTTCACTCAAAGATCAGGTCTTTTTCACCATCAGAAAATCCACACAGGGGAGAGGCCCTATGAATGTGGTGAGTGTGGAAAATGCTTCACTAGCAGCTCAGCCCTTTCTATTCATCAGAGAATCCACACAGGGGAGAGGCCCTATGAATGCAGTGAGTGTGGGGAAAGCTTCAGTCACAGATCAGGCTTTTTTCACCATCAGAGAAACCACACAGGGGAGAGGCCCTATGAATGCCATGAGTGTGGGAAAACTTTCAATCGCAGCTCTCACCTTATTACTCATCAGAAAATCCACACAGGAGAGAGGCCGTATAAATGCAGAGAGTGTGGCAAAAACTTCATTCACAGATCAGCCCTTTCTGTTCATCAGAGAATCCACACAGGAGAGAGGCCCTATAAATGTTGTGAATGTGAGAAAACCTTCAGTCAATGCTCAAGCCTTATTAGTCATCAGAGTATCCACACAGGAGAGAGGCCCTATGAATGCAGTGAGTGTGGGAAAAGCTTCACTCGCAAATCAGCCCTTTCTGTTCATCAGAGATTCCATACAGGCGAGAGGCCCTACGAATGCAGTGAGTGTGGAAAAAGCTTCACTCAAAGATCAGCGCTTTCTGTTCATCAGAGAATCCACACAGGGGAGAGGCCCTACGAATGTAATGAGTGTGGAAAATGCTTCACTAGCAGCTCAGACCTTTCTAGGCATCAGAAAATCCACACAAGGGAGAGGCCCTATGAATGCAGTGAGTGTGGGAAAACCTTCTCTTGGCACTCAGCCCATGTTAGCCATCAGAGAATCTGCAAGGGAGATCAACACCATAAAAGCCTTTAGTGCTATCAACACCATTTTTTCTTTAATACTTTTCCTGATTCCCACAGAGTAATTTTTAAAGCTGTTTGAACTGTTTTCAGTACTGTTAACCCTCCGCTTGTCCAGATGAGTGGTCCATTTTTGCCTTTTGCAGTTCGCCCTCTCTTGAGGTGGACCTATTTGTCCTTTCTATTATCCCACGAGTAATTTGAGTGTACTCTTCCTATCCGGAACCAGGGAGCATCACATTTATACCACTCCTTATATTGCAAAGTTAATTTTAGAGTCACCAATCATACAGATTGTATCATTGCCAGTTGTTCTCATTTTGCTCTGGGTTTTGCTAAAGAGCAGCTATATTGGAAACTTTTCAAATTATATATAAATGAAGAGGAACAGGGGCAGGAAAAAGTGTTTTTCAGCCTCTGTGACAGTGGAAGGAGATGGGGAGACTCAGAGATTCCCTCCTTCCCCACCACTGCAGAACTGTTACCTTTTGCCTGAGCCATGTAGAGTTTATATTCATCACATTCTATCCATCTGCTTCTCAAAAGTATCATGTGATGAAGTGTTCTCAGCTGTCTGTGCTTGGAGAGAATGCATTGACTTTTTTAATCCTATATCAGAGTTGCTATGACTGGAGATGAAAGTGTTGAAAGACCTGGGAGGGGACTTCCTAAACACAGTGTGATCATTTGGAGTTTAAATCCCAGGTTTCATCTATTGGTAAAGCCACTTCTGGCAAGGCGGCTGTTTTCCCCTCATTATGGGATGCTTGGATACTAAAAAAAATTGTAAATACCATAACTGACTATTGAGGCGGTGTTGAGTGAAGCAGAGTTGAATGGATCAGCGAAGAATGCAATGGGAGAATTTCTTTTCCTGATTCTGAATAATCAGATGTAACCTGCCATGGAATTTCACTCGACACGTTCATTGTCATGTATTCTATCTCTCTGTGATGTAGGTTTCTGTCTTTCCTGGAGGCTCTTTGGTCACCCAGTTGGATATTAGTTCAATTTCATAGGCTGTAGCTGAGCTCTGTTGGAGAATTTAAGACAAATGACCATTTGCTAAAGCCATCATTTCTCACTTCAGCTTCACTTTTTCTCCATCCTTCCATGATGACATAGAGAAAGCTCTGTCAACAGGAGAGACCTCTCCAATTTACTAGATATGCTAATAAATAAACAGCAGAGAATTAAAATCTCCATTCGGAAATGGTGAACAACAGCAAAACCCCAACTAACTGGAGGAAGTTAGTGCATATGAGCATATGTGCATAGGAGCACAGTGTAGTTCACTTGTTTATGGCAATATTGTCTCAGATGATCTGGAGAGAGAATTCCATGGTAAGTGATTTTGAAGTAGGCAAAATGCCCATGTATTTGGTTCCCAAAGCATTTGTAACCCAGACCCTACAGAAGATCTGTCCTTGCCAATCCTATGGTATGGGAAATGCTGCCCTTCGTGGCACAGATGTTGGGGAAATAGAAGTGGGATTTTTGTTGAATTTATCATTTGTAGATGCTATAAATGTGTATAAAATGAAATCAGTATTGAAAATGAAATAGCTTCGGAAAAATAGCTATTCTTGAATAGAAACTCCAGTTCTGGTAACAAATGGAGATTCTTATACAAGCCTATATACAGTCCCTCGCTGGACCTGTGCCACCAAATTAAAGAAAAGTTGGGCATGTTTTAGGAAGCCATTCCTCACTAACACTGCTAAGATTTTGAGTGGTTTTGTAAAGGATTCTACTTCAGAGAACTGTACATTTACCCTAACCAAGACCAAAAATTTGGAAAGAACTGGGGTTGAAAGAGTACACACTTAGTTCTTGGTTTCCACCCCAGTAAAGGAATCTGTGGTGACCAATGACCCAAGGAAAATTAATTGCACAACTCCACTTCCCAGTTCACTTTCACCGATTACACTTCCAAAGGATGCCAGGATGAGGTTGAGAACAATCGTCCTTCACCATTTGGATCCAAAGAGAGAGTGCTTCATAGGACAGTCCTTCCCCAAACTGGCTGCCTGATTGGGTAACAAGGACTATCAGGCTGTAGAAGTGATGGTTAACCAATGAGGCAATCAATCTGTCAGGCTCCAGTTTCAGACTTCTGGATACACACATGTCGAGTCCTGATTCCGTGGTTCTGTGTCTGATGCTATGGCTACACAATAAAGCTGATCTTGGTGCAACTGTACTGCTGTAGCACTGCTATTACAGATGCTCTAAGAGCCAATGGGAGAGATCTCTCCTGTTGGACTTCATTAGTCCAGCCCCTGCTAGCGGTGGTGGCTATGTTGCTCTTCCGCTAATGTAGTGCTATCTACACAGGGGGCTAGGGATGTGTAACTACGTAGCTCAGCAGTGTGGATTTTTCACACCCCTGAGCAATATAGTGATACTGATCAATGTCTTCAGTGTAGACCAGACAATTTTCTCTTTGTTTTATGCATTTACATCACTTTTCCTCTACCACCTCCTACTTTGGAAGATTAAAACGTGTGATGCAAACATTCTGACATAGGAGACCTCTTCCACCAACACACATGATAGAAGAACCAGAGATACATGAACTCTCAGAAGTGGTTAGGACCTACTTTGAGACAAACCACAATTTGAGCCAAGGTTCAGATGTTGGCAATGGGGATTATGAGATAACTAACCTATATGACAAGAATTTGTGATCTTTGAATATGTTGTTACTAATTAAAATGAAATTATAGGTGAAATTATTGGTTAAAGAGTAAGAGACTAATTTGTGTGGTAATCTGAATTATTTTGAAAAACTGAAAGTTGTCTTGTTTTTTGTTTTGTTAGTCGTACAGGAAATAATGGCTAATCTTGAAAGGTTAATTTGATTTAATGTACCCCTTTTAGTGGAAGGAGTTTTGATAGAAAACTTCCCTCCGAAGGTTGGCGTGGAAGAATGTGTGTGAGAAATAGTATATAAGAGACTATGAGCTCAGTATAGATTTTAATTTTTTGTATTTCAAATAGAACTTATTTTGTTTAGCTTCAAAGTTAATTTCTAGAAAATGGAAAACTACTTGAGGAGACAAATTGCATAACCTTTTCCCCACTTAGACTGTAAGGGTCACTGACTTCTCTACTTTGCAAAGGATATAGAATATGCCCATATCATAGGATATGCCCAGCAAGTAGGAAAGTTGCAACCATCAATATCAAGGAAGAGGCTGAAGTCTATTGCCTTTCAACTCAAAAAGCCATCTAACGACTGGTCTATGCTGAAAAGCAGAAAAATCCACTCCACTGAGAGAAGTAGTTAATGTGACCTGAGCCCCACTGTAGACAGTGTTAGGTTGTCAGAAGAATACTTCCATCTGTCTAAGACTATGACAGAGGTGGACAAACTACAGCTTGCAAGACCATCTTGCCTGGCCCTTGAGCTCACAACCCCTCCCCTGCTGTCCGCCATCACTGGCAGCCACACCACCACACCAGCAGCGTGGCTGTGAGCTCTGGCTTCTCTGAGCACCCTCATAGGGTAGCAGGGGTGGATAAGGGCAGGGGAGTTCATGTGGAGGTTGTCAGGGAATGGGCAGTGGATAGGGGTTGGGGCAGTCTGGGGACAGGGAGCAGGGGGTGACATCCTGGGAGTTTGGTTTGGAGTGGGGGGTCCCAGGAGGGGGTGGTCAGGGGACAAGGAGGAGGTGGGGTTGGATGGAGTTCTGTAGGGGGCAGGAAGTGGGAGGAGGCAGATAGAGGGTGGGGGCCAGGTTGTTTGGGGAGGCACAGCCTTCCCTTCCTGGCCCTCCATACAGTTTCGTACTTTGATATGGCACTGTGGGAATCAAGTCATGACATCAATTCCAATTTTGAGCTTTCTCCCTGTATGAGAGAGAACTCCTAGTATGGAGGACTGAGCCATCCATCAGATCATCTGGTTCCTCAGCTGTAGCTACAGCTCTTTGTACCCATCAGTCCAAAGACCGAGAGAAATGGAGAGTTCCAACTGTTGTCATTTTAGTATCTTATTGTTCCTTTCTCTATTTTTTGTTTTGGCCTTTCTATTTTATCAGGATGTAACTCAGTGCATATGTGTCAAAAGCTCATTGGTGCCAATTGGCAAAGGGGTCACTGTTATTCTCAAGCAACTCCTGTCTCAGACCTGACAAACTCATTGCATCTAATACACTGATTTTTATGATATTTATCCAGGAAGCATTGCAGTGAGATCTCTACTGAAAGCTTGTAAATTATTGTTACTCCTAATCACTGTGAGAGGTGTGTACGAGTCACATTGAAGGAGTAATGTAAGTACATGGAAAATTATGCCCATATGGTATTACCATGAAAGGGAGTCACCCCAATCATAGGTCGTGGTGGGGACGGCCCATTCAAGTGGCAGGGAATTGTCATCCGTTCCTTGCTAGCCAGCTATTGTCAACCTTTGCACAACCCAGAAAAACCAACGGGAAACCATCAAAGACAAACTATAGACATCGAAACCCTGTGGAAGTGAAAAGGACAATATGACAATGAGGAGATCGTCCTTTCTGTGAATAAAGACAAAAGACTGATTCAGTTTATAACAGGGTGGAGAAGAACACTCTGGGTCCATTCACCAAAGGGAATGGGCTTCAATAGTTTCATATTGGGAACAGATAGTATAGTCAGCCACTAGTTGGCCGGTGGGATTCCTAAGGCAGAATCCATCTACATAAAATAGGTCAGGATTGGGGAACGGAATGTCCTTTAAATCAATTCTAGGGGTGGACAGTTCTGTTGTGACAGCTAAACAGTCATGAGTGTCTCCATCTGCTGCAGTGGGAAGGAGAGACTCGGGACTGAGGACCAGACAACGGGTAAGAGTCATGTTAGAAGCATTTAGCAGCAACATTTCATATTTAGTCAGTCTAGAGTTAGAAAGATGCTGTGTTTTGCTTTTTAGAAGCCAGGTAGTCACAGCGTGTGGGACAGCAACACATAGGTCAGATCTCAAGATGAGAGTAGCAGAAGTTTTCACAAGGGTGGCGGCTACTACCACAGCATGGAGACAAGGAGGCAAGCCAGCTGCCAGAGGATCCAAAGGTGTGCTACAATACTGCTTATCACTATGGGTTTGAGTAAGGACTCCTAGAGCTATTCCATCCTTTTCATGGCAATAGAGTGAAGGGCTTCTGATAGTCTGGTAGGGCCAAAGTGGGGGATCTAGTAAGGGCTTGCTTAATCTGTGAAAGCGTTTTCTGCTTTGGGGACCATGGAAGGTTTCTTGGAGCTTGTCACAGGTCAGCTCCTGTGGGGGCTTGTCAATGGCTGCATACCCGAGGATCCATTGGTGGCAAAACCCAGCGATACCTAAGAAGCCATGCATTTGCTTCTTGGTAGTTGGTTTGGGGACCTGGAGAATGGCTTGTACTTGAGACGAGGACAAGTGCTTTTCTACAACTGAAATATCATGTCCCAAATAATGGACCCTTGGTTGGCAGAACTGTAGCTTAGACTTGGAGGCGTTGTGACCTTTCTGGGCTAGAGTTTGTAATAAAACTAGTGAATCAGTCTTAGAAACTTCCAGCGACGGGGATGCCAGAAGCAGGTTATCTACATACTGGACCAGAGTGGATCCCATTGGAAATTCAGTGTTGTCCAGATCCTTTTTGAGGGTCTGGGAAAACAGGGTGGGTGACTCAGTGTAACAGTGGTGCGGTCTGGTCCAAGTATAGTGAAGGCCTTGGTAAGAAAAAGCAAACAAATACTGACTCTCTCTGTGAATAGGGATAGAGAAGAAAGCCGAGTAGAGATCCTATGACGGTAAAGTGGGTGGCTGAAAGGGGAATACAGGAGAGGATAGTAGCAGGGTTGGGAACAACAGGGGAAGAACAGCAGCATTAATGGCCCAGAGGTCTTGGATGAAATGCCAAGTCTGTTTGCCAGGTTTCTGTACCAGTAAAATGGGGGTGTTACATTCACTGGCTGTCAGAGCAATAACTCCTTGCTGGATCAAGGTGGTGATTATTGGTCTAATTCCTTCTTTGGCCTGTTTTAAGAGAGGGTATTGCTGTACCCTGGGAAGGGGTTTAGGAGAATTTTAACTGTTTGGGCAGTTCCAATGTGCCTGACCTCATTGGCGTGAGCAGACAACAAAGGGGGGACAGGACCTTGGCCAGCAATTCCTCTTGCAAGAAGGAAGGGTTGAGCCCTGGCCCCTCCCTTGGTGCAAGGACCTTGTGACTGGGGCCAGGGACGTCCAGATATACACCATCAGGAGTGCAATAAATTGCACATTTCAATTTACACAACAAATCTCTTCCTAAGCGGTTAACAGGTGAACAGGGAGCTAGGGGAGGAAATGGCTTTATGGACTGGGGTGTGGCTGGAAAGGTAGTATAAGCTGGCTGGCCAGGATGGTAGGAACATTCACTTTTCCAGTGGCCTGTCTGCTTTCAGTAGTGACAAGCACCATTGTTCGGGTCATGGGGAGGTGGATGCTGGGGTTCTTGGTTTGGTCTTCTTCCTCTTCCCCATGTTGGGTGGTTCCTGTGGGATCCCTGCATGTTCTGAATCTAGAGGGCCATTCATTTAGTTTTGGTCTCATCCTTTTTCTTTTGTAGCTGGCGGTAGTAATGTTGAGCAGCAGCTAAAATCTCATCTAGATTTTTGTTGAGTAGCTGTCCCACTCAAGGGGAAAAGGGGCTAAAACAGCCCTGGGACAGGGCTGGGGAAAGGGAAAAACTGGGCTGATTGAGAGGCAGCCTCAGCTGGGGGCCACACCCCAAACAGACCCAGCTGACCCTATAAAGGCCAGGGAAGCCAGGGGGCAGCACCCCAGATAAGAGGGCACTGGGGTCCGGAAGGGACATGGGACCCAGTGGACAGCAGGACATCGGCCTGCAGAGGGTGTTTCAGAGGCTGGAGAGCTAATTCCCAGGATGACCAGCAGGAGGCGCAGCAGGGGTGAGTCATTGCGCTGCTACATTGTGGTGGAGAATGCGGGCATGAGCGGTTTGACCCGATACAGGGGAAAGAACACGGGACTAAGCGGACTGTGCTGCATCAAGAGAGACTGAGAGACTGATGGTGGAGAAGAGGAACTGTTATTAGAGGGCCTGGGTGGCCCAGCTTGCCAAGCAGCAGAGGGGATTGCTCTGGCTGCTGCGGGGGTGGGCACTCAGATCCTATAAGAGACCAGGAGCCAAGGGTGAGAGGCCAGGGCCCGGATTTATAGACTGCTTCACCTGCAGGTAACTGGGACACTTCAAGAGGGAGTGGGATGAAGGAAGGAGGTCCCACCCGGAAAATGTCCTATCTGTGAGGGTAACAAGGGGGCCACGGACTTGTTGGGCCTGTGGGGAACGGGCACATGAAGAGGGAGTGCCCTCAGTGGATTTGCAGGGCCCAGGGTAGCCCTGAGGTGGTCAGGGGTGAGCACTGGTTGTGCCTCCTAATTCTGGTCCAATCTGCTTTCTTAAGGCAAACTGTAAAAACTGCATCCAACAGCTTACCAGATTTTCATGGCCCCTTGAGGGGATGGGATAGCTCAGTGGTTTGAGCATTGGCTTGCTAAACCCAGGGTTGTGAGCTCAATCTTTGAGGGGGTCATTTAGGGATAGGGAGCAAAAATCTGTTGAATGATTTAATTAGGAATTGGTCCTGTTTTGAGCAGGAGGTTGGACTAGATGATCTCGTGAGATCCCTTCTAACTCTGATGTTCTATGATTGGTCTCTGCCAGGCCACTGGGCTAGCTGGCAAATGCAGTTTAATGTTTCACTGGGCAGAATTCCTCTCAGGAGTCAGTTAAGGTCTGCCCAGATGGGATCATAAGAGTTAATGACTGTTCTTAATTCTTCTTGAAATTTAACATGGACTTCCCTAGTTTTTGGAAAATTTCCCATTAAATTATATAAATCCATGGGAGACCGGGGGCATGTACAGTCACTAGGGTTCCTTCCCCTTCGGTGCCTATACCAGGGACTTGGTGCCAGGGAACAATTAGTGACTGCGACTCGGGGGCAGGGGTGGATGCCACCAAAGGGTCCCAGCTCCGGGTATGTTGCCAGATATGTTGGTACAGCCCAGATTGATTCATAACATTCCCTATCTTTGCTAATCTATCTACTTTGTCAAATAGGCATTGGATTGAAATTTCCATGGTTTCATTTGAACTTCCTGAGGAGTCTGTGGATGAGGGACCAGAACTTAATGGTAAAGTTCGTACCTCAGATGAGGATTCTAGCAAGGAGGTGTCAGGCTGGTTATGATCGGGAGGTTGGTCAGATTCGTTGATATTCTGTGTACTTCTGTCCGGGGCTTGCTCTGGGCTGTTCTGGATCCTAACTAGAGCCTCACGTTCAGCATTTGCCAGCTGAGGTGGGGCAGGGGCAGCCAGTTTCCATCATTCCAAAAACAAATCTAGGAGTTCGTCATGAGTGGAGCTGATGGAGTAACCTGGAGAGGCTTGATAGCTTGAAGCAGTTTTACAGGATATAGGGGTACCTGTTGGCCGAAAGGGGTGTAGTGGGGAGGGGAAACAGCCAATTTCTCTTTTGCCTCTTTTAATTCTATTTTAAGTTTTTCCTGGGAATCCTTAAGCTTCTCCTGGGAGTGCTTAAGACTCCTCAACTGAGATTCACGGCGCCGTTTCTCTGTTTCCCCATACCAATCAAAATATGCATCAAATGGACCTTGCCTGACCCTGTTTGCCAGAAGTGCACCTCTGGAGTGCGTAATCTTGTCAATGTCAAAAGTTCCCGCTAAGGGAAATTGTAATTTCGGGTCATCTCTAGTATACCAATTCCATTTTCCCAAAAACTTGCAAGTGGAAGGACTGTAATTTGTGTGCATGTAGTACGCAGGTGTGCCTTTTGGTGGGACTGGAATCTTTTTAGACCCACTGCCTCCCATTTTACCCAGACCACTCACACAGGTTTTTCACACAGGAAAGGTTAATCGTAAGTATCCACAACCTTCCTACATGCCACCCTTCAGCAAAGAGTGTCATCTATCCTCGGAGAGCCCTTACTTTAATGAAAGAGCATTGGCTAGTCCCAGGGACAGCAGTGTCATCTACTCTAATTGATTCAGGCAAGATGGTCCACCTTTTGGCAGGGAGGGAAGAGGAAAGAGGTTGTAGGGACCATCCGAGGATGGGGAGAAGGATAGGGTCACACACTCCTAGACCCAGGCAGGATCCTCACCGGACGATGCCATGCAGAGGCAGTCTACCTTGGCCAGGACTTTTAACGGCCTTCTAAGGTGGAGTCAACCAGACTTGCATTAGAGACCTCTCTGGTCACAAGCTTGCACTTCGCAGAGAGCTCTAGGCATCTTCTGGTGACTCGCATTCACACTAGCACACAGATATACACACACACAATGTCCTATCCAACCTCCCCTGTGGTTCTTCCCAGGGTAATACAGATGGAGGAGGGGCTGGAGAGGGGATTAGTCTGGATCTGGCTGGGAACAGGTGGTGAGCTAGAGATGGGCTGTCTGGCTCACTGCCCCCCCAAAAGGCACCCAGCGGAGGGGTCACATTCGCTGTACCTACAAGCTCTGTTTTAGATCATGTTCCTGTCATCTAATAAACCTGTTTTACTGGCTGGCTGAGCATCACATGTGACTGCGGAGTTGGGGTTCAGGACCCACAGGCTTCCCAGGACCCTGCCCGGGTGGGCTCACTGTGGGAAGCGCATGGAGGAGCAGAAGGTGCCGAGTGCTCCAAGGTCAGACCCAGGAAGGTGGAAACTGTAAGCTGTGAAGCTCCTAGCCCTGGAGACAGGCTGTTCACAGAGAGGAAGCTTCCCCCCAGAGTCCTAACTGGCTTTGTAGGGGGCAGTTCCAGAGCATCACCCCGGGGACTCCGTGACAGGAGGGTGTCAGGCATGTCTGGCAGCAAAAGTCTGGATCCAGCGCTTATTCACCCAAACCCAGAGCTTACGGGCAGTCCTTCACCAATAAACCCAAAATAGAAATGTAAAAGTTCTCTTACCTTTCAGATGGGCCCTGGGTTCAGTGGGGAACGGTCTGCGGTTCTCTGGTCCGATGGTACGTTGTGGATCCGAGACACAGCACCAAAATTGTTGTGGAAATGAACCACACATGTTTTGAAATCAGATCAGCCTGAGGCCTTCTTTATTGAAGAATTATGAGTACAAGCATATATGCACGGGGGTGACAGCCAAGGAGCATGCTAAGGACTGCCCCCCTCAAAAGACCTTTTACAGACTTTATATAGATTTCTTGGCTAGCATTCAAACATATATACTTTACTTTTCCAGCACAAACAAGTTTCTTAATAATGCCTTATAAGGAATGCGGTGGAGACAAGTTTTGAGAAAAACATGTTCTTTAAGCTTTAAGGATATTTGTAGCAATTCTTGCGGTTAGCAGTTAGAAATCCTATGGGTAGCTGTTTGCCTTAGCATTACTTGGACGTTGTCCATCACCCTGTATTCTCTTACCCTCGCCACAACCACAGCTAACAAAGCAAAGTTCAGGTACACAAGTTTAGGCCCAGTCAATTTGCTTCCTCAATGGTGACCCTAAAATGAAATTCACTCTCTTGCCTCTTAACAATCTTACACAGGAAATGGCTCTTTCTATAATCTTAGATAGAACAGGAAGAGAGAACAAAGTGACATTCCCATCTATTCAAGGGACACCATCTTAGGACCTACCCACTTCAGCCACACCATCAGGGGCTTGTTCACCTGCACATCTACCAAAGTGATATGTGCCATCATGTGACAGCAATGCTCCTCTGCCATGTACATTGGACAAACCGAACATTTTCTATGCAAAACACAAATCAGACATCAAGAACTGTAAAATTCAAAACCAGTAGGAGATCACTTCAATCTCTCTGGACACTCAATAACAGACTTAAAAGTGGCCATTTTTCAACAAAAAACTTCAAAAACAGACTTCAGCAAGAAACTGGAATTAATTTGCAAACTTACACCATCAAATTAGGCCTGAATAAAGACTGGGAGTGGCTGGGTCACTACAAAAAATAATTTTCCCTCTGTTGGTACACCTTTTTGTCAACTATTGGAAATGGTATACATCCACCCTACTTGAACTGGCCTCGTTAGCACTGACCACCCCACTCAGTAAGGCAAGTCCCATCTATTCCTGTGTAGTGTATTCATATCTGCCTACTGAATTTTCCACTCTGCATATCTGATAAAGTGGGTTATAGTCCACAAAAGCTGATGCCAAAATAAATTAGTCTCTAAGGTGCCCACCAAACCCAGGGCCCATCTAAGGTGCCACAAGGACTCCTCATTGTTTTTAAAAATATCAAGGGTGCAGTAAGGAAATTAGTAGCTCAGAGGTTGTGGTAACATCATTTGAAGAAGAACAGGAGGTTGATGTTAAAAGGGGCTAAGGAAATAATGTTATTTCAAAAGGGAAAAATGGTGTTGTGTATTGAAAGTCTGGCTTAGACATGTCTAATTGTTATTTTCTGGTTTATACTCAGACCCTGCCTAGCCAGGAAAGGAGGGGAAATGGGATAATCAGTCAGTAGATTTCTCTGACATAAAAAAGGGACATGAGGCTGTTTGTAGTTAGCTCATGTGAACAAAAGTGAGGGAGAACTGCTGACTGGGAGCTAAATATGCAGGACAAAGGGTTGAAGTTCTTCTATGCTCAGCTCTGTTAAGTAACTGGTAATCTACCAAATGATGGTCTATTCCTTTCCTCAAAATCCAAGATAACCCCCTACTTTAGATGTTAAAGTTTCATGGAAGGAAAAATAATGAGCAAGAAATCATAGAATTTATGGATATTTGAGAAAGGAAAGCAGATGGACTGACAGAAGACAAAAGGACTCAGAAGGGAGCAAAAGATTATTGCGCCTGCCTGGTTGCAAACCAGTGTCCTCTTGCAGGTGAAACAACTATGACAACCACTGCACTATAGTAACCTAATACCGTTGTTCCTTTTCCAGCAGCCACTGTGACGATATATTGGTTAGTATGCTGCATTTTGGTTGCAGAAACTCCGGCTCAACTCTGAGTCATGGCAACCTTGTCATCAGCTCCAGACTTCTCATTTACCACTTTCCAGGACTTAGCTGCCAGGAGGGCTCTCTCTGTCTTGATCAAGCAATTACATGGATTGCCCAGGAAGGTCTTTTCTGTTTATGGGAAAGAGATACACAATAGGGAGCCCAATGGACAAGTTTCGTTCTGGAAGGAAAGATTGGCAGGGCAAGCCAGGATCTTTCCATTACTAGGAAGACTCTTCAGCCAGGTCTTCCAAAAGGCCACTCTCTAGAGGCTTTTGTGACACGATGGACCTTAAAATAGCCCTCTACATCCCAAATATTCATCATTCATATATGGTTGTGATAGTTCATAAAAAGCATTCAATGTAAGATCTCATAGGAAAAGTCATGATCTGCTGAAACCCATCACTCTCCCCATTATTGTGTATGAAGTGATGCATTTTGCTGCATGGCTGTTACTGAAATATGCTGTAAGTTTGCTAGTGACATTCAAAGGACCCCTGCCCAGGAGGATGTTCAATGACCATTAACCAGCAGGGGAGTTGTAATGAAGGGATTGGCAATTCAGTGACAGATTCCCAAGCACCACAGTATGGGGACTGCTCAAGTCTATGTCTCAGTTGCACAAGACCACGCCAGGGGGAATCCCCAACCTAGTGACTCAGCAAAACTCACCCAGACATATCTGGGTAAGGTTTTCTAGGCACATGATCTAAGGATATAAAATAGGAGACTGTGGCAGCAAGTTTTTGACTTTCTCCTCCCGCACCTTCGCTGGAAGCAGCAGCAATCTTGAAAAGACAAAGGTCATTTGGGGAAACAAATTTGGGGAAACAGCAGAGTGATGGCTTATCACCACCTCCTTGAGAAGGACATTGTAACCCTGTGCAAACAGAGAGGGTTGTGCATTGGAAAAATCACCAAGGCACAGTTAATCATGCAGCTGAAGCTTAATGTGCAGCTGGAGGATTATGGCCGCTCGAAGATGCAGATTTTTGATCCAGATGGGGTTGCAGGAGAATCGGGGAGCATCTGGAGTGGTCATTTGGCATCTCCAGCCAGACGAGGGTCTTCACAAATGGGTTCCCCATCAGGGGATCGGAGAGAGAGGGAAGTGAAGCTGAGTCCAAGGGAGGAATTGGACCATGAGAGGCAGCAAGAGCCCGAGAAAGGGCTGCAGGAGGAGCAGCAGTGTGGACTGGGAATGATGAGGCCAAGGGGCCTGAGGGGCTTCCAAGGGTGAGTGAGGATAGATCCCTGGATGCCAGTTCTGCAGGGAGCCTCAATACTACATTGGGGTCCCTGGTTAAGGGATGGGGGGATGGGAATGTCCACCTCACTGCTGTTGAGCAGGCTGGCAATTTGAACCAGGGGAACCCTGCGGAAATGCCCCGGTGTCTAGCTCCCTTGCTGGGTCCCAAGGCTATCGATGCCATCAGCCAGGTGGTTGGGGTGGTGGACAGACTCCCACTCCTGACCCTGACTGGTATGTCTCTGTGGAGTTCCCTTGGTTCAAGTCACGTGGACACCCAGAGGGAGCGGAAGTGGGTGGTCAATGGGGAACAGACCGGGGGTGGCGAGAATCTGGGACGGAGAGAAGTGTTGTTGGGCCCCAGGTGGTGCAGTGTCACCAGATGCTGGGGGCGGGGGGGCTGTGTGACCTGGGTGAGGGTCACAGGGATGAAGATATTCACCCTGCCTATAGCCCAGACCCCTGTGCAGACACAGGAGAGGTCAGGCTAGCAGGTTGTTGGGGTCTCCAGGATATCGGCTGTGAGATTCTGTTGGGGGGTGTGTGTGACTCTCTCTCTTTGGGGCAGGATCTAGGCCCTGCTCCTGTAATGGCCAAGGGTTTGAATTTGAATCCGGGGAACCAATTGGCTGAGAGGAAGATGGTCAGTGAAAATGCAACTGACCTGGCTGGCAGGTGCGAGGAGCGGTTGGGCTCCGGATACCTGCCTGCCATCAGAGCTCTGGGGCGGGGTGGGACAGAGAGATGTTCCCCTCACCCTTGCACACCGGAGAGGGGGCTCTTTCTGGCTCTGATGCTATGATCAAAGCAGTGAGCTCGCTGCCTGCCCCCACTGGGACAGCCAGGGCAGCGCTGAACACAGGGAGAGCTGAGACCCCAGCTGAGTGAGGGGGCCCACAGGCAGGGCAGGAAGATGCGCTACTGGGAAGTGATTGCTCAGCAAGTGGGGAGGGGGGCTACCAGGGACAGGGCCCAGTGGGGCAGTGACCCCAGGCCCAGCTAGCAAGAGGGACCAGGCCCCACTCCCTTTTCCAGCAGCTGATCTCCAGACCGAGCTGCAGAAGGGTCCCTCTTTGGAGGAGCTGAGGGAACTTCCTGGGCACAGCACTGCAGACCCCTTGGGGAAGGCTGCAGGGACAGATTCCTGGGGGGAGAAGGGAGTCCTGTACTGGGAATGGGCTCCCCAGGGGGAAGTGGAACTGTGGGGCATCAGGAGGTGCCCCAAAAGTATCAGCACAGGCCATTGTACCCAGAACCGGCCAAGGTGGAGAGGATCAGAGGTTGGCCTGGTCTCCAGGCCTCTATCGAGATAGTGGGGTACCACTGGGGGGTTGTACCCCATGTTAGCTCCCTAGCTGCCCCAATTTGAGAACTAGGGAAGAAGAGTGAGGCAGACAAGGTGGTCTGGGAACAAGCAGTGCCAGAGGCTCTCTGTGCACCAAGGGAGGCTCTAATCCAGGGCCTGGTGTAACTCCTACCAAGGAGTAGGAGAAATAATGGGGGTTGAACTTTCCCAGGTCACTGGCTAAAGCGACCTTGCTCAGTTCGGTCTCAAAGGGGGGAGAACTGTGATGGAGTAGGAATGTTCTTAATCAGGCCTGCACAACATGCGGCCCGGGGGCCACAGGTTCACTGTGCGGCCCGCGGGGGGTGAGTAGGGGCGGGGCAAGCCAAATGGTGGGGTGGGGGAAGTGGATAGGGGCAGGACGAAGGCGGGGTTTTTCGGCCCGCAGCTGGGTGTTTTGCAGTAATATGGCCCTCACTGCTTTCCGAGTTGTGCAGGCCTGTTCTTAATGATTCCTCTGACTATTGTGTGGGGATGTCCATACCTAAGGCTGTAGCTTGACCCCAGGTCGGGGAGGGAGGAGGTGTCAGCTGAAACTGTTGGAGGAATCACCTGACCTCTTGGCCCGGGAAAGAAATAAAGAAAAAGAGGAGGAGGGGCGAGAGCAGGCAGTTTCAATCTGCAGCTGGCTGGGGAAAGGAGATAGAGATCCAGATAGGATCTGACCTTCCTGGGCCCCCAAATGGATCCAGTGGAGGGGTCTGGTTCGTGGTACCGACAAGCTCTGTCTTAGATCATGTTCCTGTTATCTAATAAACCTCTGTTTTACTGTCTGGCTGAGAGTCACGTCTGCCTGTGGAGCTGGGGTGCAGGACCCACGAACTTCCCCAGGACCCCGCCTGGGCGGGCTCGCTGTGGGAGTCGCACAGAGGGGCAGAAGGTGCTGAATGCTCCGAGGTCAGACCCAGAAAGGTGGAAGCTGTGAAGCTCCTAGCCTTGGAGACAGGCTGTTTACAGAGAGGAAGCTTCCCCCCAGACTCCTGACTGGCTTCGTAGGGAGCGGTTCCAGAGCATCACCCCGGGGACTCCGTGACATTTATAAACTCATCTTCGTAACATAGGCCACTGAATTTAGTGAGTGGGGAGGATCCCAGTACTTGGGCTCCAGCCTAAGAATTTCTGCACTGCAATTAAACAGTCCCTGGAGCCGGAACCTGGCAAGCCTACGTCAGCTGGCCTGGGCCAGTTGTCAGTTTTTAATTGAACTGTAAATATACTGTTGGCTTTCTCATCAGGGAATCAAGCCCTCCTCCCCATGTGACGATCCTCACCCCTATACTCATGCGGTAGGAACTGGCAGCTGCCCCTGCACAGGGACCAAGGGGAACATCCTGGGCAGCTCCTTGGGCAGCTGTGGCTGTCAGGAGATCCAGATAGCCAGGAGTTGCTCTGGGTTCTCTGCGGGGGAGACTCGCTGGCCTGCTGACTCCCGCAATAGACTGCCCACCCTCAATCAGGCTGGCCAGGGGCTTTGGCACCTCAAGCAAAGGTGGCTGGTGCTGACAGCTCTGAGGGAAGGCTTAAAAGCCATAGAGCAACTGAGGCTGGGGCAAGAGAAGGGGAGGACCATGCCGATGCATGGCCAGCTAGGGCAGTCAGCCGCCCAATTTCTCTGGCAAATCCAAAATGGCAAAGGCTAGACAGGAAGCACATAGTGCTCACACTCCAGCCTTTCTGATGCCCAACCCCCAACTCCCTCCCAGGGCCCAACTCCCTCCCAGGGCTCTGGCTGAAGTCTGAGCATTGGCCTGACCACCCAAGAAGAGGTTCCAGCTCTGAAGAAAGCAGGACGTCCAGCAAAAAGGGAAAACGACACAAATACAAGACACAAAGGGACTCAATCTTCAATCATCTGATCTGAAGTCAGATGCCTTATCTGTTAAGTCATGCGGTCACAGGAGAAAAAACCTTTTCAAGCACTTCTTCAGAAAAGATGGACACTGTGTTTCTTAGGTCATCTACTGAAGGGGCAGAGAGTCTCTGGGCACAAGAAGTCGAGTTCCTAGTGAGATGTGAGACTTAATTCCATGGAGACAGATGCAGGACTTTGGCAGGGAGGCTTAAGAATGGTGAATTAGGGTGCAGCAGATGGACCAGCTGTATAGGTGCAGCGATTTAGTTGCCCTGAGGGAGGAGGAGGAACCCTGCTGGTAGGCAGTGGTCATGGAGAACAAGAAGAGGGGTTCCTGGGACCTTTTTTTGCCTCTCTTTTCCTGCCTGCTTGCTCTTGTGGTGGAAGGAATAAATAGTTTTAGCAAGCCTGACTAGCTCAGTCAGCAGCACATCAATTTCTCAGGGTTAACAATTCTAGCCCCGGAATGGGCAGTCAGCTTTTACGTTACCTCGTGCGCCGGCAGCCAAATGATTGCTGGGGATGTCCAGAGCCAAACATGGATTCCCAGAAGCAATGCCAGTTTCCTGGAAAGGCCCCTTTCTCCTGCTGAGTCCTTAGGAATCAGGAGAGGCTCACATCCACAGGAGTAGGCCCAGAAAGTGCGGTCTTGCCCTGGCAGGAAGCGCTGTGTGGCCAGGTGCTGAGAAAGCCAATGGGACAGAGGGAGCAGCTGCAGTGAAGTAATGAGTACAGTGTGTAAGTGTAAAGGGTGGGGGGGAACCGTTAATTGTGACAAACTTGCCTGGTTTATACACTACCCTGGTGGAATTGGCTAGCGAAAGGATCTGAGTCCTCACTCCCACTTCCTTACCCAGAGGCCTGCCTGACCTTGAGGACTCTCTATTCTCATGCGTGGCAGAGTCCTCCTAACTCTGACATGGCTGGGCCCAGGATTCCTGGGGTTTCAGCCCCCCGTCTTGTGGTCACTTAGAACAGGGGCTGGGGTTTCTTTTGCCCTGAGGCTTTGTTTATCCCTAGCTGTCACAGATGAGTGGTTAAGCCATTGGACTGAAAATCCATAGAGATTTCACTGCACAGCTTTGAATCCTGCTCACAGTCAGAGGCAAACACCAGTCCCATCAAGGCCAGTAGGGTTAGTGCTCCTCAATCATTGAAAATCCCAACCCCTGTGCTTCTGGGGATAATCATCAATGATAAAGGAGAAGGGGTGAATCTCTGAGCCCTGGGGGGAAAGGGCCCATCTGCCCAGACTGGCTGCCAAGGAAATGGGGGGCCGTCAGTGCGTCGATAGCAGAGATTCAGGCAGTTTACACACTGCTGGGACACTGTCTCTAAACAGAAGGTAAATGCAATGTGTTTGGGATGCTGATGATGGCCAGTAAAAATGCTGGATGCAAAGAGGGATGAGAACAAAGGATGGAGGGTGAGTGGCAGTTCCACAAAGGGCCAAGGTGTTCAGACACCCCAACACTAGACACCCTGGAGACAAAAGATAAACAGGGACCCAGGCCCCTGAAATGTCCCTCTCCTGGGAGAAGAGCCCCTGGACACATAGGAGCTGGGTTGGGAGTGGGGTGGAAGGTCCAACAGGGAAAAAAGGCAGCTGAAGTCCCTCCAAGTTATGGAAACTAGGCAAAGCAGAATGAAAGGGCTTCACACCCCACACAGCTCAGCTGGGTGGGCATCAGCAGATTTTGGGGGCTGGAATTGAGCTGCATGGGCAGCAGCACCACAAAAGGCAGCCTGGGATCAATGGGCCTGGAGAATATTTCAATCTTTTTTGTAGGTATGATGAATGCAGCCTCGGCTCCTGGGTCTTTCCCAGGACAGAATATTTTGTTGCAAAGTAAAGCTTTTAATTGAAAGGAGTAAAATGAAATGGCCACATGATCGTGCCAAAGACTAAGGAATGAGAAGCCCCATGTTTCCTAAATCATAGAAGATTAGGGTTGGAAGAGACCTCAGGAGGTCCTTGAGTTGAACCCCCTGCTCAAAGCAGGACCAATCCCCAACTAAATCATCCCAGCCAGGACTTTGTCAAGCCTGACCTTAAAAACCTCTAAGGAAGGAGATTCTACTATCTCCCTAGGGAACCCATTCCAGTGCTTCACCACCCTCCTAGGGAAAAAGGTTTTCCTAATATCCAACCTAAACCTTCCCCACTGCAACTTGAGACCATTACTCCTTGTTCTGTCATCTGGTACCACTGAGAACAGTCTAGATCCATCCTCTTTGGAACCCCCTTTCAGGTAGTTGAAAGCAGCTATCAAATCCCCCCTCAGTCTTCTCTTCTGTAGACTAAATAATCCCAATTCCCTAAGGGCTTAGCTACACTGGCACTTTGTAGCCCAATAAAGCCACCAGAAGTGCTCTACCTTACTACCTGTCCACACTGGCAAGGCATGTAGAGCGCTCTGATTCCGCAGCTGGAGCGTTCCTGGTACTCCACCTCCCCGAGAGGAATAATGTCTGTTGTGCTGTCGCTGGAGCACTGCAGTGCCAATGTGGACACCTAATGTGCACTGACTGGCCTCCAGAAGTGTCCCACAATGCCTGTTTTAGCCACTCTGGTCATCACTTTTGAACTCTTCTGCCCTGTCCTCAGGTGACCAACCATCAGACCTAGCCTTTAAATTCTCTGGGAATTTTGAAAATCCCCTTCCTGTTTGCTCAGCGAGGTGTGGAGTGCTCTCAGTGCATCTTTCCAGGTGACCATGCCTCCATGCGCCAGGTAATCCCCAGTATGGAGCAATGACGAGGTGCTGGACCGCATCAGCGTTTTGGGGGAGGAAGCTGTGCAGTCCCAGCTGTACTCCAGCCATAGGAATTATGATACATACGGGTGGATATCAAGGGCCATGACGGAAAGGGGCCATGACCGGGATGCGGTGCCGTGACAGGTTAAAGGAGCTGTGGAATGCCTACCGCAAAGCCCGCGAGGCAAATGGCCGCTCCAGTGCTGCCCCCATGACCTGCAAGGTCTACAAAGAGTTGGACGTGATACTTAAGGGTGATCCCAGCTGCACTCCAACGATCACCATGGACACTTCCAAGCCCAGCACTGCAAGGGGGGAGGGAGGAGAAGAAGGAGCTGAAGGAGGAAAGCACAACCGAGGATGCTGAGGAATCCCCGGAATCCCTTGAGGCGTGCAGCCAGGAGCTCTTCTCGACCCAGGAGGAAGTCAGCCAGCTGCAGTGTCCGGTGCTTGGGGAAGGACAAACAGCAGAGGAGATTCCTGGTAAGCGGCTTTTTTTCAGGAAGTTTTTAGGTGCAGGCTCTTTGGGGGAGGAGGGTTAGGACTGCATGGATGCCTAGGTGCGGAATAGCGCATTGATGTGATCACTTCACAGTAATTGGCATCCGTGATCTCTTCAAAAGTCTCAGCCAGAACGTGGGCAATGCGCCTGCGCAGGTTTATTGGGAGAGTGAGTGTGGTTCTTGTCGCACACAGGTTAACATATCCATACCACTCTGCTGCGAAGGGTGTGGGGGACCATTGCTGCACACGGGCAAGCTGCATATGGGTAAGGACAGAAGCTGCATTGCAGTACAAGACCCTCCCTTGCTTCCCCAGTGAACCTCAGCAGCGAGATATCTTCCAGGACGAACTCCTGTGGAGAATGTTGGGATAGTGTTCAGTGTAGCGGGCCCCTGCAGCTGTTGGCTCTCCCCAAGGCACAGAAACCCAGAACACAGTACAGCCATGAAACAATCAGTCCCCCTGGACCCTGTGCTTACCATTTCTGGGGCTTCCATGGGTTATGTGCACTCGCTTTGGGACAGGCAAAGTATGGTTTTGTATGGACAGTGATTGCCGCCCTCAAGTGCCAAGGAATCATTGCTCTGTCTGGTGTGTACAATGCTGCGTCTGTTAAGTGTTGCATTTTGCCTGTATACGTGCAACCTTGAGATCTCAGCCGTCGGTCTTATCACCGGCCAACAGACTGAGAAGACTCAGGAAGAGGCCGTGTAAAAGTAAAGGAGACATGCTGCAGTAAGTGATGCAACAGTCTGTGGAACAGAAAGGCACAGAAGTGGAGGGAGAGCGAAAGGAGAATCCGCCAGGAAAACACGACACATCGGTGGCAAAGCACGGAATAGCTAATCAGCATGATGGAGCGCCAAGTGGACTTTATCCTGGTGCTCGTTGCCATGCAGGCAGAGCACTACTGCACTTGCCTCCGCCCTGCAGCCCTTGTCCCAAAACTCTTCCCCTTGTGCCCCCATGTGCCCTCCAACCCACTTTCCCCAACATCCGGGTTCTCACTGCCCCCACCTGCCTCCTACACCTGTAGCTTCACAACCCACCCACGAAAACTATGACCCTTACGCATGTGTAGTGCATAACCCCTCTCAACATGCCCCTCAACCCCCCTCAACATGCCTTATAGCCATCCTGAAGTGCACAGCACTGCAGACAGGATTGCAGAGTATGAAATCAGGACATACTCAAGCTGTGAGTGAACCGGTATTGTTTTGGTATTTCTGTGTTATTGTGGTTTTTATTCAATAAATGATTCTCTCTTCAGTAAATGGGAGTTTCTTATTTTGAAAAAATAAGTGCATAAAGCAAAATATACCTTAGCCAAGGAAAGGAACAAGCACTGCAAGTCAGTGTACCAAACACAGGCAGTGCACTTAATTCCCATGCAGAGCACAAGACATTACTGGTGGCTTTCAGCCTCCAATTGCTCCAAGGCATCCCTAATCCTTGCAGCCCCACGCTGGGCCTCTCTAATAGCCCTGCTCTCTGGCTGTGCAAATTCAGCCTCCAGGTGTTGAACCTCCAAGACCCACGCCTGAGGGTATGTCTTCACTACCCACCAGATCGATGGGTAGTGATTGATCTATCGGGGATTGATTTATCGCGTCTCATTTAGACATGATAAATTGATCTTCAAAGGTGCTCCCCTTCCACTCTGGTACTCCAGCTCACCAAGAGGCGCAAGCAGAGTCGACGGGGGAGCTCACTGCCACCGTGAGGATGCCAGCAAAGTCAATCTAAGATGTGTCGACTTCAGCTACATTATTCACATAGCTAAAGTTGCATATCTTAGGTCGAACCCCTCCGCTAGTGTAGACCAAGCCTGAGGGAAGCTTCCACCTTTCCCTTCACAAATATTATGGAGGGTACAGCACACGGATATAACCGCGGGGATGCTGTCTTCGGCCAAGTCCAGCTTCTAATAAAGAGAGCACCAGCGGCCACTCAAACAGCCAAAAGCACACTCCACATTCAGCACCAGCTCAGCTTGTAGTTGAACTGTTCCTGGCTGCTGTCCAGGCTCCCTGTGTAGGGTTTCATGAGCCACAGCATTAAAGGGTAAGCAGGGTCTCCAAGGATCGCAGTGGTCATTTCAACTTCCCCTACGGTGATCCTCTGGTCTGGGAAAAAAGTCCCGGCTTGCAGCTTCTTGAACAGGCCAGTGTTCCAGAAGATGCGTGTGTTATGCACCCTTCATGGCCAGCCTGCATTATTGTCAATGAAACGCACACGGTGATCCACAAGCGCCTGGAGAACCATGGAGAAATACCCCTTTCGGTTAACGTACTCAGAGGCTACGTCGTCTGGTGTGAGAATAGGAAGAATGTGTCTCCCATCTATTACTCCTCTGCAGTTAGCGAAACCCATTTGTTCAAAGGCAGCACAATGTCATGCACATTACCCAGAGTCACGGGTCTTCTGAGCAGGATGCAATTAATGACCCTAGAAACTTGCATCAAAACAATTCCAACGGTCGACTTCCCCACTCCAAACTGGTTAGCGACCAATCAGTAGCTGTCTGGAGTTGCCAGCTTCCAGACTGCAATAGCCACCCGCTTCTCCACCAGCAGGTAAGCTCTCAATCTTGTGTCACTGCATCGCAGGGTGGGGGCGAGTTCAGCACACAGTCCCATGAAAGTGGCTTTTCTCATCCGAAAGTTTTTCAGCCACTGCTCGTCATCCCAGACTTGCATGGCGATGTGATCCCACCACTCAGTGCTTGTTTCCCGAGCCCAAAAGCAGCGTTCCACGGTAGAAAGCATGTCCGTGCGTGAGACCAGCAATTTCATGTCGTATGCATTACGTGACTCGATATCATCATCAGACTCCTCCTCACTGTTACTTTGGATCTTAATGAGTAGCTTGACTGCTAAACGTGCCATGCTGGCGAGACTTGTCAGCATGTTCCTCAGCAGTTCGGGCTCCATTCCTGCAGACCAAAAGGGAAGACAGAGCGCGCCACACAGAAACCGTTGAAAGATGGCACCAAATGTGGACGGAAACACAGGCATTACTGGGATGCGAAGCAATGCATCATGGGGCATTGGGACAGGATCCAGAATGCCCTGCATCCCACGCCCCCTTCCCACAAGCCACAGTGCCAGAATGGGAAGAGGTGTTCTGTGGGGATAGCTGCCCGTAATGCACCGTTCCCAATGCCACTTCAAGTGCCGTGAATGTGGCCACACCAGTGTGCTTGCAGCTGTCAGTGTGGACAGACTGGAGCGCTTTCCCTGGTGCGCTCTCCGAAGGCTGGCTTAACCCAAACCGCTCCACATCTGCAAGTGTAGCCAAGCCCACAGTCTCTCCTCATAACCCTAACCATTTTCATGGCTCTCCCCAGTTTCTCCACATCCTTTCTATAGTGGGGGCCCCCAAAACTAGATGCAGTACTCCAGATGTGGCCTCAACAATGCCAAATATAGAGGAATAACAAGGGGAAGAGATGGGAAGGGGTGGAGTGGGGGCAGGGCCCGCGGCAGAGTCAAGGCTTGAGCCGTGAGCACCCTCCAGCACACTGGAAAGTTGATGCCTGTAGCTCCAGCCCTGAAGTCAGTGCCTATACAAGAAGCCTCATATTTACCTCTGAAGAGCCGCAAGTTGGCCACCCCTGGAATAATCACTTCCCTCATCTGCTGGTAATGCTCATATTAATGCAGCCCAATATGTCATTAGCCTTCTTGGACACAAGACACACTGTTGACTCATATCCGGCTGTAATCCGTACACTGTAATCCGCACATCCTTTTCTGCAGAACTGCCTCTTAGCCAGTCATTCCCCAGCCTTATCAGTGCATGGGACTCTTCCGTCCTAAGTGCAGGACTCTGCACTTCTTATTAAACCCCATCAGATTTCTTTTGGCCCAACCTTCCAATTTCTCTAGGTGACTCTGGACCCAATCCCTATCCATCAGGGCTTGGATTCTTTCACAGAGCAAACAGCACATCTTCCACAATCTCATAGGGCAATTTTTTAGGGCTATTGTGATTCAGGCAGCTATGCTATAGGGTGCCTTTCCTGGGTGGATATGACAGGTGGAACAACATAGATGCACATTGTGACCCTTCTTAGGGTGCTGAGTGGTTTGTGGCTCCTTATTGCCACCTGCCACTAAGAAGAGGGAGTTTTGCATTTGGCAGCTGGATGTTCGCGACCAAACTCACCCAGCCTGTTGGCCACTCAAGGACCCTCCTCTGAGCTAGAGCAGCCCTGCCAGTTGACAAGAGAGGCACCCTAACTCATGAGTTCCTTCAATCTGTTCCTCTCTTGGGTCCAGCCCCAATCACCAGATACTCAGAGACATCCCAGATCCTCTCTTCCCAAAGCAATGGCATATTCCAGGTTATCACTTCCTGTAGACCACTGCTACTATATCACATACAGCACTTGAGTACAGTTATCGAACAAGCAGAAATTTATTTAAACAAGGGATAGATATTTAAACAGAAACAAATGTGAGTGATGGAAATCGATCATTACCAACACAACAAAATCACAAAATGCCACCTATACTTTTTAATAGTTACCTTTCCTATCCAAGTGGATTCTCACCTCACTCTTCAGTCCATTGCAGTGATTGCTAGTCCCTAGGAGCCAGGACCCTGACTTTCATGAAGCACCACTGGTCATTACGGATCTCCTCGACAAATGGACCTAGAGTGTGTTTCTCCACCCTGTTATAAACTGAATCAGTCTTTTGTCTTTATTCACAGAAAGGACGATCTCCTCATTGTCATATTGTCCTTTTCACTTCCACAGGGTTTCGATGTCTATAGTTTGTCTTTGATGGTTTCCCGTTGGTTTTTCTGGGTTGTGCAAAGGTTGACAATAGCTGGCTAGCAAGGAACGGATGACAATTCCCTGCCACTTGAATGGGCCGTCCCCACCACGACCTATGATTGGGGTGACTCCCTTTCATGGTAATACCATATGGGCATAATTTTCCATGTATTTACATTACTCCTTCAATATGACTCGTGCACACCTCTTACAGTGAATGGGAGTAACAATAATTTACAAGCTTTCAGTAGAGACCTCACTGCAATGCTTCCTGGATAAATATCACAAAATCAGTGTATTGGGTGCAATGAGTTTGTCAGGTCTGAGACAGGAGGTGCTTGTGAATAACAGTGACCCCTTTGCCAATTGACACCAATGAGCTTTTGTCACACATGAACTGAGCTATACAGTCACACCGTGGTACAATAGAAAGGCCAGCACAAAAAAAGAGGGAAAGGACCGAGAAGATATTAAAACGAGAACGGTTGGAAAACTCTATTTCTCTGGCTTTGCATTGATGGGTACCAAGAGCTGTAGCTACAGCTGTGGAACCAGGCCATCAGATAGCTGGCTCAGCCTTCCATACTAGTGGCTTTCTCACATACAGGAAGACGGGTCAAAATTGGAATTGATGTCATGACTTGTTTCCCACAGGGGATCAATCTGTCTAAGGCTATGTCTACACTTCAAACACTGGAAGGATTCTTCTGATAACCTAACACTGTCTACACTGGGGTTCAGGTCACATTAACTCCTCTCACTGGAACAGATTTTTCACACCCTGAGAGATGTGTCTATGTCAACATAGCTTTTCAGCATAGACCAGCCTTTTGATGGCTTTTTGATATGAAAGGCAATGGACTTCAGCCTTTCCTTGACACTGATGGTTGACGCTTGAAGCTTTCCTAGCGGCAGAACACATCCTATGACAGATGTCATGTCTTTCCTTTGCAAATCAGAGAAATGGGGAAGACAGATACCTTACAGTCCAAGCGGGTATACTTGTCTTATACAACTTGTCTCCACAAATAGTTTTCCTTTTAATAGAAAGTGACTTTGAAGCTGAGCAAAATAAGTTCTATTTGAAATATAAAATATTAAAATCTACCCTGGGACAATATTCTCTTATACACTCTCTTTCTCACACACATTCTTCCACCCCAACCTCTGGAAGTTTTCTACCAGAACTCCTTATACTATGGGGGGTAAATTAAATCAAATTAACTTTTCAAGGTTAGCCATCATTTCCTGTATGACTTACAAAACAAAAAATAAGACAACTTTCAGTTTTCCAATATAATTCATATTATCATACAATTAGTTTCTTACCCTTTAACCAATAACATCACCTATAATTTTGTTTTCACTGGTAACAATAACATATTCAAAGATCACAAATTATTGTCATATACGTTAACTTTCTTTTAATCCCCATTGCCAACATAACATAAGAACATAAGAAAGGCCGTACTGGGTCAGACCAAAGGTCCATCTAGCCCAGTATCCTGTCTACTGACAGTGGCCAATGCCAGGTGCCTTGGAGTGAGTGAACCTAACAGGTAAAGATCAAGTGATCTCTCTCCTGCCATCCATCACCCTCCTCTGACAAACGCAGGCTAGGGACACCATTCCTTACCCAGCCTGGCTAATAGCCATTAATGGACTTAACCTCCATGAATTTATCCAGTTCTCTTCTAAACCCTGTTCTAGCCCTAGCCTTCACAGCCTCCTCAGGCAAGGAGTTCCACAGGTTGACTGTGCACTGTGTGAAGAAGAACTTCCTTTTATTTGTTTTAAACCTGCTGCCCACTAATTTCAATGGGTGGCCCCTAGTTCTTCTATTATGGGACAAGTAAATAACTTTTCCTTATTCACTTTCTCCACGCCACTCATAATTTTATATACCTCTATCATATCCCCCCTTAGTCTCCTCTTTTCCAAGCTAAAAAGTCCTAGCCTCTTTAATCTCGCGTCATATGGGACCTGTTCCAATCTCCTAATCATTTTAGTTGCCTTTCTCTGAACCTTTTCTAATGCCAGTACATCCTTTTTGAGATGAGGAGACCACATCTGTAAACAGTAGTCAAGATGTGGGCACACTATGGATTTGTATAAGGGCAATAAGATACTTTCCATCTTATTTTCTATCCCTTTATTAATGATTCCTAACATCCTGTTTGCTTTTTTGACTGCCACTGCACACCGCATGGACATCTTCAGAGAACTATCCACGATGACTCCAAGATCTTTTTCCTGATTAGCTGTAGCTAAATTAGCCCCCGTCATATTGTACGTATAGTTGGGGTTATTTTTTCCAAAATGCATTACTTGAAATTTAATGTGGATAAATGTAATTTGCCATTTTGTTGCCCAATCATTTAGTTTTGTGAGATCTTTTTGAAGTTCTTCACAGTCTGCTTGGGTCTTAACTATTTTGAGCAGTTTAGTATCATCTGCAAACTTTGCCACCTCACTGTTTACCCCTTCCTCCGAATCACTGATGAATAAGTTGAATAGGATTGGTCCTAGGACTGACCCTTGGGGAACACCACTAGTTACCCCTCTCCATTCTGAAAATTTACCATTTATTCCTACCCTTTGTTCCCTGTCTTTTAACCAGTTCTCAATCCATGGAAGGATCTTCCCTCTTATCCCATGGCAACTTAATCTAATAAGAGCCAACTGAACCTTAGTCTCAAGTTGTCATTTGTCCCAATGTAGGTCCCAACCACTTCTGTGAGTTCACATATCTCAGGATCTTCTGCCATGTGCATTGGTGGAAGGGGTCTCCTATGTGGGAATGTTTGCATCATGAGGAAACACACCTCTATTTTCACACATTTTAATCTTTCAAAGTAGGAGGGGGTAGAGAAGTGAGGTGAATGTGTAAAACACAAGAGAAAATGTCCAGTCTACACTAAAGACATTTATCAGTAGAACTATATTGCTCAGGGGTGTGAAAAATCCACCCAGCTGAGCAATGTAGTTAAACAGCCCTAATCCTCTGTGTAGATAGCACTACATCAGCGGGAGAGCTTCTCCTGCCAACACAGTCACCCCCGGTTGCGGGGGCTGCACTAACAAAGTCCGATGGGAGAGATTTCTCCCATTGGCTGAGAGCATCTGTAATAGCAATGCTACACCAGCACACCTCTATCGGCGCATCTGTGCCAACATCTGCTTTATTGTGCAGCCATAGCGTAAGTCATGAAACCATAGAATCAGGACTCAACATGCATAGATCCAGAAGTCTGAAATTGGATCCTGACACATTCGTTTCCTCATTGGTTACCATCTACAGCCTGAAAGTCCTTGTTCACCAGTCAGGCAGCGAGTTTGCGATACACGGGGAAGGAATGTCCTATGAAGCACTCTCTTGATCCAAATGGTGAAGCATGATTGTTCTCAATCTAACCCTGGCATCCTTTGGAACTGTAATCAGTGACACTGAACTAGGAAATAGAGTAGTACAAACAATTTTCCTTGGGTTATTGGTCACCATAGTTTCCTTTCCTGGGGTGGAAAGCAAGCACTGAGTGTGTACTCTTTCAACCCCAGTTCTTTCCAGATCCTTGGGCTTGGGTTAGGGCAAATTTACACTTCTCTGAGGTAGAATCCTTTAAAAACCACTCAAAATCTCAGAAGTGTTAGTGAACAATGGCTTCCCAAAACATGCCCAGCTGTTCTTTAATTTGGAGGCACCATTCCAGGAAAGGGACAGGACACAGGGCTAGATTAGAATCTCTGTTAATTACCAGAGCTAGAGTTTCTATTTAAAAAATATTTTTCTGCAGCTATTAGATTTCCAACACTGATTTATTTTTACACACATTTTTAGCACTTACAAAGGATAAATTCAACAAAAATGCCACTCCTATTTCCTCAACAGCTGCATTATGAAGGGGAGTATTCCCCATACCATAGGATTAGATAGGAGAGATCTTCTGTGGGGCCTGGGTTACAAATGCTTTGGGAACCAAATACATGGACAATTTGCCTAGTTCAAAACCACTTACCATGGAATTCTCTCTCCAGATCATCTGAGACAATATTGACTTCAACAATTAAATAGTGTGATCATATGCATTTCCTTTAGTTAGTTGGGGTTCTGCTGTTCACCATTTCCAAGTGGAGATTTTAAATCACCACTGTTTTCTTTGTCAGCATATCCAGTAAATTGGAGAGTTCTCCCCTGTTGACAGAACTGCACTTGAACCTTCTCCACGTCATCATGGAAGGGTGGGGAAAAAGCGAAGCTGAAGTGAGAAATGATGACTTTAGCAAACGGTTATTTGTCTTAAATTCTCCAGCTCAGCTACAGCCTATGAAACTGAAATAATATCTAATTGGGTGACCAAAGAGTCTCCAGGAAAGAAAGAAACCCACATCACAGAGAGATAGAATACATGACAATGAACGTGTCGAGTGAAATTCCATGGCAGGTTACATCTGATTATTCAGAATCAGGAAAAGAAATTCTCCTGTTGCTTTCTCCTCTGATCCATTCAACTCTGCTTCTCTCAATGCTGCCTCAATAGTCAGTTATGTTATTTACAAATTTTTTAGTATCCGAGCATCTCATAATGAGGGGAAAACAGCCACCTTGCCAGAAGTGGCTCTACCAATAGATGGAACCTGGGATTTAAACTCCAAATGATCGCACTGTGTTTGGGATCCATTTAAAGTCCCCTTGCAGGTCTCTGACACTTTCATCTCCAGTCATAGCGACTGATATAGGATTAAAGACGTCAATACATCATCTCCAAGCACAGACAGCAGAGAACACTTCATCAAATGACACTTTGAGAAGTGGATGGATAAACTGCATAGCTCAGCAAAATGTAACAGTTCTGCAGTGATGGGGAAGGAGGGAATCTCTGAGTCACCCCATCTCCTTCCAGTGTCACAGACGCTGAAATGACACTTTTTTCCTGCCCGTGCTCCTCTTCCTTTAAATATAATTTGAAAAGTTCCCAATATAACTTCTCTTCAGCACAGCCCAGAGCAATGTGAGAACAACTGGCAATGACACAATCTGTATCATTGGGGACTAACAATAACGTTGCAATAGGAGGAATGGTATAAATGTGATGCTCCCTGGTTCACGGTAGGAAGGGCACTCAAATTACTCATGGGACAGTGGAGTTGATAGCAAGGACAAGGTCCACCTCAAAAGAAGATGAACTGCAAAAGGCTAAAATGGGCCCCTCATCTGGACAAGCTGGGGGCTAATGGTGCTGCGAACCATTCAAACAGCTTTAAAAATTACTGTGTGGGAATCAGGAAAAGTAAAGTATATTGATAGCCCCAGAGGGTTTTATGGTGTTAATCGCCCTTGCAGATTCTCTGATGGCTAACAAGGGCTGAGCGGCAAGAGGTGTTCCAACACTGCTTTCATAGGGCTTCTCCTCTGTGTGGATTCTCTGATGTTTAGAAAGGGCTGTGCTTTTAGTGAAGCACTTTCCACATTCACTGCATTCATAATGCCTGCCTCCAGTGTGGATTTTCTGGTGCCTAATAAGGTGTGAGTTGCGATTGAAGGTTTTCCCACACTCACTGCATTCATAGGGCCTCTCCCCTGTGTGGATTTTGTGATGCTCAAAAAGGCCTGATCTGTGAGTAAAGGTTTTCCCGCACTCACTGCATTCATAGGGCCTTGCCAGTGTGTGGATTCTCTGATGCCTACTAAGGTATGAGCTGCTTTTAAAGTTTTGCCCACACTCACTGCATTGATAGGGCCGCTCCTCTGTGTGGATTCTCTGATGCTCCAAAAGGCCTGATCTTTGCGTGAAGTTTTTCCCACACTCACTGCATTCATAAGCCCTCTCCCCTGTGTGGATTCTCTGATGTCCAGAAAGTGCTGAGCTGGTAGTGAAGGTTTTCCCACAATCACTGCATTTATAGGGCCTCTCCCCTGTGTGGATTCTCCGATGTCTAGAAAGGCCTGATCTGTGAGTGAATTTTTCCCCACAATCACTGCATTCATAGGGCCTCTCTCCGGTGTGGATTCTCTGATGTTCAGAAAGGGCTGAGCTGGTAGTGAAGAATTTTCCACACTCACGGCATTCACAGGGCCTCTCGCCAGTGTGGATTCTCTGATGACTAATAAGGCGTGAGCTGCGAGTGAAGGTTTTCCCACACTCACTGCATTCATAGGGCCTCTCCCCTGTGTGTGTTTTCTGATGTTTAGAAAGGGCTGAGCTGTCAGTGAAGCCTTTTCCACACTCACTGCATTCAAAGGGCCTCTCACCTGTGTGGATTCTTTGATGACTAATAAGGTGCGAGGTGCGACTGAAGGTTTTCCCACAGTCATTGCATTCATAGGGCCTCTCACCTGTGTGGACTCTCTCATGTTCAGAAAGGGCTGATCTGGTAGTGAAGCCTTTTCCACATTCACTGCATTCATAGGGCCTCTCGCCTGTGTGGATTCTCCGATGACTAATGAGGTGAGAGCTGCGATGGAAGGTTTTCCCACACTCAATGCATTCATAGGGCCTCTCCCCTGTATGGATTCTCAGATGCTTTATAAGGGCTGAGTAGTCATATAAGTTTTTTCCACACTCAGGACATGTATTTTTTCTTTTTCCCCTGATGATTTCTTGCTGTGTTGTGGTTTCCTTGAAATCCTTCTCACTTCCTCCACAGGAAATATATTTACCCGCTTTATCCCCTAGCTGGTTTCCCTGCTCTCTTTCTGGTCTGTGCTGAATCTCACAGGAGTTGTCCTGCTCATGGCTCCTGGACACATTCATTTTTGATCTCTGTGATAATGGTCTGTGTTTATCTACTTGTTCAACGTTTTCCTGATGAGAATTCTGCTTCTCGTTCTCACATACCATTGCGTCACCTGCTGTGATAGAGACAGAAACCTCAACCAGGGATGGAAAGGGGAAGACCAACCCAAAACAAGTGCTGGAGAGAGGTCAAATAAAGATCAAGAACTCAACTCCCCCAAACTCTTCTTCCAAATAGGAGAGAGGAGGGGATAAATTCGCCCTTCACATCCCATCCAAATTCACAGGGAGGAAGCTACGGCTCGGAGTCTGCTAGAATCTACAGGAAGCCATGAGCTATAGTTACCCTTTGGATATGACACCTGCTAGGGACACTAATGAACTGAGAGACCTCCCAAGGGCTATGTAGGGCATCCCAGATGTTTCCTTCAGGCACTTACAGATTCTGAGCTGGTTTAATGTTTCCTCTCCTATGCAGGGAGCTCTCTGGATCTCTCTTTCCTCTGAATCCTGGATGTCTGAGACCCATGACTCTTCCCCTTGTTCCAGCTGGGAGATCGCATCAGGTTTGGAAACTGGAAACCCTGCTCAGATGAAAGAAAACAAAGGAGTTCAGTTTATTTCATAAGACTTGCTCATAAAAAGACATTCTATTAATTTAACTTCAGTGCTCAGTGTGACCTGGTGTGCCTGTGGTAGTCCTCTCTGAAAATGGAAATGTCAGGGTAAGCTGAAAAAGGGAGAGCAGATGCTCCCAAAACTGGTGGTTAACACTGAAGTTAAACTCACCGATCAGTCGCAAACTGTGCTTCTGATCACCCGCACTGTTTATCGAGAAGCTGAAAAAAGAAATCACACAGCCCCCTTGATTTCATTCCAGTTCTCTGACTCCCAGTCAGCACCTAGGTCCAGTACAATGAGAGGTTATTAAAAACTCCATGCACACAGACAAAATGTTCTTCTGACCCCAAAGGGTCAGACACATCACCAGGTCAGTATAGGTTAGGATCTTGCTCAAAATACCACGCCGCCAGCCAATCCTTTATCATCTACACTAAAGGTGCTTCTGATGTAGTTAAAAAAACATTTTCTTATTACCTTTTGAGTTTTTGGCTAGCTGTTCCTCAAACTCTTTTTTGGCTTTTCTTATTACATTTTTACACTTAATCTGGCAGTGTTTATACTCCCTTCTACATACCTCACTAGGATTTGACTTCCACGTTTTAAAAGGTGCCTTTTTATCTCTCACTGTTTCTTTAACATGGTTGTTAAGCCACAGTGGCTCTTTTTTAGTTCTTTTGCTGTGTGCAAGGTCAAAATCCATGTGCTGTTGCATAACAATGTGGTGCATGGGTTTGTATCAGCTTCCAGAGGCCCAAAGTCCAGAGTTTGGCCAAGAGGCTAGAGGCCTAGCAAATAGTGATTAGCTAAGAGACAGCAAAACAACAAAAAAATAACCCTGTTTTGTTTGCTTGTTTAGTCAGCAGAATGCCAGATGTTGGAGCAATTATTAAACAAGTGTATCTTATTCAAGGTTGCAAATGGAACAAAGATGTCCTGTTTCTGTTGCATTAGTTTCTCCTGTAGGGAGGAGTTCTTCCCACAGACCAACCTTGAGTTTATGAAAGGTTGGCATGTCAGGATAAGATATGGCTTCCTCCCAAGTTCCCTTTCCCAGGACCAATGCCTGCCTTAAAACACAAAGGGGCAACTTGAAAGACAATTCTTACTGCCATATACTTTTCACTGTTTCTTTGCTTTAACTCCTAGGAATGTACCTGCTAAAGGATCAGAGGAGCTACTTCATTCCTATGGACCCCATCTTAAATTCAACATAAATATATTTTATAGTAATAAAGTTCATTAAAGTACTAATTACATGTTCACTTGTTAATCTGAAACTATGGGCAGAGACATTATGTAACAGTAGCCAACTGCTCAAAGGTGCTATCCTGTCTTGCTGTGCTATACCTATCCAGGGGTCTTAGGACTGCCTACCCTGTCACTTTCCCCCGCCCATGGTAAATCTATGTAATTCATTGCAATCAATTAATTGACAGTGTCTCTAAGCCTGATAAGTGAGGTGACAGTCCATCAGCGCTGTACATAATAAACTCCTATGCTTGACTTCTACACAGTGGGGATTTATGTCCTTCAGTTTGGGGGCTCATCCGGGATACAAGTTTGTGAGCTGATTGAGGATCTGAGACTGAAATCCAAAAGAGGTGAGTATGTTTATTTTACCACCACATTAGGTGAGGGATAGAAGTCTCTCATCCCCTTTCAGACACATCTTGTGTCCACCTTTTAAATCTAAGTGTGAAGGAACCTAAACACATGTAGTCCAAGGAGAGGGGTTAAATAAGGGTATCGGTGGGAGGGGAGACTTGTGCAAGAGGGTCATCTACTGTTTAAATTAAAGGGATGTGTTACAGAGGACTTGAATAAACCCCCAGCAAACAACTGGCCGTGAGTTAAGCCCAAGACTGGCTGGGTACGCAAGCGGTAGGCAGTGCGAAACTGGTGGTCCATTTCCCCATTGCACGTAACATTGCAAGTCCTAGGGGAGTGCCCCCCAAGGCATGTGACGTATATGCCTTCGAATAGCACAAAGTCTCCATCCAATAAAGCCGGCAATTGTGTGTAACTTAAAACCGCACGGTATTAAAAAAATGGGAGACGTCCTCATAAGGCTATGGAGATTGAAACTGTAGCATAAGAAGGGGGAAATGTAACTCCCCATCAAGGCTGACAAAGACTATAGAAATTGAGACTATGGCACTTAGGGGGGAAAATCACATTCCCAACAAGGTCAGCAGCCTTGGGGAGTAAAACCCACGGCATCAAAGGGAGAGGCGGCAATTAGTCCGCAAGAGTATTTGGAATACAAACATGTCAAAACTCAGCAGGTAAAAAAACAAATTACTCTGCAGCCGGACCAGAGGCAGATCTGGTCACTTGGTGGAATAATCAGAAAAATGACAAAACAAACAAAGCTGTAATTGTGCTATTAGATATTTTCAAAATAAAGGAAAAAGAAAATGCACCTTTGAAATCTGAAATCCAGGCTCCGAAAGATAAGAGCCTGTGCTCTAAAACATGTAACTGTCAGGAAACTGGAAAAGATCCCAGAGCAAAAGAATTACATTCCTCATACCTGGGACACACCTCCAAATTAGGTGGGGGAGAGCACACTCCTGGCACTTGTCAGCCAACTGCACCACCAATTAACTATCTGTGGGAAAACTCAGCAGCAAAAAGCAAAGGGGAGAAACTAGAACCCCCTCCATACATTCCTTCATATGAGAGGCCGAAGATGGGCACCCCCATAAATAATAAAGGAGCACCACAGGATTAATTGCTCCGGGGGAGCAAGTACAGTGTATGGCCCCAATCAAAACACAGTTAAGAAGATTCCAAAATGTTAATGTAGAAAGAGAGCCTGTGAGAGGGCTTAGAACAGAAACCACTGAGATTTACTGTCCCTTTACCCCCCAGGAAAAACAGGCATTGCTCTCTGATCTACTCGAATTCAAGCAAAACAAAAACACTGAGTTCTGGGATAAGCTGGATGGTCTGGCTGAAATACATGGCCTCCATAGAAAGGATGTTCACATTCTGGTTAAGTGCAAGTGCTCCAGAGATGTGTGGGACAACTTAGATAATAAATGGAAGTCAGGGCACTGGGCTGAAGATCACGAGCCCAACCCCGCAGGAGGAAATCAGGATGGGGACCTGGTTCCAAACCCAGATGTAGGCAGCATATCAGATTTCAGAAATGCACTATCTGCTGCTCTAGGATCCCAGACCACTAACTGTGGTTCAGCAGAAGGGGGAGTCTGCCATGTCATATGCTGAAAGGAAATGGAATGCATGCCGAGCTATTTCAGGTCTGGAGAATATAACATCCTGAGACCATGATCTGTTCCTCCAAATCCTAAAGGAAGGGCTGTCTACAGACCACCAAGCGGTCCTGGCATTAGACATCTCAGTGGGAGAGACACACTCAGCAGTGATGAAATGGGCCACAGTAGAAAACGGGAAAAAGAAAAAGGTAACAGCCACCACCCCCTTTGAGGAAGTAACTGCAGTTAATGCAATCAGAAATGCTACCTGTTTCACGTGCAACAAGCCTGGACATCTGACACGTGACTGTAAAAACAAAAATGAAATCAAAATATGCAGTAATTGTAGAAGAAACGGCCACATGAAGGAAGACTGCTTCCACCCTGGAAGGGGTAAAGGCCGCCAGTGGCCAAATAAGCAGAATAAACCTAATACAACTAGTACCCCAAAACAAGATAAGGATAAACAAATCCAGGAGTTGCTCAAACTCCTCGCTAGCAAATAGGTAGGAGCGGCCTCTGTGGCTGGAACCAAGGGCGACCCCAGGATGTTTCTTAATGCACGAGTGGGAGGCTGGCCGTGCATCATGTTAATAGACACAGGAGCCTCGGTATCGATAACCAGCCAAGAACTCCCCCACACCATAGAACAATATGGATTGAAGAGGTAGAAGTGGCGAGTTTAAACGCAACCTTAAGCCAGCCAGTAGAAATAGAATTTGAAGATATGGTCACAGTCAGTCAAATCTGGGTTTGCCTCGAGAAGGGGGAGAAAATTTGCGGCATAGATCTCCCTAAGGAGCTTGTGGGAGTAATCAGCTCCAGAGCTATCTGCATAGAATGGGCCGGAGGGTCCAAACAGGAGAGATCATCTCAAAATGTAGCCATGATTGCCAGTAACAAGGTAATAATACCAGAGTGGGGGAGGAGACTAATGGAAACACTGTGTTCCCTTCACCCGGAAGTGTGGGCAACAGATAAATTGTGGGCTGGTAACATGATGCCTATATCTGTAGAAGGACCAACTCACAAAGCCCACAGGCAGTAACCTTAGAAGCAGTTAAAAATATAGTCACTAATTTGGAATCTAGAGCGGTAATTAGAAAAACCACCGCCACAACTAACTCCCCAATTTGGCCCATTAAGAAGCCAAACCGGAGCTGGAGGTTAACCACAGACTACACCCACCTTAACTGGGTGATTCCAAAGGCACATCCTATTGTGGTAAACCCTGCCACTATCATTAATTTGCTAAAACCAGGACACTCAGTATTCTCAGTCTTGGGTATAGCTAATGGATTTTGGAGCATTCCCCCCTGCAAAGGAGAGTCAGAAAAAAATTGCATTTACAGTGGGAGACCAGCAGTATACTTGGACCCGAGTACCTCAGGGGTTCCATAATTCTCCCTCTATCTTCCACAGGGCAATGGCAGAAACAATAGCACAAGTGCCCTTAGAGGGGGATACAGTGATTTTGCAGCATGTAGCTGATCTGCTAATTGCCAGTTCAAATGAAAAAGACCATTTAAAAACCCTAAACAGACTGTTGTTAACCTTCACAAAGCTGGATTTAAATCCAAGTGCAAAGAAAGCCCAGCTGCAGCAATCGAAGGTCCTACACCTAGGATATGAAATAGCACAAGGAATTAAGTCACTCACAATTGACAGAAAGCAGGGGCAATCTTAGAGTTCAAAAAATCACAGACAGTTAAGGAAGTCCGGAAGGTGCTAGGGCTACTTAATTTCCGCAGAATAAATATTCCAGAGTACTCAGAGATGGTGGAACCAATTCAAAGCCTTACTAGGGAGAGAAAGCCTGCAAATGAATTAGTTATATGGGGAACAGAGCAAGAGGAGCAATCTGTAAAAATAAAACAGGCTCTGACCTCCGCCCCCAGCCTGGGCTTACCCAGTATGGGAAATCCTTTACTGCACCTTTACTGCAGCCACAATAAAACTCAGTACTCGGCTGTATTGACGCAAACTCATGGAGACAAACAGTGTCCAGTAGCATACCTATCTACCTCAAGATCTCCTGTATCCCATGGATTACCCGAGTGTGTGGCAGCTTTAGATTGTGCCACATGGGCTGAGAGAGCTTGAGAGTCATATACCCTCCCAGGGAAATTAGTGTTACATACACCCCATACACTTATTGATCTCCTTAATACTGGGCTGTTAAGATCTGTAACAGATGCCCGCAGGAGTCAGTGGGAATCAACATTGCACTTGCAAAATCCTAATTGAACATAGATGGAGAGGTACACGAACGTCTGATAGATAAGGAAGAGGAAGTGTTGGGAAGGATTAAGGAAGAGCCATTAGAAAATCCAGATCTTGTTTTGTATGTAGATAGACCAAGAAAGTATGAGAATGGAGTGCCATATACAGGATGGGCAGTGGTAGTCAGTGATGAAATAGTAATAGCATCATGTCAGCTTGATGGACCAAAGTTAGCACAACATGCAGAGCTAACAGCTCTCACAGAAGCTTTGAAAGTGGGACAGGGCAAGAAGCTCACTGTATACACAGACAGCAGATATGCATTTAGAGTCGTACAGGACTACATGGACACGATTATGTAGAGGTTTTATAACTGGCAAGCCAATTAATAATATGGAGGCAGTTCAAAAACTAACAGAAGCTGCCAAATTACCATCAGAACTGTGTTATACAGATAAAACTACACAGGATCTTTTCAGGGGACAAGACAAGAATGTTACGTTTATTATAACACAATTTGATTTATAACCAATAGCTAATATCCAATACCTATGTATACACACCACACACACACACACTAGATGTTCTGCAACTGCTGTATAGTTACCCGTCCTGAACGTAGCTTGAGTCCGTGGCTTGGGTTTGCAGCTTGGGATCGTAGTTTGTGGTGGCTAACTGGCCAAGAGAGCCGGGCACAAGGAGGGGTTGGGTCTTTGTCGGGCACGCACCGATACCCCTTGATGTTGGCAGCAGAACGTTACCCAAAGTGTTCCATCTTTTTTTATAGGCTTTTAGTTTGAATTTAACGTTTTTAGGTTTTGCTGTGTCATGCTGCCTATGGGATCTGTATTGATTACCCGTCAACTGCAGACATGACTTTTAGCCTTGGACCTGGCTTTGATGTTTCTTTAATTGGACCTTTGTTTTTTGTTTTTTAGGGTGGACTCCTCTTACTTTGTTAGGGCTGTTGTTTGCATCTTTAGCCGTTGGTGTTTACACTTTTTTATCAGGATGGGCTGGAAGTTGATTCCATTATTTATGCATACCTTATTTACACATTTAAACTAATCAGATTACATCAGGGTTTTGCAGAACAACTTTTACAGCAGGGTTTACGAAATGGAGTGAACATTTTAAAATGGAGTTTAAGACAAGTTAAAATGGAGTTTGGGTTACAATATGGACAAGTGTAAGAAATGGCAGACAATGGACAATAGTTAATACAAAATGGCAACCAGTGAGCAGAAGTTACATTGTTGAAATAGTGCAAGTTTAAATACTTTAAGTAGCAATTGGATTGAAAGTGAAATTTACAAGGGCAGCCGCCTGAACAGCTGTGGTTCTTAACAAATATTTTAATTGTTAATTAGTCAGTTATTGGGGTACTAGGTTTTGTGAAAGAATGAAGTTTTATTTATAAAACTTTACCTATGAAGTTTAACATGAACAATTTACAAACAATTTCATTTATTAGTTTTACATTGTCCCCCTTTTGACCCCTCAATCCAGGGGTATTGAATGGGTCACACTTTATGTAATTGTTTTAAGGCTATATATTGTGAAGCAATGTGGGCCTGTGGTTTTAGCTTAAAATACAGTTTTTTTATTTAACAGCACATGCCACACATTACAATTAGCATGAAACTTATTAGAATGAAGAAAACAACAATAGGGTGTAACATAATTTTTAAAGTTGAAGACCAAGAGGGGGCCCATCCTTTAAAAATATTATACCAATGGTGCATTATGATTTGTTCTGCTTGTGCAGATACTTTTAATATTTTAGACCCCTGATGCAAAATAGCCAAACTGCGTGTCTGAACCTGGGTCCATGTGGTTTTAGTCATTTGGCTAATTTGGTTATTTTTTTTTTATTAGTTTATACAGATTTGTTTAATTGACCCCCAAAGAAAAGTGAAAGTTTAGAATATTACTGGTATCCAGTGTATTAGTTTTTTGATTCTTATGAGATGGGAAGTAATATGTTAGGGTGGGAGTTTTTAACATTGTTATATTACACATACACTGCTCTACTGGCGGTTTTGAAATGTATTTATTTTGCCACACAAGCTTCTTTAACCCAATGGCACAGACACAACTTTTTTTATTAAAATACACTTTTGTGGTACTGTTATTTAGTTTATTTTAGTAACAGGTTGCCAGATTTTTATGTTGTAAAGAGCAGGGCTTTTTTAATTTTGGTAAGGTTGGACATACCCATTGTTGTGCAGTCCACCTGGTACACAAGCGATGGTCTATGATTTTTTTTTGTTTATTTAGATATGTTTTTACCAACCGAGGAGCCCAAAAATGTCTGCCCTGGAGAACTGGGAGGGCTATGAATGGCCACAGAGTAGCTTTTTGTTTGTGAGGCTGGACCCGTACGACTTGTATAGTGATGTGCCCCGTGAGAGTCGATGTGTATACATTAGATTTCAGGGCCTTGTACCATCCAGAAACATAGGGAAGGAAAAGGTTATTTTTATGTGTTGTTAGCAGAGGAGTTAAGACCGTTATATTTTTAGCTTGTACCCAATTTATTTATTTTGTTTGTTAACATAATAGCCAGTATTTGTTGTTTAGAACACCACAAGGCTAATACTGTTTTGTTTGCAATGTTCCTTATAGTGGTGTATTGAGTTTAGAATGCCTGGTTAACATGTTTTTAAGTATGCCATTGCAAGTTTATTGTGTTTACCCCAGTTTGTACCAATTTAGCAATTTGGTGCTCTTGCCCCCGCACAATAGTATTATGCAATGCTTTTACCATGCTGGCCTTATTTTTTAATGCTTTTAGGTTTACTGAATTTAGAATTCCTGTCCCTGTTCCTATACCTTCTAATAGAGTATCTGTTATACCTTGTCGCTGACGAAGAAAGGGATGTTCTGGTTGTAAGGATCTGAACCATGCTTTAAACAGGGGGGAGCTATAGTGTGCACATTTTGGCCGAGTTAAAGTTATATTATTTCTGGTCCAGTTGATTGAAAGGTGTAGGGTTATGATTAGTGGCGCCACTTGTACCTTTATGGGAGGCTGCATTTTAAGCAAATGAGGACAAAGTACTTTTATGGGCTGTGGACCATTTCAAAACAGTACTGTTGTATTTTTTACCAATTTAGTTCTGTTTACCCAGACTGTTATTGTTCGAGTTTTTAGGGGTCCTGGTTTAAAGGGTGGGAATGTATGGTATTTAGGGAGGACGGGGTGACGATGATTGTAATTTATTATAGGCTGGGTAGGTGTGCTAACCTTGAATACACAATTACGATTATAGGGTGTGATATTTACCCAGACGTGTAGTGTAAGTAGCTTAAAGGGCTCATGTAATGTATAGTTAGATATTGGTAAAATTTGGATTTGGTTTCCAGTGGTGAAATTAAACCACTGGATCCCCCAATGTGCACTGGATGTTTTCAAAATGAATAATTGTGCCAGAAACCCCCAAAATAGTAACATTTTAGTTGTGTCCTTCAGTTAGCTTTCAGCGGTGGTTTCCTGTAAACGCTTGTGCCAGTTTTAAGAGGAAAATAAGATTGTTAATTAGTTTATGATACCAATGTTTCAGTTGGGGGCACTTAGTCGAAGCTTTTTAGATTTTTTTTTTTACTGAATTAGATGACAGTGACACCTAAAAGGGATGAAGCACATGTTTTTAAGCAAACAGTTTTATCTGGGACAATGCTATTTTGCTTCCCCTGTTCAGAACAGTCAGAGGGTATTTTTAGTTTTTATAATATGCCCCCAGGTAAATTGATTATTATGTTGTTATGATACAGCCAATTTGCTTCTAAAATAATGTTGTTAGTCATGTCAGGGGTTTGAATTAAGTTTTTTTTGTTTTAAAACCCTGTATTGAAAATGGGACCTGTGCCCATTCCCAACCTATACTTGGCTTTCCTTGGAAAGATTTTAGAGTGACTTGCTTTACTTTTTTTCCTGCCTGTGGAGCAGCTTTAATTAAAGAGACCGCAGCTTTAGTATTAATTAAAGCTAAAGTAGGAGCATGATTTTTTTGCTGGACATAAATGTATGGTTTTTCTCCAGAATCCCATGAAATTTTACCTATGAGCCCCCACTGTTGCGCTCCTATATTATGTGGGGTGCCCATGTTCAGCAGGCACCCCTAGTCCTGATTACTTGGGGGGGCACTTGCAGCTATGCTAGTTACATAACCCTGATTCTCTAGTGTTGTTAGGGCTTTTTGGACTAAATCTTGGGTTGGGGCTCCATCCCAGTGTTCCCGATCACCTCCCTGTCACATTACTGCCCGCCAAGCCAATTGGCGGATCTGGGAGTCATAGGAATTTTGTTTTTTTGTTTTTGGAAACCATTATTCTGAGGACGGGTATTTGAACATGAATAATGTCCCCGTTGTTTGTGATTCCCCCGTCCGCAGTAGCGACCTTGGGAGCCCCCTATTTCCATTCTGCCACTCTCATTTGAGTAAGTTATTTGATTAAGCGCAGCCACGAAGGGAGCTTTTCTTTTTTTAATTTGGAGTGCAGGGCCAGAATGAGTGGTGATCTGTTTGATCAGATCTCGGAGCTCAGTCATGCTAGCAAGTTGGTTAGGTGCCCATACACTAAGTTTATTAGCATAATAAGGGAGAAGAGTTGCAGCACAGTCCCTTAAGGCATTTGTGCCATATTTTACTGTATCAGGATTATTTGCAGGTGCACCTTGTGTGTTTTCAGGGCGGGTTATGCCTGCCATGATTTGCATTAGTTCCCAGCAGGATAAGTACCCTTCGGGGTTTTTATTGGGTTTCTGCATCATGCTGGCTGCCTATATCATTAGATGGCGGCGGCCCATTTGTTCTTCTAAGCTTGCAAACAGGGGTAGGAAAGTATTATTTTTCCTGTTTTCTCTTATAACTTTATTAATGACTCCCTGTAATTTTGGTGCTGCACAGGCAGTCATGAGGCGTTTAAGCTTAGAGACCGATAAACTTTTTTTGTTTGCCAGTTGCAGTGCACGCAGAGTCCATTTTGAGAATTGTTTACGGCTAAGGGGTCCTAGCATTTTTGCCATTGCTTGGAGGTCCGCTGCAGATACAGGGACGGTTGTAGTAGCTGTGCTCGTCCCTGCATTTGTGTTTGTTTTTGTTACAGTAATTTTAGTGACGGCTGCAACTGGCCCCTGGGGCTCAGAATTGCTGCCCATTATTTCTCTTTTCCAGACCTTGCTAGAATCCCACGGGGCATCCTCCCACTTAGGGACATCACTTTGGGGATCAAAGTTCCACTTTTCTGCCGTCACCGCTGCTATCTGGCGGTTCGCGAATTCAAGCCTCTGTTTAAGGTGCTTGATAAGCAATTTGCATCGGCTGTGATTAGCGGGCAGAGCTTTGCTTTGTTTTATGGTTAACTTCTTTATTATGCCCTGCAGTACTTGATTTTTTTTTTTTTACTTTTTTTTTTTAGCTTGTTTTTTTAACCTTTTTTTTTTTGTTTGCCCTTTCTGATTGCCTCTCTGAGGGGGTCTAACTGACTTTGCACCCCTGTTGCGATCACTTTTCATCTTTTTGCTTTTTTTTGCATATGGGTGAGTGTTTCATGCAGGGAGGCATTCTCCTCTCGGCAGGATGTCAAGCGGGAGTATATGTTCCTGCATGCTTTTTACAAAAGCCAGACTGCTGCTGAATTTCTTTTAGCCGGAGTAGGTTTATACAGTATTATATACCGAGCAAGCCTATTTTTTAAATTTGAAATGGTACATACATCTGCCAGCCCCCCTTTAGTCCATGAACTGTTGCAAAAACTGCTTATTTCCTTTGGAGTTCAGTCCAATACACCTCAAAGGACAGGCATAACTCAGTAGACTTCTGGAAAAACAAGATTTATTGCAAGCAATAAGGAGTCAGAAGGGGTTATCACCCAAACAACTGGCCCAACTCAATACATGTGTGAGGATATTTTATACCCCTGTGTTGATAAGGGAGGGGGACTTTCAATCCACTTACACAGGTGGGAACACTTAATGGCTATTACATCCATTGTTGGTCTTAATCTATTTCATTTACCTGTCTGGTAAGCAGGAGGTTCAAAACACTTAGGGGTACTTAGACACTATGACGCCTGCACAGCTGTGGCAGGGTGAATGCAAGTTTAAAATGCATGTTAAACTAGGGGTCAATAGTACATCTACAGGGAGTGAGATTATAAGTCTAAGGTTATTTTAAAATCATACTACAACATTCTAAGATACATTTTCCTAACAATCATTTTCTTAACAGGACTGTGTCCAAACCTTTGTAATACTTGCTTAAAGGGTGTGAGTTCTTGTACAAAAGGCAATGCTTCCTGGTTTTCTCTAAGGATATTTTTAGATTGTGTTTTTTTAAACATTTTTTTGATTTTTTTTTTTTTTTTTTTTAACAATTGTGAGCAACAACCACCCACATCCCAAAACCAAATTGAAACACTATAACCTCCTTTCTCCTGGAAAGGCAACTTTACTTTTTAACTCCTGAGAGAGCAACTTATAACTTTTTAGAGAACACCTTTACTTTTTAACCTTTAAAAGGGCAACATACAACTTCTGAAATAGCACCTTTACTTTTTAACTTCTGAAAGAGCAACGTACAACTCCTGGAAGAGCACCTTTACTTTTTCACTCCTGAGAGAGCACCATACAACTCCTGAAAGAGCACCTCTACTTTTTAACTTCTGAAAGAGCAACATACAACTTCTGAAAGAGCACCATACAATTCCTGGAAGAGCACCTTTACTTTTTAACTTCTGAAAGAGCAACATACAACTCCTGGAAGAGCACCTCTACTTTTTAACTCCTGAAAGAGCAACATACAACTTTTGGAAGAGCACCTTTACTTTTTAACTCCTGAGAGAGCAACATACAACTCCTGAAAGAGCACCTTTACTTTTTAAC